>OY755204.1:10230485-10471183 GCA_963576765.1 Draba incana | reverse complement strand
TATCAGACTTTCCATCTTCCATAAGAATATCATTCAGATCTCATCAAAACTCAAAAAGGTACTTAAAAGTAGGAATGTCAAACGGGCCAACCAGGCCTGGCCCGGCCCAAAACCGTAAAACCCGTATATATATAAGCCAAGCCCGGCCCGGCCCGAAAATATATGGGCTTACTTTTTAAAACCCGGCCCGGCCCGACTCGGGCTTCAGGTTTTATAGGCTTTTTCGAGCTTTTATTTTGAAACACAAAAATAAAAAATATTAATTATTTATAAATAAAACTGAGCTACGTTTCGTCAAACAACCAATAAGAATTATATTCGGACTTTTATCGGAGAATTAAACACCTACTAATAATTTCTCTTACCAAAAATCCAATTTAACTTAAAAAAAAAATTACACCAAACGAATGTAAATATCAACTGAATCCAATTAACTCTAAATAAATAATACTACCAAACAAAACATAAACCAAAATACTAAAAATCTAGATAATGGAGTTAAAAGTCGGAATTTCAGATTTGTTTTTTAAAACATACAGTAAAATAGAACTAAAAAGTTAAGATTTTTGGTTTATAAATAATATATATAAAATATTTTAATGAAGACGTCTTTAGAAAATTTCTTTAAACAAAATTTGTTGTTAAAATTTTAAACAATATGATATTTTTCGGGTTTTCCGGGCCGGCCCGAGCCCGTCTGGGCTAAGCCCGAAATCTCAAAAGGCCAAATGGGTTAAGCCCGAAAGGCCCTTTTTTTTTTGCTTATATATTTAAGCTCGAACCCGCTAATTTTTAGGGCTGGGTCGGGCCGGGTTTCGGGCTTTGGTCTTAATTGACATGTCTACTTAAAAGACATAAAATACACAAAATGCAACGAAATACAACGTAAAAACAAAGATTATCCTATGGTAGAGAAAATGAAACTTAAAATGAATGAAATGAGAAAAAAAAAAAAAGAGACAAGACTATGAATGTAAAGCATGAGGATGCCCAAAAACACAATACATCAATCGTACCGATTGGCTTATCTTTAATAAAATTTTGTTTGATGAATAACTTCATTTAAATGTGTTAATATCAAATGTTATTTTAATATTATTATAATATGGAAGGATTTGAAAACAAAAATAGTTCAAGGTTTAAAAAAGTATCTGAAAGCTTAATTTTTAATTTGAAAAGATCAGTGGTTGTTTTACAAATTTATCTTCT
Source organism: Draba incana (assembly GCA_963576765.1). Classification (NCBI taxonomy): domain Eukaryota; kingdom Viridiplantae; phylum Streptophyta; class Magnoliopsida; order Brassicales; family Brassicaceae; genus Draba; species Draba incana. The sequence continues at coordinate 10,469,974 of OY755204.1, read as the reverse complement.
TCTTTTTTGGATGTTTCATGTTATTTACCGTTGTTTTTTCGTCTTTTGACACACTTTAAATGCTTTCTTATTATCAAACGCCCATATACTCCATCTATAAAACAAAAGTCGATTTCTATTATCCTGATAAAATTCAAATGTACCTCATAAAAGTCAGGTGAAATATTGTACTAGTAAAAACATCTAGTTTTACCAAAATAGGACTAGAAACAATAGTGATAGACATTGAAAACAAAGGCAATAACTTCAAAGTTGAGGCAACCGACAGTGACTCCATCCTACCCATGTGTCAGTGCATTCAATTTTTTTTATGTATCACTCAATTTTTCGCATACTGACGAACCATCACAAGCCGACATGTTCTCGTGTATATCCATCCCTTCGGTGAAAACAAAAATCATGGAAAAAAAAAACAAAAGGTGCATATAAGTAACTAAGAATTCTTTTATTTAATCATATACTAGAATAGGACTCGTGCTCGGGTTTAATTATAACTATCAATTTAACTATAAATTATTTGATTATAGATAAATAAAATAATTTATATAAAATATTGATATTATTATGAATTTAAAGATCCGACTGAAGGAAATGTGTGTATATATTTTTGGGCTCTATTATAATTGTGTAATAATGATTGGTTATAATATTTTGTATTGTAATACAATATTAGGTGATTAAGTTAGATATACATTTTTTTGCTTATGCATAATTAAAATGGTAGTTTTTTTTACAACCATGAAATTTTCGACTTATTTTAAAAATTTATGTTTTTAGGAGCCAAATTCTATATGTGTTATCGGACAAAATTTCACTAGGATGATATGTAAATAGTGTAGTAGCTACTTACCAACATAAAATCTTTTCTGATTATAAAAGCACGAACCGTTCAATCATTTAGGTTCTGCATAGTAGCACTGATTTTGTGTTCCTATAACCACATATAATATTGATTATGTTAACAGTAATCGGAAAACAATATGAATAAAATCAAAATTAACGGAAATAATGTTTTCACTATTTACCTCTGCGTTTTATTTGCCATATATAGAGAATTGTTGATGGTAGTGTTACCCTAGGTTTGGCCGTACATTTTACTAATTTTTAGGAAACTTAGAATGTAATTAATTAGGATAATATTCATTACCTTATATATTGGATGCATTTGATTTTATATATAGAGGATATGTAACGCCCCGATTGCCCTATCCACGGGCTCCACGTCTACTCTCGGCCCGTGGGCCCACACTCTCTGACAGTCGGTGCGTTAGTCCAGGAGGCTCGAAAGTCATGTTTACTGAGCCTGCAAATTACCACACAATATTTTCTCATATTTTGACCTTACTCACACGATACTGGAAATGACTTCCCAGTAGGTCACCGATCTTGAAACTACTCCAGCTCAAGCATGCATAACTCTGGAGTTCTCTCAAGACATGTGACCGAAATGATAAGTGCACTTTTAGTAATATAGGTAGTCACATCAATTCTTTTAAGCCTCTCCGCATATACCGCATATACCACATATGCCCTGAAACCAGAGTGTCGCACTCACCCCCACTAACAAATCGCAACATCCTCGTTGTGCATACCAAGATCGTTACCCCTGACAATCTGACTCACACAGTTGTCAGGATTCGCTCTGATACCACTTGTAACGCCCTATCCATGGGCTCCACGTCCACACTCGGCCCGTGGGCCCACACTCCCTGTGACACCCCGTTTCAAGGCATATGAGGTATATGCGGAGAGACTTAAAATAATTGATTTGGCTACCTATTTTACCAAAGTACACTTATCTTTTCGATCACATGTCTTGAAAGAACTCCAGAGTTAAGCTTGTTTGAGCTGAAGTAGTCTCATGATGGAAGACCTATTGAGAAGTCATTTCCAGTATAGTGTGAGTGGGGACAAAGCACGGGGAAAGATCACGTGGTGATTTCCAGGGTGAGTAAACAAGACTTTCGAGCCTCCCGGAAAAACGCACCGACCGTCGGACAAGGTGAGCCCACGGATCTATGAGCGGACAAGGGGCGGTCAGGGCATTACAAGTGGTATCAGAGCGAACTCTGACAACTGTGTGAGTCAGATTATCGGGGCTAACGATCTTGGTATGCGCAACGAGGACATTGCGATTTGTTAGTGGGGGTGATTGTGACACCCCGGTTTCAAAGCATATGTTGTATATGCGGTATATGCGGAGAGACTTAAAATAATTGATTTGGCAGCCTATACCACCAAAGTGCACTTATCTTTTCGGTCACATGTCTTGAAAGAACTCCAGAGTTAAGCATGCTTGAGCTCGAGTAGTATCATGATGGGTGACCTACTGGGAAGTCATATCCAATATCGTGTGGGTGAGGTCAAAACACGGAGAAAAATTATGTGGTGATATGCAGGGTCAGTAAACAAAACTTTCGAGCCTCCCGGACTAACGCACCGACCGTCGGGGAGTGTAACACCTCGACCGCCCCTCCCATGGGCCCCCGTCCACTCATAGGCCCATGGGAGGGGCAGTCGAGGCATTACACTCCCCGACGGTCGGTGCGTTAGTCCGGGAGGCTCGGAAGTCATGTTTACTAACCCTGCAAATCACCACACAATAATTTCTCGTGTTTTGATCTTACTCACACGATACTGGAAATGACTTCCCAGTAGGTCAACCATCTTGAAACTACTCCAGCTCAAGCACGCTTAACTCTGGAATTCTCTCAAGACCTGTGACCGAAAAGATAAGTGCATTTTTGGTGATATAGATAGCCAAATCAATTCTTTTAAGTCTCTCCGCATATACCGCATATGCCCTAAAACCAAGGTGTCACAGGGTAAGTATCATATTCACTTAATCCCGTCATAGTGTACATATTGAGTATTGCGCTTTTTAGTTATTGAATATTGGGTGTTTTAGTTATTTTAATTTTTAATATATGTAACTGAAATGATTCAAAGAAAATATTCATAACATATTTGATAATTTAATTAAATTTAGAAGACAATAAATTCACGTAATAAATTTGAATTAATTAGAAAACAAATCACGTAATTGACATATTATTTGTTCCAATTTACATGGTTTCCTTTCTAAAAATTAAATTTATGTGTAATAAGATCGAAGACAAAAATGGTTTGATTTGAATCAAATTTAGAAATATCTATATTTGAATAGTTAATGATATTATTTACATTGATTGATGTATATAGTGAATTTTTATTTTTGTATGACGATGTTAAGTGATTTCTTTGTCCAATTTTTGTTATTACAAAAACTTATGTTAATTTATTATACGAATGTATACGTATAATACTTTTTATTTAAGATAATGTATTACAATTACAATATATGATATATATTCTATTTGTAGACTAATCAAATGAAGTTACAATAGGAGTATATTAAGTTGCAAAAATATAATTTCTCAAAACAATAAATATTTGAATATTTTTTTTGAAATAGATGATAATATATATATTTCGTCATATAAAAGATTGCTCTATACATATAAAATAAATTATTGATTTGTAAGAATGTTTGGATATTAGTATAAAGATATGATAACGTGTTTGTTTATAGAGATTGTGCTATTATAGAATGTTTAGATATTAGGCCTGTTCAAAAATTCGCTAGGCGTTAATCAGGCGCTCGACATGGGCCTAGCGCATAATTCAAAAATCGGGGATTAAACGGAGATTAATCGGGGATTAGTTTTGAATCAATAAATATCAGTTAGTCTAGTGGTTTGATGCGCCTAAAATCCCTCCACCACGGTTCAAGCCACTAAATTCTTTTTTTTTATTATTTTGTTCATTTTTGTTTAATTAATCGTGAAATTACAATTTTGACCTTGTCTTCTTCTTTTCACCTCCGAAAATTTTACCCTAGATCTGGCCGCCATTCATCTTTTTTTCCACCATTGTTGTCGGTTTTGTTGGTTTTCTTCGTGATTTTCACTTGATTATGATTATTCTATAGCCCAAACATCGATTTCGAACTTACAAATAAATAAAAAGTGAATAAATGTTAGATCCCCGATTTATTAACCGAAGAGAAATTTTGAGTCATGCCACTATTCAATTATGCCACTGTTTTAAAATCATTATCAGCGTGCCACTGTTCACTTAAATGAAAAAATAACAGATCTCACTTTCTCTCTCATCTCTCACACGCTCATTTTCCAGATCCAAAATTTTTTCTCTCATCCAAATTTTGTTTTTTTCTCTCTCTCTACCAGATCGCGCATCATGAGATCGGATTTTACCATCACTGAATTCGATTCTCGTCATCTCTAATTTCACTATCTCTGATCTCTGTCGCGATTTCCGCTAAGAAGATTTGAGAAGGTGTTGTTGGCGAAGAACGTGAATCTGAGATTAGATCGAGGAGATTTATGAAGAAGAAGAAGAAGAAGAAGAAGAAGAATAGATCTCAAAGCAAATTCAAAAACAAACGACTGTAAATTTTCGAGTTTGGGTTAACTATTATGAATTTAGGGTATAGATTTTAGGGGGGGGGGGGGGGGGGGATGGGGGTAGGGTTTTGCCTTTACATTGTAAAACTGTTAAAGAATCTTATAAAACTGTTAAAAAAAATTATAATGTTTTTAAAAGGTTTAGTAAACTGTTAAAAAAACCTTATTAAACTATTTAAAAACCGTGTAAAACTGTTTGTAAAGTTTTATAAGGTTTTTAAAAAATTTTATAAGGTCTTTAAACAATCTTATAAACCTTTTAAAAACTTTACAAACCTTATAAAAATCTTATAAACCTTTTAAAAACCTTATAAACCTTTTAAAAACCTTATAAATTATTTAACTGTTTAGTTTGTAATGACATGTAAAAAAGTCTTATAAAATTGTTTAAAATCTTTATAAAAACGGGAAAACCCTAAAAATAATCAAAACCCAGATTTGACCAAAAAAACAACCAAAACCCAGATCTGACCAAAAATTAACCAAAACCCAGATCTGAACAAAAATCAAATCAAAAGCTCAAATTTGTAACCCAAATCGAATAAAAAGCTTAGATTCGTAACAAAAATCCAACCAAAAACTCAAATTTGTAACCAAAATCGAATTTTAAAAAACAAAATTCATGGATTAAACATTTTCTTCTTCTTACTTCTTCGTCTTCTTCTTCATCGTTGTCTTCTTCTTCTTCTTCTTCTTCTTCCTCTTCCTCCAATTCAGGAAATCAAAATCGATTTAAGGAATTTACAGAGATTTACATGGATGAAAGAGAATCAAAAATCTTAGATCTATGATCCATTGAAGTCACAGAGATAATCGAAAACTCTTGATTCATAACCCAAATCCAATTGCAATTTCAAAGAAGAGAATTTTGTGAGAGAAAAAAATTTGGATTGAGATGAGCGTGAGAGAGATGAGAGAGAAAGTGAGATCTATTTTTTTAATTAATCAATGAACAGTGGCACGCTCATAATGATTTTGTGAACAGTGGCATATTTGATTAAATTTTTGTGAACATTGGCATATTTGCAATTGCCCCTTAACCGAATATGGCGGTTACTCGGGCGCGGAGACCGCGTTTTAGAACAGGGGATATTAGTATAGTAGGAAATATAGTGTTTGGATAGTAGTATAGTAGAATTAATTTATTAAATAAAATTTTTTTAAAAAAAAATTGTGGAAATGACACATCATCAAAATTCTCCCAAAATGTTTCTCCTTTAATATATAGATGATTTGAGAAAAGCTTTGTTTGGAGATATGAATAATTTAATTATAAAAGAATGAAATAGTTGGATTTGGATATCAGTTTATTATAAGTAGATTATTGTTGATATGCATGCATTTGAAAAAATTAGATTTAAAATATATATAAATACAAAAAAGATCATTTTTAGTATGTACATTTGAATGTGGATGATGACTTTCGATAATACTAATACAAAGTATTATTGTAAATGTTTGATCTATTTTCTATAACTTATTATTGTCTGATCTACCAAAATAAAATCGCTTGGAACATTAGGTGTCAAGAAATAATGACATATACAGTTTGTAAAACAAAGTTAGTTAGACTCTGTTTAAGAAAAGAAAATGAAAAAAATCCCCCCCCCCCCCCCAAAATAAAATCGCTTGGAACATTAGGTGTCAAGAAATAATGACATATACAGTTTGTAAAACAAAGTTAGTTAGACTCTGTTTAAGAAAAGAAAATGAAAAAAATGAGAGTTAGAAACTCATCTTACATCATAACGTTTTCTCTTATTTTTTTAAGAGCCCCCCACCCCCCACCCCCACTTTGTTCTACAAGCGTAAAAGACGATCATTTACATAATCCGAAAGTGGGTCAAAATCATAGTCATCTCTTTGAAAACTTATTCTAGTTATTAGTGCATCAATTACATGATGAAATTGATACCCTTAAACACAATAGATAAGATTATCAAAGCTAAGATTCGTGTGACAATTTGCAGCCGAGCTTGCGAAAGTTATTAAACAAAGGGAAACTACTAAAGAATGTAGATGTCATCGGTTGAGCGAATCATATATTTCATTTTAACAACCCTTTTTGTTAAAAACCAGTAATCCATAACTTAACCTACAATTTTCAAAGAATATTATCACCTTACCTAAATTACGATCAAGAAATTAAAAAAACCCCAGGAAAGTAATGGTCAATTTTTTTTAAAGCTCATAACATAAATGGGTAACAAAACTCTTTAAAATACCACGTAACAACATACAAATATACTCCTTCTGTTTTATATTATTTGATTTTTAAAGTTTTTACACACATATTAATAAATCATTTAATTTTTCATTTTTTCAAAATAAAACATCTTTTATCATTAATTCCAAAACAAGTCAACCAATATAAGTTCAATATGGAGAATTTAAACAGTCAAAAAATACAAAACCACAATTAATTTTGCATAGAAACTTGACAATATCATCTAATATGAAACAAAAAAATTCTCTAAAACATCATGTATTATGAAACGGAGGAAGTATATTAAAAATATGGATCCAAGTAATCGCTTAACAAAACATGATCATAACTTTCTCAAAGGAGAACAAATTAGGTCACTATATGGGCAGTTCCCTTTGCAAGAACTGAAACAACCATGCTTTTTTTTTTAATTAATTCGAATTATTATTCCCATAAATAATAATATTCAATGATTAATTCCACAACAACGAAAACCAGACAATAACCAGCGAAAATCAATAAACAATCAAACTAGATTCAACCATTAAAATTAAACATTAAACCAATACTAATTCCAATAACTCAACTCAGCATTTCTGGCAACCTAGCACCAGGTTCTACTAAAAAGCAACTCAAACAATTAAACTAGAGATCCTAATCATCCTCTCCTCCCAGCCATGATTCCACGATCTCAATCTTTTACATGCAACACATGGAAAAACGAGTTGCGTGAGTATTATCACAAACACTCAGTGAGGCGGTCATCCCGTCTACCGGTGTAACATCCGCGAACATACAACAAGGATTTTTAGGTCGTGTCGAGCGACATAGTGGAGTGTGTCGATCGACACGAAGGATGAAGGCGTGTCGATCGACACAGTCGTGGTGTCGCTCGACACGTGTTTGTGCAGAACTGGGAGGTTAACTTTTTAATCACGATTTTTTGAGGCTTGGTTTAGGGATTTCGCCCTAGGGTTCGTTTATAAGTGTTTCTGCAGCGTGGCCGCGTTTGGCAGAGAGAAAACGTACAGAAACCTTGAGCTTTCGTGAGAATTGAGAGAATTTGAGTGATTACATTGTTGAGGTTCATTAGAGGAGTTCTAGTGTTCCGTTTGGTGTTGATATCGTTCATTCTTCGTGGTTAGAACCTGTAGAATTTAGTCGAAGGCCTTGTAGAAGCTGTGATCATGTGTTCTTCGAAATTCTTTCCCGTTTTCCTTTGTTTTAAGCCAATGTGAGTTGTGACCATAATTCTAGGCGATGAGGGAATGGTTTGATGCGTTGTGTGATGGATTTCTCGTGTTGATTGTGTGATATGGGTTGTTGTGGATTGTATGTGTTGTATTGTCGTGTTTTCTCTGCAGGTTTGCGACTCGAGCTACTTAGAATCGAGTTGAGAGAGGAGAGATGAGCGCGAGAGAGATGAGAGAGACTCGATTCTGAGTAGCTCGAGTCGAAAGAGGAGAGACTCGATCCTGAGGTTGCTGTGAGGTATGTCGATCGACACCATAAGGGTGTCGAGCGACACGAGTGCTAGTAGCGTGTCGATCGACACGTTCTCTTGTGTGTTAGAATGTGTTAAAAATGCATTGCTTGGTTATACGATGTGTTTCTTGATGGATTAAGTTTTTTATTGAATTTTTTTACCTCAGCTTGAGTGATACGCTGTAGGTGGTATGACCAGCTCACTAAATATTTATGAAATACTTACGCAACTCTTATTTCCATGTGCTGCAGATAAAATAAATGTGTGATCGCATAATCATAGCCAGAGAAGATGATGATATGATTGTCTTTATTGTTTTGTTTAGTTCTAGTGAACCTCGTGTTTAGGTTGCTAGAGCTTCTTTTGGATATTGAATTCCTAGATATTGTTTTGTTGAATGATTATTGGTTTAATTATTGGATTATTTCTTGAGAACTTCCGCAATTGTTGAAATAGCCGTAGAGGGTTAGTATTTATGGGAATATTAACTCGGATTATTTAATTAAAACAAAAGTGTGGTTGTTTTATTTTGGTATCAGAGCCCTTACGGTTTTAGGGTTGTAGGTTGTTTGAACTGAGACTATGTGATTTAAATTGATTATGAGTAGTTAGTCAATTTAATAGTCTTAGATAATCCTCTTCGGCCTTTAATAAGATTTCGCGGTAAGTTTTTATTTATTTTTGTGACTTCTTGTGATTCATGTTCCTAGTCTCTGTGAGTGCAGAGAAATGGATACCATAGTGAGAGGTCGTGGTAGGTGAGGTAGAGGCCGAGTTGGTGGCCGTGGGCTAGTGAGTGAGTCTTCTAGTAGCATGGATGCGAGTGCTACACAGGTGTCAGAGTCTTAGATGCACCATTCGGGATCTCTGAGTAAGACCAGTGCAAGTGTTAATGCGAGTACTGTGGGTACCAGGAGGGGTGCCGGAATGGGTCTTAGGTTAGCTGGTGATAGAGTGGACCTTGGTGTGGGTGCTGGTCCAGCTCATGATCGTTTGGATCTTCTTGAGGGGCTGATGACATAGTTGTTGGGGTTGTTTCCGACAGTGGTTCCGGGAAAAGCTCCAGTGGTGCCTCCAATGGCGGAGGTGCAGCCGAGGGCTGCGGTAGCTGAGGTAGAGATGATGGATCAGATGCGTTATTTGACTACTACTTTCTTTTTGGGCGTTGTTGGCCTTGAGGAGGCAGACGAGTGACGTATGCGTAATTTTGTGGCTGATAGCTCTCTCTTCATTCACGTTGACGACATTGTTATTACAGGAAATAATAAGTCGCTTGTCACCAAGGTTATCAATGATATTGCTGGGCGATTCTCTCTCAAAGATCTTGGTCCAATTAACTACTTCTTGGGCATTGAAGCAACACGGGCAAAACATGGCCTTCACTTGATGCAACACAAGTACATTATTGAGCTTCTAAACAAGACTAAGATGCTCGACGCTAAGCCAGTTTCAACACCAATGGCCCCAACACCGAAGCTTACATTACTGTTAGGGACTCCTCTACTTAATCCTAAAGAGTATCGTACTATTATTGGGAGTCTTCAATATCTTGCATTTACAAGACCTGACATTGCTTATAAGGTGAATAAATTATCACAGTATATGCATCATCCCACTGATCTTCATTGGCAAGGTGCCAAACGCGTCCTCAGATATCTCGCTGGCACCACCTCTCATGGCATACTCCAACGCTCTGACTCGCTACTCACATTACATGCGTTCTTGGATACGGATTGGGCTAGCGATACTGATGATTGTGTGTCCACAAATGCATACATTATTTATCTCGAGAGCACTTTTATTTCGTGGTCCTCTAAGAAGCAAAAGGAGTCACCCGCTCCTCAACCGAAGCAGAATATCGAACGATTGCGAATACAACCTCTGAACTGAATTGGGTATGCTCTCTTATCTCTGAACTCGGTCTCAAACTGCAAACACCATCAACAATCTTTTGTGACAACGTTGGTGCTACATATCTTTGTGCTAACCCGGTGTTTGATTAAACACATTGCCCTTTACTATCATTTCATCTGTAATCACATCCAATCCGGCTCTCTTCGAGTGTCTCTTGTTTCTACAAAGGATCAATTAGCTGACGCTATCACCAAGCCATTGTCTCGGACACGGTTCCAGGAACTATTTTCCAAGATTGGAGTGACGCACCTCCCTCCATCTTGGAGGGCGTGTAGAATGTATATATGAAATGATATTAAGTACAAAGATTATAACTGATTATACTTAGAGTCTCTCTATATGTTCTCTATATAATGCAATCTCTTGTGATGAATATAATCAAGTTGCCTATTCTACACACCAGACCAAAACTCATAAGGGCTAAAGAATTTGTTATGGTGTTTGCAATTAACATGTACATCTTAAATTGTTGTGTTTACCCTCAAAATAAAAAAATTATCAAACATAATTTGTAAATTCTAAATCGGCGTTGGGTAACTCATCATAAACTATCAAACCACTAATCTCAATCATACACACTTCGTAATGGATCTTGAGAATCAATTTCATGAACATGTGGTTTGCTTGGACTATATTTTAGAATCATATAGAAGAAAATAAACTCACTTTACCCAATGGTATCACATCATTTCATTATTTTTAGCTTCTTGCAGACACCAATATACATCTTGTAATAATTTTTGAGAACGTAATTTCCACCTATTTCTACCTACCATTTTAATATGTTAGATGCAGACTTTATTTTTCGTATATGTTTTTGAGGTGAATAAGCTAAAAGTGATAGAGGTAAGATGCAGACTTTATTTTTGAAAGTACCTTCAATATTTCTTTAACACATAAAGCGAAAATTGAAGTTTCTCATGGTTAGCTAGCTAACCCAAGAAATCATAAAAAAATATTCGCATTCTCGGAGAGGCAGGGGAAACGGGTGACGCAAACGAATATATGGGGGTGGTTAAGGATGATTTGGAATGGTAGAATTTAAAATCAATCTCTTAAACAGTCAAATCGTAAACACGAATAGAAAAACAAATTTTAGAAAATGCAGAATGAGGAACCCTAAGATAAATCTGAAATCTCAGAATAACATGATTACCTTAGATTAAGGATGATAATCTAATACAAAATGATCACCTTCCTCATTGTCTTTAGAAACAATGACAATGAACGAAAAAAGAAAAAAAGTACACGTAGAAGTTTCAGAAAATACTAAATTTTAAATGTCAAACAATATAACCAGTCGGTTGTGGCCTGGCGGTAATAGGCTCACGACTGTGAGTTCCGCCACCTAGATTCGACTCATGACCACCACAGAAAAATGGCAGTGAAATGTGGGCCCCGTAGAATTAGTCTTTCGGTCTAGAAGACTGTTGGGATCCCCAGGATAATAATAAAAAAAAAAATGTCAAACAATATATGAATGGTCCTACATAATTAGGACCTCAGCATTAAATAAAATCAACAACCAACTACTAGAAGTTTCCTCACCTTCCTCATTTTATTCAGAAATTATGACAATGAACAAAAAAAAAAAAGGTACTCGTACAAGTTTTAGAAAATACAAAATTTACATGTAAATGTCAAACAATATAACCAGTCGGTTGTGGCCTGGCGGTAATAGGCTCACGCCTGTAAATTCCGCCACTAGGGTTCAACTTCTGACCATCACAGAAAAATGGGCGGTGAAACGTGGGCCCCGTAGAATTAGTTTTTCGATCTAGAAAACTGTTGGGATCCCACGATAATAATAAAAAAAAAAATGTCAAACAATATATGAATGGTCCTACATAATTTGGACCTCAACATTAAATGAAATCAACAACCAACTACTAGGTCCTAATCTTTTTTTTCTTTCTTAAACTACTTTTTCTATATCGCATTCACATTTACAACATAAATTTTTCCTTCTCTATATAAACACTACCACTCCCTCAACTCTCTTCATCACTCAAATCATCACACACTTCTCCTTTTGCAAACCAAAACACAAACCCTAAAAACCAAGAAGAGAAATGGCTGGAGTCATGAAGCTAGCATGCTTGGTCTTGGCCTGCATGATTGTTGCCGGTCCAATCACATCGAACGCTTTGACTTGTCCCCAGGTTAACAATGCCGTGTCACCTTGCATCGGCTACATAGTCCGAGGTGGGATCGTTCCCCCAGCATGCTGCAACGGCGTTAGAGGCCTCAACAATGCGGCCCGTACAACCCTGGACCGTAAACAAGCTTGCCAGTGCCTTAAAAATGCTGCTGGAGCCTTAGGCCGTAATCTCAACGCTGGTCGTGCAGGTGGACTTCCTAGTGCATGCAAAGTCAATGTTCCTTTCCCAATCAGCACTAGCACCAACTGCAACAAGTATGTCTTTATCTCTCACTCTCTTCTCAGTTCTCATATTTTTAAATTATGAAAAAAGAATTATGTTGTTGTAATCATGTTGTAGCCATTAGGAAAATTAAAAGGCACGTTTTGAGGTCTTACCGGTCCAAACTCATGTGTTTAGTGGGAATTTGAGCTGTTATATACATGAAACGAACATACAAGTATAGTATATTCTAAGAGATTGAGGGAAATTTGTTTTGAAATTAAAATATTATAATGATAAATTTGAGTTCAATGTTTCTTGGCCCGACCATGTTTTAGTAGAGATTTTGAGTTTTTATATTTGATGTAACGAGGTATATATTTAAAATTTTTGTTTAATATACGAGATTTGAGTATTTTATATTAACAGTGTTATTTTTGATTTGGATGCAGCGTGAAATGAGCGACGGTGGAATGAAGCTTTAGCGGACGTTTCGAGTATTACAAAATATATGAGAGAATATTATAATAAGATGTTTCGAATCGCTGTTTTAGAGTTTTTATTTTCCTGTCTTTTTTCAGTATGCGATCCTATCAATTGGTCGTATGTACTATGTTCGCAACAAACGTTATATAAATTTCATAGCTGAAATTTTACGTTATTCTATATTTTCTTACTAAATCGTAGTTAGTTTTATCGATATGAAAACAATCACTAATACAGTTGGGAAGTAACGAAACATTTTAATGTAACATAAAATAAAAGTAATGGGACTGGACACTCTCTAAACGTGAAAATGATTGATTGTTTGCTCAGTGACAGTAATAAGTACGATTTGTAGATTTATAGACTAACACGTGGCGAAAGAAAACTATTGACAATGAAATTTTGGCATTAATGGTGTTTGGTGTATCTGCATTTCTCCATTACAGGGAATTTTGGTAGATTCTGCTCTAAATGCATCACTTCCGCTTCTGCAAGCCGTAATAAATTAATATGGGTGGTAGATAGACGGTAGTGATATTCATGAATTAAAATAATAAATATAAATTGGATGGTAGTTTCTTAATGGAATTTATCTAACTGAATTAAATATGTAGCATTTACCGAAACTATACCATAAATGATAAAACGACGATAAATTCCGTAACTAGCTAGAGTTATCATCTCAAAAATTTCTAAGCTAATTGTTTTTTTTTTGAACAATAAAAAAATTTCTAAGCTAATATTCTAGTTCACATAGAAATACTCACTTTTCTTTTTGTTAATACATCATCTAGATTTAAGCATAGCATAATGCATGTTGTTGACAAAAAAAATGGTGAATTTAATAACTAAATGAAAGAAAAAACATAATTTGCAAGATTACTTTTTTACATACATGGTTATTATGTTTATTATGATGGACAAACTTATTTGATTTATCGTGTAGGTAGACTTTTTATGGTAAAACCGTAAAAGTGTACTTTTATGGGTTAGTTCCAAATATATTGATTGGTGAGTCTATTGTTTTGTATCCTTATTATCCGATGCGCAAATAGTGGTTGGGTCATTTTGGTCATGGTCCGTAAATACTATTACATGAACTTCGTTTTTCTTGTTTTTAGAAGATATATTTATCTCAAACCTTTTCAATTCCGAAAAGAATTATTAACGAGAAACGTAGACAATTCAAAAATGGTCAACAACATGAAAAACAAAAAGTGATAAGTCCAAAACATAACTATCAACAAACATGTTTTTGTTTGAAAAAGTTCTAAATCAACATATATATTCCATTCGGACTACAAAAAATCGTATATTTAAATTTTAACCAACTTCTTCGTTGTTTTGGATTTTTTTGTTCACCTTAATTTTTATGTTAGTACCAGTTTTCTACAAACCGTTCGAAAGGTTTTGATGAGTAGAACCTTTTTTATATTTCAAATAATCACTTTTTACAATTAGTAATTGATAATATAATATCAACTCACCACCTATTAAATCCTTTTTATTAATGTTTTTAAAACCGGACCGGGAGACGAACCGGAACAACTTTCGGGACATGGATTATTCCGGTTCAACCGGTCAAACCGGATTCACGTAAATATATAATATATACTCATATGGTAATAGGTTTATCAGTATCTTAATCAAATAGTATATAGAAATAATATGTAGAAATAATCAGTATATGTTATTTATTCCAATGCATCAATTAATGGGTCTGATTGGTAATCTAATATTTTTAAGAGCTAGAGCGGTAAGCTGTACAACATAGTGCAAAAATGTATAGATAAAGTTGTAATAGTGCAAAGCTGTAAAGATAAAGTTGTAATGGTGTTGGTATCGCTTTGGTGATTGGTACAATTTAAAACGTTACAAATTATAAAGAGGCGGTACGTTTATAAAGACGCTACCAATCTGAACTAATATACGAATATTTTAGTAGTAAATATACTCGTTGAAATTATCTGTAAAACACAAGTATACCCTAGAAATCATTTATTATACTTAACTTTTCTTCTCCCCTTCTCTCTAAAAGTCAAACCTCCCCATAACTTGGCCTTCTTTTTTCATCTCTCTTTTTCTTCTTTCAAATCTATGCAAATATTTTATTTCCTACATTTTCTTATTCTCCTAATACAGATCCAAACACTATAATACGGATCCAAACAAATTACTGCAGATTAATAACATCAAAAAGAATCGATGAAAACCAATGCTGAAAAAATTCTCGTAAACAAGGAACCAGATATTTTACAGTGACCCGAACCGGATTATCTTCCTGTTCGCGGTCAAACCGATTCAACCGGCCGGTCCGGTCTGGTTTTCAAAACATTGCTGTTTAGGGCTAATTAGTCCAGCGGACTAAGGGCCATTAGGCCAAACTCAAAACTGCTGACATTTTCTTGCTTTGTTGTTAGAGTATCACAACTAAACACACACACACACATTGATATGATCATGAGAAATATCAAGAAATGATGAGGAGATCATCAAACCATCAGCTGAACCGGAGCTCAATTAAACCAGATGCACAATTCCAATCTGACATATGCTTACTGATTGGAGAGTATCATCTCAACCACAACGATTCAAAACATGAGACTACTTGGAAATTTGCTCAGCTCAATTACGAAACACTTCGAAGAAAAATGAGATGAAACGGAGTTCAGACAAAAAAGTTATTCAATTTACAAGTCAGGTGATTTCTAAGATATTCGGTTCAGATATGTGTGCGTTCATCGGAGGATTGCGACCAAACCAGAATGATTGAAGCTACAAACCAAATCATTCTACAATCTTGAATCATAATGGAACCCACAAGTTTGGATTCAGACCAAAACCAACAAGACAAGAGTGAATTTTGTTCATTATCAAATCAACATTTATTTAAGGAGTCTTCTCTCTCTTTCATGCAAATTTGAGTTGTATTTTGTTGTTTTGCATGTTGAGCTTTAACTATGGACGTTTTAAATGTATTTTGCTCTATATAATAAGGCATATTTCATGAATAAAAAATAAAAACCTTAGTATATTTTTCAAACTTTTTTGAGAGTGGTTTTCATTTCTTTCAATAGTGTGTAATATCCATTCTTTGATTCGGTTAATAGTGTGTAATATCCATTAATCAAATGAGAATCACAATCAAAGCTTGTTCTTTATTTGGTGCGTCATATCCAAATTAAGTTCAAGATCGAGATTTCTAGAGCCTTCCGCATCTCTTGAGAGTATCACTTCAATCAACGGTAAATCAAGAGTCTTCCACAACTCTTGTGCGACCATTCGTTCCACATCCCTTGTCATTGAAGCTTCATGGTTTCGTTGCAGCAAGGTTTATCCTTTTACCAACTTTAGAGTGCAACGTCCTTGGGAGGATTTTATCACACATTTCTTGAATTCGTTACATCTCTCCTTCTCTAATATTTGAGTATACCAGTGTAGTTGATCTTCTAGTAATATTTCTTTTTTTACAAGAATATACTACTAGAACACTACAAGAAAACAGGTCGTTAGTCACTCCGGGAAGAGTCACAAAAGAGTCACAAATGAGCCATTTGCGACTAATTAGCGACTCGAAAATGGAGTGACAATAGTCGAGTCGTTAATTTTTCGAGTCGCAAATGAGTCGCTAATTAGTGACTCATCTGTGACGATCATTTTGGGTCGCTAATCAGCGACTAATATGTGACTGTTAAACGTAGTCGCAAATTTGTAACTAATGAGAGACTAATATAGGTAGTGGCTAATTAGCGACGAAATAGCCACTATTTTGTCACTCTATGAAAATATAAGTTGGTCACAAATTAGTCTCTATGGTGTCACTTATTAGCCACCAAATGTCACTTGTTTAGTCAATTCTTTGCTACTGATTTGGTACCAAATAGTTACTAATTTGAATCTAAATGTTTGTTTTGAGAAGCTAAAATAGAAGAAGAAAAAGATTTGAATTAAAACAAACCAAAGTAGTAATCAAGCTAAAGCTTGACAAAACAAGATAAGAGTACCAAAAAAGAGTTACATATCAAGTTTGTTCAAAAGAGAGTTACATAGAGAAGGAACTCAAACACTCAAACACTCAAGTTTGTTCAAAAGAGAGTTACCACCTCTGGATTTTTCTCCATCTCGGTCGTGAGAGCTCCAATTGTTCCAGGATGCAGTCTAACATCATCGTCCAAAAATAACACATATTTGGTATCTTTGTGTATTTTCTCAACTCCAATCTTCACGAAGCAGAAACCAAACATACACAAAGTCAGCAAATGCCAAAATGAACAGCATAAATGTGAAACGTGTATTGGAATATATTTTTGCTAGTCATGGTTGTGATTATACTTTAGCCAAGAACAGTTACAATGGAGAGATGAGAACATGGACAGCAACGAAAATACACTAGTGTAACCAATGACAGTCAATCACCAAAAGATTAAAATTGCTTCAAAGATTTATACATACCAACTGATTATGAATTTTCTGGCTGCAAGTGGTTGATAAACCAACAACCACAACCTTAGCTTCAACATGATCCTGTTTAGGCATTGATATGAACAAAATTTCAAGTCAAGACAAAAGAATGCCATAAGGACTATGACTTGACATTGTTGTGACAGTACTTTCATTGGTCTCTTATAGATACCAAGTTAAACAACTACAATGATATGTTAAAATGTGTCAATACCTGATACATAGATAACAGACAGGTAACAGCATGATATGCAGGGTCTTCTGTACTTTCTACTACAAAAAGAAATTCCAATGGCCCTACATATAGAGAAGTAATCTACACACATAGACCAAAATGAACAACAAATTTGGAAGCAAGAGACTTCTCCAATGATGAAATAGTAAAACACTGACCTGACTTCTCCAGTTATGCAAATTGTGTTCTCCAAAACCTTTTAGAGGCATAACAACGGAAACTCTGGGAAGTTTAACCTGCCTAGAGTGCTCAAGTTCATTGATCTCTTGATAGAGAAACGCCAAGCTATTCCCATCTTTCATGCTGTTTCTAATTCTCTTAACCTCTCGGTTCCTTAAACGTAGAAGTAAAAACACACACAAATCAGAATAAGAAGGAAAAGACACCAACTTGTAACACACAAAAGCATCAAAATCAAACACTACCTGACATATGCAGCCATTAACCAACCTAGAGCAAGAAGTAAGCATATTGTACATCCCTGAGGCATATAAAGAAAAACAAAAGCAAGAAAATTCTTATCATAATGATAAAATGCCCAACAATACAAGTCAAAGGAGATGACATTAAACCAAAAATTGATAGCATCCTCAAATCATCATCGATGAGAATCAAAATTTTATGTTTTTGAATCTTAAATTTCTCAATTTTAGATAATGGGCAAGCGAATCGAGATATTTGAAGCACACCCATGTATCAAAGGAGGAGAGCATATGAAACCCTCATCGAAGAAGCTTACCATTTTGTGGATATGAGTCTGGGTTTGATTCGGTGAAGCAATGAGAGAGAGAGAGAGAGAGAGAGAGAGAGAGAGAGAGAGAGAGAGAGAGAGAGATTAGGAAACTGAATGAAATCGACAAAGATCGATGGTGAGATTACGATTCACAAGAGAAACATGAAGATTTGGTGGATTAAGCGTTGAATCGCGATGAGGGTCGACAGAGAAAGAGAGAAAGAGGGTCGAGAGAAAGTAAGAGGCTAGGGTTTGAAAATGAGATTTGGGAATTAGATCTCAAATATTTGTTATCCCGACAAAATGAAACCCAAAATAAATTGAGTTTCAATCCAATTTTTTCAAATATTTTAAACCAAAATTAATGGACGGACAAGATTATACTGAAAAAGTTAACGGACGGACAAGATTACCTAGGACCAGGTCAAAGATTACGTACAGTGTCGCAAAGTAGTGGCTAAGTAGTCACTAATTTGTGACTAATGTGTGACTAATTTGCGACTCAGTTACAAGTCTATACCTTAAACCCTAAAAATTTGGATCAACCACAAAAACCATATTCTTTTCCAATCAATTTCTTCATTATTTGTTTGGTTTTATTCATTTAAACACTAGTAATCAAAAATATAGAATAATTTTCAAAAATATGAAATGGAAGAGTTTAGTTATATAGGTTTTGATGTTGATAAGAAATCATTTGTGATGCAAAATTTTTAGGAAATTCTTTTTTTGTTTTTTTACTTCTACTGTGTATTTACTACACACTTATTACTTGAATAAGATGTAAATACAAAACTAACTTACATAGATTTACATTATGGTGTTTAATTTCCCAAAAACATACATGTAGTGGGTAATGAGTCGCAACAGAGTGGCTAATTTGTGACTCCGTTGCAAAACCCTGAAACGTTGCAAAGTAGTGGCTAATTAACAACTATTTTGCGACTCATATACAAGTGACTAATTTGTGACTCATTGTGTGTCACTAAGGAGTCGCTAATTTGTGACTCTGGTGTCAGTCGCTACGGAGTCGTAAATTTGTGACTCTTATGCGACTCCACCAAAACATACCAATCATTGTCACAGATTAGTCGCAAATTTGTGACTGGTTAACGACTATGGGATGGAGTCGCAAATGAGCGACTAATTTGTGACTCCGTTAAAAAGAGTCACACTTTAGTCACAAATGAGTTGCAAATCTTTGTGACTAACTTGCCACTCGGTAATTCGAGTGGCTAACGACCTATTTTCTTGTAGTGGAAGATTTAGATGCACTTAAAAGTTTCATTTAAAACAATATATCTAAATTCAGTAGTTCAAGATTTAATACATGATCCAGGCCCCGCTCGTTATGTTTTACTCCTTAAAGCAAAAAAAAATATTAATGCCCTTGTGTGGATCGAACCCACGCCCTCAGACCTTATTACATACGTGTTTGGTGTGAGCTAAGTTTTAACCCAAAATAGTTCTGCAAGTGCACAGATAATCGCAGTAGTATATAGGGTATCGAATCCACAGAGACCAAGGTTACACTATGAAACTATAGACTCCAATTTAAAGCTAAGATAAAATATGGGTTTTTGGTTGTAACGAAACAATTGAAAACCTCAATCTAGCTAAAGGACTACTCAATCATGGAGAAAGCAAACACAACAAAGCAAATGACAGAATTCATGATAATGGGATTGAAAGGAGATAAGGGTTCAGAATTCTTCTCAATAGAATGTTGTGGAATGAATCTCCAAATCTTGAATCCAAAAGCAAAGAACAATCGAAAGAGTCTCAAAAGAGCTTTGAAAGATATCTCAAAAAGTAATTTGTAAAATGGAATGGATCGCCTCCTCTTGTTTTTAGGTGGCTACCTCTTATTTATCAATAAAAGTAGGTTAAAATTGGATCTGGGTGACCAACCGGTCGGTCTGGTCTTGGACCGGTCGGTCTGGTCTTGGTCGGTTTACGGGCTTCAGGTGTGGACCGGTTGGTCCCTTATGCAGATCGACCGGTTCTGTTTCCAGGGAGCTTCAGATCTTCGAGTCTTCGGGTGTGGACCGGTCAGTCCTGTGGTTAGATCGACCGGTCCGGTTTCCAGGGAGCTTCAAAACTTTGAGTCCTCGGGCGAGCAGGTGCTCGCTCCAAACCGAGCAGGTGCTTGGTTATGAAAAATGCCATCTTTTCTCCAGATTTGTCCCGTTTGCTCCAATGACCCCCAATAACTCAAATCCATGTTCCCAATCCTCCTTTAGACCTAAAATGACTCAAAAGAGAAAGAAAGACTCGATAAAACCCTACAAAACAAAGGTTAGAATGAGCCAAAAACGCATTATATCAATTCCCCCAGACTTAGATCATTGTTTGTCCTCAAACAAATCCAAAAGTAAGTGAAGGAGAAAGGTTTGAAAACGCGGGAACTCTTTTATCCTCAGTGAACCGAGTTTGAAATCTTCAATCTGCAGACCACATGATTCAGATTATGAATAGCAAAGCTTTACCAAAGCATCCTCAACACATTTCTCAACCATGCCATTTGCCAAACACAAACTCAACGCATTCAAACTATACATGAGGATCTCGCTAAAGGCACTTTTTCAGGGAAGATGGCGCTAAGGATTTAAGGCCATTTAAAGGTGGAGTTCAAGGTGTTTAGAGTGTTTAAGGGTTACCCGATGTTTCGTAGAGGATGCAGGATATCGCACAAAATTGCAAGATAGAATGAGTACGTTGATATCCACATTCTCTAAACCACTCTTTCTTCTCCAAAACTCTCTAACGTCTCATTCGGCTAATCATCCACCTTGGGTATACTCACTGTATAGAGAAACACTTTTTCTCAATTTTACAACTTACCACTCTTCATCATCGATTTTCTCTCTTTTTTTTTGTTTTTTTTTTTAGATGATGAAGAGGGTTTACATTACGGGTATGTATCTCTCAAACACGAAGATAAATAGAAGTATTGTACGTACCCAAGTGGAGCTCATCATTGCTATTCCTTCCTCTTTATAAAATCATCTTCTAAAATTGCGAGCAGGTGCTCGATTCTTCAGAAAGAGTGATTTATATGCAGTGTCGACTCGATCTCTTCGGCCCTTTTGCGCATATGCTGCACATGTGACAATGAAGTAACAAGAATGCAAGGATTTTGAAAAGAGGTAATGGTTAAGGAGGGTACTAGCTAAAAATGAGCTAGCTATTCAGGAACAACAAGAGTGGTAAAAAGAATAAGGAGTCCTGAATATGGTTCGTTTCCCTAATCTAGTGCTAGTAACGAGAGGAAAATTTTTGGTCAATCTGAAACCTGGAAGATAATGTATTGAAGTGTTCGAGCTGTTCCTTTTACCCATGTTCTGTAAAAATGGTCACTAGAGAGAAGATTAAACATAAATAGTTCAAATATCATCATAAGATAACGTCCTGATTCCCTACAAAGGTTTAACTCAATAAAACAAAAAATAAAAATGAGAATAAAAACGAGACTCAATAAGACATAAGAAAAAAGAAAACATAATTAGTACTAATAGTACTCTCCCCCAGACTTACTTTACACCGTCGCGGTGTAAAATAAAATCTAAAGGAAAGGACTATTAAACGAAAGAAAAATAAAACGAAAAGAAAAATAAAAGGAAGAAAATCTAACTTCGTCATCAGAACTCTGGAGACTCGTCAGAATCCGCAGCATCCCCGGAGTTAGCTACCATAGCGTCATCATCTGATCTCATCGTGGTAGAAGGTCTAGCAGGCGGGGGCATGTGGCTTCCAGCAAAGCCTGATCCTCCTACTGCATTTGTGCCTCGGGAACAAGAAAGAGCACCCCAAATGGTGGACATCATACTGTGTATCTTCTAAAAACTTATGTGATGCCACTGCCTGTACTCGGATGTAGTCCATGTGTCGCGAAGTGGAGAGACGGCGAACTGGTTTTCGTACGGTGGAAGTTGGTAGCTCTGCTCAGGCGGGGCAGTACCACTGCTAGTACCAGCAGTGCCAACACCTCTACTAACATGGCGGAGCTTCGGGCGCCGCAGAGGTGCATCTGGATCAGTGCTCTGAGGTGAGGCGGACGGTAAAAATCTCATGTTGTCCATGGAAGTGAGTGGTGCATGCTCGCCAGGTAATGAAACGGAGCTCTGAAACCCATCCAAATCAAAGTATCGCCACTTACCTCCAACTATCCATCTACTCTGAGTCAAATGTTGCATATCTAGGAGTGAAGGTGCCAGGATTCCCTCAGTGTTGCTCGTATCAATCTCATGGAATTTAAAGATGGGAGTGAGGAGACTCCCACATACCTCCTGCTTCATCTTTCCAGGTCCCGCTAGACCCCTGAATTTCCACTCTGTCAGAAAATGCGCAAATCCTACTCCGAAGTTAGTGCGCTGGTTGCGAGGATGCTCTGTGTAAATCTCTGACACAAACTCTGGCATCCCTAAATGCAGCAAGAATAACTCATCAAGACGCATAGCTCCTGGTTCCTCTTTGCAGAACATGGTAGTACTCAGAGCTTTAGCAAGAATACGAATAATTGGATTCCGGATAAGGGTGAGCTTCATGCTTAGTGACGTTGCAGGACCCATACCGATCAAGTTCCATAGTCGGTCGCTTTGAGGAAAAGAATGACGATCAGGGAACTCTGGACTTGTATTACTTTCATCAAAACCATAGATAGTACACAAGTCCCAAAGGGAGATCACATACTCAATCCCTCTGATCACATAAGTGAGGGATCCCCTATCAATTGTCCTATGAGCCGCGTCTGCATAATAGACCTCACAGGAGGCAAGAAACTGCCGTACCAGCTCAGGATATAAAGGATACTAGTATGTAGCCATTGTCCCAAAACCCATGCGATCAAGAACAGCAAGTACTTCGTCCAATATACCCAATTCTTCCAGCATCTGATAACATAATACTCTAGTGGGCAACATCTCGACAGTTAACAAACCATTATAGCATATGCTATTGTATCTAACCCAACCGTCTCCTTTCCGTTTGTTCTGATAAGATGGTTCACTAACTAATTCCTTCCGTTCTAACTTAGGATGAATATCGATTCCAGGAAAAGGAATACCGTCCGGTCTTGGCCATTGAACATTCAAACTTCGCGATCGTCGCAGAGCATCCGGTTGACTAGAACTCGTTATCCCTTTGCCCTTTTCCTTTCTCGTCGAACATCTCGGTTTGTCGTGAACGCGTTTCGTTTGAAGCTCATGTTCGGCGTTTGAGCCATCTTCGGGGTCCGAAGTGGTGGCGATGAGGTGTCTTTGGCGTCCCATAACTTGCAAAAACAAACCAATTTAGAGTGAGAAACAAGCGAATTGAACTCAAGAATCCAAAGAGAAAAACACACTCCAAAAACCCGAAACTTTCTCATCCAAATAACAACTTCATACCTTGCAGATCGAACAAATTGAGGCTAGAATCAAATAGAGCGTGAAAAACCAAGTAGATTAGAGCCAAAAATCGTTTAATTTGGTTGATAATTCAAAAAGTTAGGGTTTAAAATTTTGGGAGAAAAAACGTTGATGAACACGGGAGGAAGAAGGAATTTTTGAGTTTTGATCGGGAGAAGGAGGTTTGGTCGTGGTATTTTCAGTTTATAAGGCTGAAACCGGTTCAAATCAAGTGAACCAAACCGAAGTAAACCAGAAAAACCAAACAAATTTCACTTACCTAGGACGGGACCGACCGGTCCCGATACTGGACCGGTCGGACTGCTTTCCAGAGTCTTACCTGTTCCGTAGGACGTAGGGGGATCGACCGGTCTACATAGTCGGATCGACCGGTCCCAATTCACGGGACCTTGGGCGATCTGCGGGATGAGGGGGATCGATCGGTCGGCACATGTGGACCGACCGGTCTGAATTCCAGGGACATTTCTCATACCCCTTGAATGCTCTGGATCGACCGGTCTGTCTACGGGACCGACCGGTCTCATTTCTAGAGACTTGGCTACGTCTTGTCCCGATATTGAGCAGGAGCTCGCGCATGCTTGAGCGGGTGCTCGATTAAAATTCCTTCCCCTTTTTTTTTTTTTAGAATTCAAGTACTAAAAACACAAGTAAAATATTAGTAATAAAAGAAAATAAAAATCGAATTTATGTACAAGAAACCTTACCGGTGGGTTGCCTCCCACCAAGAGCTTTGTTTAACGTTATTAGCTCGACGTTGTATGCCACCCAGGCGTGAGCAGAATTTGTATGAGGATTAGAGACTTTATTGTCCGGATCAGGGCTCGGTGGAGGTGGGTTGAGGCGTTGTCCATTCACTCTTTGATCGCTTATATTTAGTTGCAGGACCTCGCTCAGCATTCCATTCAAAACACCAATACCCTTTTCTTTAAACTCTAATGGAAGAATAGCTCTAACTCTGAAGAAAGGTTTAGGAGTACCTTTGCTCTTCACCTTGTATTCAACCAAATTTCCATCATATCAAAGTCATTTTAGGATCGCCCTTGATCCTTTTGCATTGTACGTTTCCCTGCACCCTTGTCTTCTCCTTAAGTACCTTGGTGATATGAGGATGATTTCCATCTAACACTTCATTGATCTCACTCTTATCACCAAGCTCTTTGAAAATATCAACAGACCGGTTTTCTCTTTCTACTGTTGAGATACAAGAGGCGAGAGTGGTGGTTCTTTTGGGAATGGCCTTGTAGAAAACCTCTTCGTTGACCTTGGAAAAAGAGAGTCGCTTATTAGGCATATCAATGATTGCACCCACTGTAGCCATGAATGGTCTCCCAAGAAGCAGAGACATATCATAACCTTCTCTCATCTCTACAACCTGAAAATCAGTTCGAGCAAGGCAATCCCCTATTCGGACAGGTAAATCGTGAATGATGCCATACGATGTTGCTATGGAAGAGTTTGCAAATCTAAGAGTCATATGACTAGGTTCTACCTTAGCAATTTTCAACTTCTCTGCAATAGCCCTTGACATGAGATTCACACAAGACCCAGAGTCACAAAGAGCTTCTTCAAACTCAACTTTTTCAATGGAGCATGGAACAAAGAATTTTCTAGGGTCTTCAACCTTAGGTAATACCCTCAATGGTGGTGGAACTGGGTAAGGAATTGGGGGTTTATAGACATGCGACCTAACCCTATCAGCAAGCTCATTTGGTCGAAGCACTGCAGACGATAGTCCAACGACTCCTTCGTCTTTTTTCTCTCCTGAAGCAGGTGCTCCTTGTGGACTCTTGACTGCCTCGGCGTTTTGAGTAACTTGTATATCAAGCTTCTTCAAACGAGTGTAAATAGCTTATATCTTACTGTTGAGATCATCGTACATGCTTTTCACCTTGACACTGATCTCGTTAGCAGATTTTTGCTGGTTGAGTAAAACTAACTGCATAAGGGACTTTAGTTCGTTTTGAGAGTTAGATGCATGAGCTTGAAAGCGCTGATTCTGCACATTGTCTCCACCCACATATTTCACCTCAACATGTTGCTCATCTCCTTTGTTCTCACAAAGTTTGAAACTTCTCTGATTTCTCTTCAACAATAGGTTGACTTTCATTGTCAGCTCATCAATCTTCTGTGACTCAACATTGCTGACATTTATAGGCTCATCATAGTCATGGCATCGATTCCTAGAACTTGCAGCCAAGTTCTCTATCAATTGATATGCTCCTTCCCTGGTCTTGGTCATAAAAACACCATTACTCGCAGCATTCAAAGTGTTCCTAAAATCTCGACCAACACCATCATAGAAGATACTAATCAATTTTGCATCGGCAAACCCATGGTGTGGACATTGCCTATTGTACTCTTTGAACCATTCCCATGCCTCACAAAAGGACTCTCCTGAATGTTGTTGGAACGTGGAGATCCTGTTCCTTAGACTCGCGGTCATGGTTTTGGTGTAGAAGTGGTCCAAGAATGCTGCTCTACATTGCAGCCAAGTCGTGATGGATCCAGCTGGTAGCGACCTGAACCAACAGGAGGCTTTGTCCGCGAGTGATAAAGGGAAGAGCTTGCATTTCAGGATATCTGGGTTCATTCTATTAGAGCTTGTTGTGGAGCAAATCTCCTCGAAGTTCTCTATATGGTCCATCGGAATTTTCGCGGGAAGTCCATGGAACAAGTGCTGCTTAACCAGTGATATCATCTGAGGCTTAATCTCATAGTCTTGCCCCTCAACAGCGGATGGAACGATTGTCGCTCGGTTCCGATAGAAAGCATGAGGATTTTCCATATCCCCAATGGTACGATGCTACTGTGGTTGTTGCTGCTGATGTAATTGAGCTATTTGTTGTTCCATCCTCCAAATAGCAGTAGCAACATGACCATTTGCAGCTCGGTTGTCGGTTTCGTCGCCCATGTTGGCTAAATTAGACACCTGAATCACACCCAAAAGAAAATAAAAACAAAAAAGAAATTAGCAAAATTCTTAGACTATAAATAAAATCGAATTTCAAAGGTAACACAATTGGTCCCCGCCAACGACGCCAAAAACTTGGTGTGAGCTAAGTTTTAACCCAAAATAGTTCTGCAAGTGCACAGACAATCGTAGTAGTATATAGGGTATCGAATCCACAGAGACCAAGGTTACACTATGAAACTATAGATTCCAATTTAAAGCTAAGATAAAATATGGGTTTTTGGTTGTAACGAAACAATGAAAACGGCAATCAAATTAGATGTAAAATTCGGATAAAACAAGCACTAGATCAAGGTTATTCTCTGGTGACTTCGGATTAAGAACTGAGCAACTATTCAGGAATTAAACTAAGTACGGTCTAGAACTTAAACACAATGATAATATTGCCCCACTGTCGTGATGTATCAATAACTTTGCCTAACAACCTAAATGCCTAAACTGTCGTTTGAACTCAGAGATGTTAACAAGCATTCAGAGTTGGTTCAATTTGTTCACAATTGATGGTAATGATCAACTGTTGTTGGTTACACACCAATTGCTCACCAATGGTTTATCTAGCAACCTAGAGCACTATCGTGAATAAGTTTAACTTGCATTCATAGATTAAGTGATCAGTATTAATCTAAGCATGAAGAATCCCTATTGATCAAGACATGAGAATATGCAGTCCTATTTGGCTCAGTCGCTATCATCCTAATTCACCATTGAAAACCTCAATCTAGCTAATGGACTACTCAATCATGGAGAAAGCAAACACAACAAAGCAAATGACAGAATTCATGATAATGGGATTGAAAGGAGATAAGGGTTCAGAATTCTTCTCAATAGAATGTTGTGGAATGAATCTCCAAATCTTGAATCCAAAAGCAAAGAACAATCGAAAGAGTCTCAAAAGAGCTCTGAAAGATATCTCAAAAAGTAATTTGTAAAATGGAATGGTGATATACTCCATTTTTGGGGTATTCTAACCATTGTTTTATAGGGTTTTATCGAGTCTTTCTCCTTTGTATCGAGTCTTTTTAGGTCCAAAGGTGGCTGGAATGAAGAATTGGACTTTGCTAGGAGGTTTGGTGAAAAGGAAGGAAAACACGATCTTTTGGAGGTTTTTGAAGCAGAAAACTGGAGCACCCGCTCCCGAATGGATTTGACTGCTCCCAGAAGATTACCTAGAAGATTGGCGCCGTTTAAGTGAATATCTAGAAGATTTGAAGAAAAAGGAATATTCACCAAATTGAATATTCACCCAGAAGATTTGCAAAAGAGGATATTCACTAAATCGAAGATCTACCTAGAAGATTTATCCAAGATTTACTTCCTTATTTTCCTAGCCGCCTCTTTCTCCTTTAAAAGAGGAAGTATTCCTTTGAAAAAAAGGGACACGCTTCACGCCCCTTCACACCTCTTTTACACAGTTTACACGCAAAAACACTTTTCATATTTTTACTTGTCTTTCACGTTTGGATTCGAGACCTTGGAGAGATTTCGTTTGCTTTGGATTTCAAGAGTTGTTCATCGCTTGTTATTGAGTTTTCTCTTGAACCTTACTCTTTTATTTATTCAATGAATTCATTCATCTCTCTTTGTGTTTTTAGTTCTATCATGTGCGAGTAATCTACCTTGTTAGATTAGGGTTTTTCAAAGGGATTTAGAGATTCAATGAACTCGGCATAGATAGGATCATACTTACATATTTGATATCTTCATCTAATGTTGAATTTAATGCCTAGACTAGCTTGATCACCTAGCCTTTGATATTAGGTTTAATTTACTCAACAAAAGTGTAGTAAATTGCTTGATTAAACCTAGATGGGCGATTTGACCCTTAGCCAACGACAGTTGAAGTTAAGGCAAATCGTGAACTTATCAATCTTAATCATTAATGCTTGTTAATTTGTTTAGTCTCAAACGACAGTTTAGGGTGCTAGATTTATTAATAAAGTTGTTGATGCCACGACAGTGGATCCTCATAAAATCGTGATTGTGTTCTAGATTGGTACTTAAATTGATATCCTGAATAATTGCTTGGTTCTTGATGATCTATTCTCTGCGATAATTCCCTTGTCTAATGCCTTTATCATATTTGTTTACAACCGCATTTTACTTTGCTTTGTTATTTATTTTCGTGACACTTTAAAACCACTTTAAAACCACTTGAATTGCTTAGCTTGAATTGTGTTTAAAAGGAACTAAATTGTATTTCCAGTCCCTGAACGAACCTAAATCTATTTCTACATCGGATTAGTAATTTAGGAATTGAGTTCTTAACCCAGGCTAAAAACCTGTTATCAAATTGGCGCCGTTGCCGGGGACTACTTCGATACCTTTAGTTTTACAAATACGTTTCTAGACTAAGTACTAATTCGTTCTTTTTGTTTCTCTTGCTTGTGTTTCAGGGTGCATGAAAGCTAAGTCTACCCGAAAAAGTCGACAATCACCTCTCGTGTACTTCAGTAACTCGGAACTTGCAAGACTAGAACGAACCAACCTAAAGACAAAATCTGATAAGGTCAACATGGGTGACCAAACAGACATTGACATGGTGGCCGAGATGAAGAGGTTACAAGATCAGATGGCTCAGCTGCAACAGCAACAAAACCGTAACCAACAGCAAGAACGTGCCATCGGGGATATGGACAATCCTCACGCCTTCTATAGGAACCGAGCTGCAATCGCTCCTCCTGGTGTCTTAAGGCAAGACTATGAGATAAAACCTCAGATGATCACGCTGGTCAAGCAACATCTATTCCACGGTCTGCCCGCTGAAATTCCGATGGACCATATAGAGAATTTCGAGGAGATCTGCTCCACGACAAGTTCTAATGGGATGAACCCGGATTTCTTAAAGTGCAAGCTTTTTCCCTTCTCGCTCGCGGATAAGGCTTCACGATGGCTCAAGTCTTTACCTGCTGGATCTATCACGACTTGGCCACAGTTTCAAAGCTAAGAAGGAGGTTCTTGGATCACTTCTATACCAAAGCTAAGACCGCGGGATTGAGAAACAAGATCTCCACGTTTCAACAGCAAACTGGAGAATCTTTCTATGAGGCATGGGAGAGATTTAAGGAGTATAAAAGGGAGTGTCCACATCACGGATTTACGGATGAGAACTTGCTGGGAATTTTCTACGACGGTGTTGATTGGGATTACCGGAACACGTTGAACGCTGCTAGTAATGGGGACTTTATGACCAAGACAAAGGAGAATGCTTACAAGCTTATTGAGAATCTAGCCGCAAGCTCAAGCAACAAGTCTCAGGAGTATGATCGGACTACGAAATCTAATGGAACAGATTCTCGTAAGATCGATGACCTAACGGCTAAGGTTAACTTGCTGCTCAAAGGGAATCAAAGGATGGTTCACTTTGCCGATGAGAATGGAGAAGCACTAGCTGAGGATGTGACCGATGGAGGAGAATTTGATCAGGAGGAGGTGAGTTATGTGAATGGGCAAGGGTATGTCCGAAACCAAGGGTTCAACTCAAACTACAGGAACCATCCGAATTTCTCTTACAGGAGTACGAATGTAGAGAATCCGCAGGATCAGTTATACCCGCAACAAACCGGTTATCAGAACCAAAAACTTCAGGATCAAGGTTTCCAGAAGACGGTACCTCAGGGTTTTCAAGGCAAGACATACGTTCCGTTTCAAGGTCAAAAGCCCAGGTTCAACAACTTCCAAGCTCCTGCGAGCTCCGCTGGTACTTCTCAAGACGAACTTAAGAGTATGATGCAACAGTTGATGGAAAACCAGAATAAGACAGGTGCTGAACTGAACACTAAGGTAGACTCCATGTACTCAGACCTAAACAGTAGGCTTGAAGCCGTGACTAACCATGTTAAGAAGCTTGACACGCAAGTAGCCCAAACCGCGGAGGCCGCTAAAAGCCCACAGGGAGTGCTGCCAGGAAAGCCGACCACAAACCCCAGAGAGGTTGCTGCTGTCACGCTGCGCAGTGGAAGAATTTTACCCCCGGTTGTGGAGGCAGTAGCTAAAAACTGCCCAGAAAAATCTGCGGAGCACCCGCTCCAACAGGGAGCACCTGCTCCAACTGAAAAACAGGATGAAACAGTTGCTGGATCATCTCGTCCTGTACTTAGACCGAATGAGCTAGTTGACCAAGTTCGGTCTCGTGTTTACAAACCCCCAGTCCCTTACCCAGTACCCCCAAGGAAATCGCAGAAAGATTTAGAGGAGGCAAAGTGTAAGGAGATGTTAGATCAACTCACGGTTAAACTCACACTAACCGATGCTATACAGATGATGCCGGCTATGAAGAAGTACGTTAAAGGTTTGATCACTGGTAAGGTTTCATCAGAGCAAGGTACTACATTGGTCTCTAAGGATTGCAGTGCCGTTCTGCAAAACCGGATGGTTAAGAAGCTCGATGATCCCGGGAAATTTGTGTTGGCCGTGCAGATTGGTTTTACGTGTTTCAAGTGTTCCTTGTGTGACTTGGGTTCCAGCGTGAACCTCATGCCCTATTCGGTTGCAAGGAAACTTGGTTATACTAACTTTAAACCAACTCGTATTTCTTTGGTTTTTGCTGACAGGTCGGTGAAGTTACCCGTGGGAATCCTAGAGGATTTACATGTCAGGATAGGCAACACGTTGATCCCAGCTGATTTTGTAGTGCTGGAACTCGATGAAGAACCGAAGGATCCCTTGACTTTGGGACGTCCTTTCCTGCGCACAGCTGGTGCCATTATCGATGTGAGGAATGGTATAATTGGTCTCCAGCTGGGAGACATTATCATGGAGTTTGAGATGGATAGATTGCTCAAACAGCCAACCATTGATGGGCAAACCTTTGCCGTCGAAGGAGACCTTGAGATCTCGGAAGACGACATGGAAGAACTCCTAACCGATGATCCGCTTGAAGTGGTGCTAACCAAGGCCGAAAGTGAACATGGTTATTTAAGTGAGGATGCAGTCGGGTTAGCCAGGATAATGGATTCGGGTCAGAACGAAAAGTCCACCGGTTTCTTGAATCTTAAACCGGACGATGCTGAAGGAGCAGCTGCTCCCGAAGACGAGACCCCACCTTCTGGAAACATTGTTGACAGCCCTTCGAGCGAGCTGAAAGCTCCAAAACTCGAGCTCAAAACCCTTCCTGCCGGGCTAAGGTACGCATTCCTAGGCCCTAACTCTACTTACCCCGTAATCATTAATGCTGAGTTGAATAATGTGGAAACCGCTTTGCTTTTGTGCGAACTAAGGAAGTATAGAAAAGCTTTAGGGTATTCACTAGATGATATTCCTGGAATTTCACCTGAACTTTGCATGCATAGGATACACCTAGAAGATGAATCAAAGAATTCTATTGAGCCTCAGAGAAGGTTAAACCCGAATCTGAAGGACGTAGTTAAAAAGGAAATCATGAAACTTCTAGACGCAGGTGTAATTTATGCAATTTCGGATAGTAAGTGGGTTAGCCCAGTTCACGTAGTACCTAAGAAAGGCGGAATAACTGTGATCACTAATGCGAAAAATGAATTGATACCTACTAGGACAGTTACTGGCCATAAAATGTGTATTGATTATAGAAAGTTAAATGCTGCCACACCAAAAGATCATTTTCCCCTGCCATTTATTGACCAAATGCTTGAGAGATTAGCTAACCACCCAAACTACTGCTTTTTAGATGGGTATTCAGGTTTTTTTCAGATTCCCATCCACCCGGATGATCAGGAGAAAACGACATTCACATGTCCATACGGCACGTTTGCTTATCGCCGCATGCCGTTCGGGTTATGTAATGCCCCTGCGACTTTTCAAAGGTGCATGATGTCAATTTTTACCGATTTGATTGAGGAGATAATGGAAGTTTTCATGGACGATTTCTCCGTCTATGGAAGCTCTTTTTCCGTGTGTTTGTCGAATTTGTGCAGGGTGTTGCAGCGATGCGAGGAGAAGCATCTAGTGCTCAACTGGGAAAAATGCCATTTCATGGTTCGAGACGGTATTGTTCTAGGTCATCGAATTTCTGAAAAGGGTATAGAAGTTGACCGAGCAAAAGTTGAGGTTATGATGAGTTTGCAACCGCCGGATTCAGTCAAGGGAATAAGGAGTTTCTTAGGTCATGCTGGATTTTATCGCCATTTTATCAAAGACTTTTCGAAGATAGCAAGGCCACTCACGCAACTTTTGTGTAAGGAGACTAAGTTCGAGTTCGATGCAGCATGCCTTGAAGCCTTTCACACAATAAAGGGAGCTCTGGTAAGTGCACCCATTGTCCAACCACCGGACTGGGATCTCCCTTTTGAAGTGATGACGGACGCAAGCGACTACGCAGTAGGAGCGGTTTTGGGGCAGAGAAAAGATAAAAAGCTTCACGTGATATACTATGCGAGCCGAACCTTAGACGAAGCTCAGTGCCGATACGCGACAACCGAGAAGGAACTTCTAGCAGTTGTATTCGCTTTTGAGAAGTTCTGGACTTATCTTGTTGGTTCCAAAGTGATCGTGCAAACCGACCATGCGGCTTTGAAATATTTGCTCACCAAAAAAGGATGCTAAGCCGAGACTTTTGAGGTGGATACTATTACTCCAAGAATTCGATCTTCAAATTGTTGATAGGAAAGGGACAGAGAACGGAGTTGCTGATCACTTGTCATGCATGAGGGTTGATGATGAGGTACCTCTTGATGATTCCCTTCCGGATGAACATGTTTATGCAGTTGGAACCTGTTTGCAAGAACCGTCAATCCGGACAGGAGCCTTTTGTGAAGCTATATCTAGAGAAGCTGTTCCGAGCTTTCCTTGGTTTGGGGAGATAGCGAACTACTTAGCTGTTGATCAGGAACCGGTTGATTTTTTGGGAGATAAGAAGAGGAGGTTTCTCCGTGATATACGAAGATATTTTTGGGACGAGCCCTTTCTCTACAAACATTGCTCGGATGGTATTTTTAGAAGGTGTGTACCGGATGAGGAGATTCCAGGAATTCTCTTTCATTGCCATAGTTCTAATTATGCCGGTCACTTCGCCACCTTCAAGACAGTCTCTAAGGTACTTCAAGCCGGGTATTGGTGGCCAACTATGTTCAGAGATGCGCAAGATTTCATATCACGATGTGATACATGCCAACGGCAAGGAAACATCTCTAGAAGAAACGAGATGCCTCAACACTTTATTCTGGAAGTTGAAGTGTTTGACGTATGGGGAATAGACTTTATGGGACCATTCCCATCCTCCTACGGAAACAAGTATATCCTAGCGGCAGTTGATTACGTTTCCAAGTGGGTGGAGGCTATTGCGTCCCCAACAAATGAATCCCGCGTTGTGGTGAAGATGTTTAAGTCTATCATATTCCCTAGGTTTGGAGTGCCGCGTGTGGTCATAAGCGATGGAGGCTCTCACTTCATCAACAAGATCTTCGAAGGACTGTTGAAAAAGAATGGTGTAACGCACAAGGTCGCAACGCCATATCATCCACAAACTAGCGGACAGGTTGAAGTTTCCAACAGGGAAATCAAGAGTATCTTGCAAAAGACCGTGGGAGTGTCTAGGAAAGACTGGTCTTACAAGTTGGATGATGCGTTGTGGGCTTACCGAACCGCGTACAAGACTCTGTTGGGAACGACTCCTTTTCACTTGGTATACGGGAAGTCGTGTCATCTTTCGGTTGAACTAGAGTATAAAGCAGCATGGGCGGTTAAGTTATTGAATTATGACATCAAACCAGCGTTTGAAAGACGATCCATGCAACTTCACGCGCTAGATGAGATAAGGCACCTGGCCTATGAGAGTTCTAAGATCTACAAGGAGAGGACCAAACGTTATCATGACAAAACAATCCTCAACCAAAACTTCCAACCAAACGATCAAGCACTTCTCTTTAACTCTCGTCTCAAGCTCTTTCCTGGAAAGTTGAGATCCAGATGGTCCGGACCCTTTGTCATCAAGGAGGTCCGTTCTTATGGAGCTGTGGTGTTACTGGACGCTAAAAGAGCCGAATTCGTGGTCAACGGCCAGAGGCTTAAGCCGTATCTTGGCGCAACAACCCAAGCCGAAGGTGGATTCATCCCCCTAGGCGATGCACCAAAGGCCTAAAATGGCTAACCAAGTCGAGCTAATGACTTTAACCAAGCGCTTGGTGGGAGGCAACCCACCGGTATGTTTTCTAACTCTTTTACTTTTGATTTCTTTTTCAACTAATTTTGGTTTTTAGCTTTGAATTTTTCAGGTTTTCCTAAAAAAAAAAAAAAAAACGGAATGCGAAGAAGGGAAAATTTTGCCAGAGAGCTCCCCGTCGATCGGCACGAAAGTTCCTGCCCAAAACTTGCCGAACCAATCAAACAGAGCACCTGCTCCAATCCACTAAAGCCTGCTCTCCTGGGTATATTTTGAATTTCGAATTTCGAATTTTAAGATAAGGCCCACTAAGAGGTAAGTCCAAAAGAGAATATTTGATGGGCCGAATATCTAGCCAAAAAGGAAACAGATTTTAAATCAGAATATTTTCCTAATTTTTTGGGATATAACTGATTTTGTGGGACCCATTTATTTATTTCTTCCTATATATTCGCGCCCATCTCTTCTCTTTCTCTTTTCTTCTACACGGTTTTTCCTCCATTAAAACCTTCAAGCTTTTTTTTCTTTCTAAAACACACCATTGTCAAATCTTCACGGATTTGTACGATTTTTAGCTTGATTTCACTCGATTTTTCGCCCTCTTTCCGAATATCCACTTCGTTTTTCGAGACTCCAAAGGTATGTGCTCCAAATCTCTACTTTTCAATCCGAAATTTCGAAGAACAAAGGTGAAATCGAGGGTTAATCTTGCTAGAATCAGTTTGGGTTTGCTTTCAACTTATTTCTTTATCAATTTCGTATCATTAGGTTGTGACATCTGCTCGTAATTGTTGATTTGAAACAAAACCCTAATTTTGATTGAAAAAGATCACTTTTTGAGGAATTTATGGTGTAATTGGGCTTGGATTACTCACTGATATGACCTGGAACTAGTGTTTTTGCTTGTTTGAACTTGCATACATAGGATTTTGGGATTTGAATGAGAACTTTATCTTGAGAAAATTTTGATGTATGTGTATTGATAGTGAGACTCGGACTTATACGTGTGTGTTTGGTTTATTCTTTGTGGTGTTTGCAGATGACAAAGATCTCTTACGGCAACCCAAAGAGTATAGAGGCCAAAGGCAAGGGAATTGCCACTTCAAGTGGAACGCCTTACCCGTGGCCACGGCCCGCCAATCGACGCTTCACACTTCCCGATTCTAGTCTCCCGCTCAACTCCGATGACGCATGGGATCAAAACGACGCATACTACTACAACAATTGGCTAGGGATCGATATTGAGCCAACCCGTTTCTTGTGTCCCACCACATTGATGAGTCTCGGCATCCACCGAGAAGTAACCGACATCTTTTCACGCGCTCAACTTCTCGAGCTCGTCTCTTCCACGAACGTGCTCTATCCGGATATGGTGCGACAATGCTTGGCTTCAGCTCAATTGACTTTTGCTAATCCTAAGCAACCGGTGGTGTCTCAAGGGACTCTCTCATTTTTTGCTAACGGGAGGAAGCATAGTGTTTCGATCCGGACCCTTTGTCGGATTTATGGCTTTGATGTCAGATCGGAAGCCGTCTCTCTACCAACCGCTTTCACGGCAAGGAATGCCTTCTGGAACTTCATTGCCCATGGCCACTACGCGTCCCGAAGTTCATCACAATCATCAATCCGTAACCCCGCCATCCGTATAGCGGCTAAGGCATTATCTACCATCTTCTTTGCTCAAGAATTGCATAGCAAAGTACGGATTCAGGAGTTAGTGCTATTATACAATGGGTTCGGGACGTTCTCTCTACGGTACCCGACTTAGCTTGTGATGTGGATCTCGATGTCAACATGGGAGCCGTCTTTGCTTGAGTGATCGCGGATAAGCGGACCATGGATGGACAGACGAAAACAGAAAGAATCGGAAGCATCTTGACCAAGCTCTTTGAGCATGTGGGAGTTGATCTCGGTGATACACCTTGCAAAAAGGAGGAGCTCGTCATGGATACAAACTTCCTCCTCAAATGCGAGATTATGGTGGACTCCAACATCTACCGCTTCACTGGACGCGATGACCGTGTACTGTTTTGCAGGTTATCCCAGCCATCATTGACCAACTTGAGAGATGGAGAAAACATCGGTTTCACTCCGGGGAATGCTTCTCTTTGCACTGAAGCTGGAGCACCTGTTCCTCCAGAAAACACCCGAGCTGGATCAGCTGCTCCTGGTGCCCCTGTTTTCTTGAGCGACGACGAGATAGAGGACTTGGCGGATGTGACCGCTACAGTGCGGCAATCACGTGCGAACTGGCGCAGGCCTTACCGTAGCGAGTACACACTTCGTGACCTATCGGATGACCCTTCGGACCGAGAGTACCGTGCTTGGATGGTGGAGTCCACCAAGAAGAACAATGGACTCATGCGCCGCATTCTCCACATGCTCCAGAAGGGTTGCAATGGTTCTAAGGCCACTGCTACAGAACCATCTACCTCCGCGGTTCCACCCCCTGCCAGCAGAGCACCTGCTCCACCATCTGCCGTACCATCTTCTTCCGGCCGTGTGACACGTTCGTCCAAGCGTAAGAAGCCACTCACCGATGACGATGACTCAGAGCACACTACGAGTGCTTAACCCCTCTTCCCATTCCGCTAAGACATTTTCTTTCTTGCATTTTTCTTTATTTTTGGACTCATTTATTTCTTAATTCTCTCTTTTCTTATTTTCACACCGGGTCGGTGTGAAGTAAGTCTGGGGGGAGTTGTTGCTGATGTCGTTTATTCTCGATGTTTTCTTTTCTTATGTCTTTTGAGTCTGTTTTTGTTTTGTCTTTGTTTTATTGAGTCAAGACTTTTTAGTTGGGAATTAGGACTTTATTCTATGACGATTTCTGAACCACTTGTGCTAATTAACTTTTTTTCCAGTGACCATTTCTTCAGAGCATGGATTACAAGGATTAACTGGAACACTTCAATGCACCATCTTCCAGGTTCCAGATTGACCAAAATTCTCTCGCTATTGACACTAGATTAGGGAAACGATTAATATTCAGGACTTCTTTTTCTTTTTTTTACCACTCCTGCTGATCCTGAATAGCTAGCTCATTTTTAGCTAGTACCCTCCTTTAACCTTACCTCTTTTCAAACCCCTTGCCGTCTTGTTACTTCATTGTCATATGTGCAGCATATGTGCAAAAGGGCCGGAGAGAGAAGGGTCGACACAACCTCTAGATCACTCGTTCTGAAGGACAGAGCACCTGCTCTTATTTATGAGGATTTGTGGATGAAGGAGTGAAAGGAACTTTATCAAGATCCACTTGGGTATGAACATCACTTCTAATATTTTCGTTTTTGAGAGGCATATCTGTGTAATTAAAAACCCTCTTCATCATCGGTACTTTCATCTAAAAAAAAAAAAAAAAAAAAAAAAAAATTCGGTGATGAAGAGCGGAAATCTGTAAGAATATATGTCTCTCAAACCCAGCAAATATACCCAAGGGGAACAGCAGTTCACGAGAGGAAGGAGGAAAACAAAGAAGGATGGAATGAGTGATTTAGAGAATGTGGACATCAAACAGACCCGCTCTCTCTTGCAATTTTGTGCGATATCCTGCATCCTCTACGAAACATCGGTAACCCTTAAACACTCTAAACACCTTTAACTCCACCCTTAAATGGCCTTAAACCCTTTAGCGCCGTATTTCCTGAGAAAGTGTTTTTAGCGAGATCCTTACGTATACTTTGATTACGTTTGGTTTGTGTTTTACAACGAATTATTTGGGAAATGGCCTGGTCGGGAAGTGTGTTGAGGTTGTTTTGGCGAAGCTTTGTCGTTCGTAATCTGAGTTATGTGGTCTGCGGATCGAAAGCCAAAGGTACGGTTCGCTGAGAATAAAAGAGTTTCCACGTTTTCAAACCTTTTTCCTTTACTTAGTTTTGAGTTTGTTTGAGGACAAACAAAGATCTAAGTCTGGGGGAATTGATATACTCCATTTTTGGGGTATTCTAACCATTGTTTTGTAGGGTTTTATCGAGTCTTTCTCCTTTGTATCGAGTCTTTTTAGGTCCAAAGGTGGCTGGAATGAAGAATTGGACTTTGCTAGGAGGTTTGGTGAAAAGGAAGGAAAACACGATCTTTTGTAGGTTTTTGAAGCAGAAAACTGGAGCACCCGCTCCCGAATGGATTTGACTGCTCCCAGAAGATTACCTAGAAGATTGGCGCCGTTTAAGTGAATATCTAGAAGATTTGAAGAAAAAGGAATATTCACCAAATTGAATATTCACCCAGAAGATTTGCAAAAGAGGATATTCACTAAATCGAAGATCTACCTAGAAGATTTATCCAAGATTTACTTCCTTATTTTCCTAGCCGCCTCTTTCTCCTTTAAAAGAGGAAGTATTCCTTTGAAAAAAAGGGACACGCTTCACGCCCCTTCACACCTCTTTTACACAGTTTACACGCAAAAACACTTTTCATATTTTTACTTGTCTTTCACGTTTGGATTCGAGACCTTGGAGAGATTTCGTTTGCTTTGGATTTCAAAAGTTGTTCATCGCTTGTTATTGAGTTTTCTCTTGAACCTTACTCTTTTATTTATTCAATGAATTCATTCATCTCTCTTTGTGTTTTTAGTTCTATCATGTGCGAGTAATCTACCTTGTTAGATTAGGGGTTTTCAAAGGGATTTAGAGATTCAATGAACTCGGCATAGATAGGATCATACTTACATATTTGATATCTTCATCTAATGTTGAATTTAATGCCTAGACTAGCTTGATCACCTAGCCTTTGATATTAGGTTTAATTTACTCATCAAAAGTGTAGTAAATTGCTTGATTAAACCTAGATGGGCGATTTGACCCTTAGCCAACGACAGTTGAAGTTAAGGCAAATCGTGAACTTATCAATCTTAATCGTTAATGCTTGTTAATTTGTTTAGTCTCAAACGACAGTTTAGGGTGCTAGATTTATTAATAAAGTTGTTGATGCCACGACAGTGGATCCTCATAAAATCGTGATTGTGTTCTAGATTGGTACTTAAATTGATATCCTGAATAATTGCTTGGTTCTTGATGATCTATTCTCTGCGATAATTCCCTTGTCTAACGCCTTTATCATATTTGTTTACAACCGCATTTTACTTTGCTTTGTTATTTATTTTCGTGACACTTTAAAACCACTTGAATCGCTTAGCTTGAATTGTGTTTAAAAGGAACTAAAGTGTATTGCCAGTCCCTGAACGAACCTAAATCTATTTCTACATCGGATTAGTAATTTAGGAATTGAGTTCTTAACCCAGGCTAAAAACCTGTTATCAAATGGATCGCCTCCTCTTGTTTTTAGGTGGCTACCTCTTATTTATCAATAAAAGTACGTTAAAATCGGATCTGGGTGACCAACCGGTCGGTCTGGTCTTGGACCGGTCGGTCTGGTCTTGGTCGGTTTACGGGCTTCAGGTGTGGACCGGTCGGTCCCTTATGCAGATCGACCGGTTCTGTTTCCAGGGAGCTTCAGATCTTCGAGTCTTCGGGTGTGGACCGGTCGGTCCTGTGGTTGGATCGACCGGTCCGGTTTCCAGGGAGCTTCAAAACTTTGAGTCCTCGGGCGAGCAGGTGCTCGCTCCAAACCGAGCAGGTGCTCGATTATGAAAAATGCCATCTTTTCTCCAGATTCGTCATGTTTGCTCCAATGACTCCCAATAACTCAAATCCATGTTTCCAAGCCTCCTTTAGACCTAAAATGACTCAAAAGAGAAAGAAAGTCTCAATAAAACCCTACAAAACAAAGGTTAGAATGCGCCAAAAATGCATTATATCAGTGTTTACCACCAAACCATAGCAAATGTTCAGGACATGATGCCCTCATATATTTAATATAATCTCATGCCTAACGTATGAGTTTCACTGGCGTTAGCCCAGGGTCGGCCCTGACATGATCCAAGAACCTCTCAAACAAACTATTAACCCCTGATTGGTCCAAAAAAAAGTAGTTTAGAGGTAGCTTAAAAAAATAAATATTTTCTTCAACCTCTTTCTCTCTATCGATCATCATCATTATCATCTTCCACCATTGAAAATTTGTTTTCCAAATTTATCCATCTTCCCTTGAGATCATCTCCTAGAATATTATTTACCAATGTTTTCCGCCTGGTTGAACCGTGACCCGGTCAATATTATGGTTTGGGTTTGATGATAAAACCGACTACTTAAAATCCAGTAGAAATCTGGATAAATCTGCAATTAACGCGCAAACCAGTTGGTTGAATCGGCGGTTTATGTTTTGAAGCAACTCTAAAACTTGAATTAAAAGGTGTGTTTTGACTTGTTGATATATAATTTTTTAGTTTTGTCGACTACTCTGATTTTTAGAAGTTTTTTATTTTCGGTTTTTGAATCAAAGATGAAAAGTTTAAAACTTTGTTGTATTTTATAATGAGGCTATATATGTAAATGTGCAATCTTGTTTCAACTTCATAGAGAATACAACGTATATATACATGTAGAGGTAAGGAGACTCTAGGTTAAGCAATAAACACAAGATTCCTAATACAGAGTCAATCAAATATTATGTAATAAAGGTGATTTGATTATATATCTTTGACATGCCCCCTCAAGATGGAGGTGGGGATTCAACTCTAATCTTGTCTCTGAGTTCGGTGAAGCGCGAGCGAGGCAGCGGTTTGGTCAATGCATCAGCCAATTGGTCCTTGGTATGAACGTGTATGACACAAAGAGCGCCATGTTGAATCTGACCGCGTACAAAGTGGTAATCTAAGGCTATATGTTTCATCCGTGAATGAAACACGGGATTGGCACAAAGAAACGTAGCCCCAAGATTATCACAGTGAACAATAGGAGGATGAGCAAGCGTGACTCCAAGCTCTGTGAGAAGGTTACAAAACCATTGAACTTCAGCGGCTGTGTTTGCAACAGCTCTGTACTCCGCTTCTGTGGACGACCTTGCGACTCCCTTTTGTTTCTTTGATGTCTAGGAAATAGGGTGACTTCCACTATAGATTATGTAAGCATTGGTGGATACGTGATCAGTGTCGCCAGCCCAATCTGCATCAGAGAACCCATGTAAGTTGAGGTTGTTCTTGGCTGAGAAATAAATCCCATGAGTAGACGTTCCGGCGAGATAGCGTAGAATTTGCTTAGCAGCTTGCCAATGGTCTTCTGTAGGTCTATGCATAAATTGGGAGAGATGGTTAATGGCGTATGCGATATCAAGCTTTGTGAAAGCCAAGTATTGTAAACTCCCAACTAATTATCGATACACCGTTGGGTCTGAGAGAGACATGCCGGTTTGAAGTGTGAGTTTCGGTGATGTTGCCATGGGAGTACTGACTGGTTTGGCGTGTTGCATATTGTAACGATGAAGGAGGTCATGAATGTATTTCCGTTGTGATAAGTGGAGACCATCGTTTGTCCGATGTGCTTCAAGCCCGAGGAAATAGTTGAGATCTTCAACATCTTTTACACAGAAACGATCAGCCAGCAGAGATAATATCTTGGTGATTCCCGGTTTGGTGATTCCGGTGATTAGAATATCATCTACATAAACTAGTAGATAGATGTATTCCTTACCAAGTTTTAGAATAAAGAAGAAAGTATATGCCGCTGAAGTTTTGAACCCAAGGGTGATCAAAAACGTTTTCAATTTGATATACCACGCACGCGGAGTTGAACGAAATGAGTGACGAAACCTTGGATGTATTCATCAATTGTTTTCTCTCCTTTGGACCACTCCTTCAATTGAAGTCGAAGTTGTTGTATGTGCCCGCGACTAGACTTAGCATATGTGGAGGCAAGAGTCTTCCATATATCAGAGGTGGTTTTGGGTTTGGAGACAAGAGGTTGGACCGTGAGGAAAAGAGCACCAATGAGTCCACTGTAAATCTGTTTATCTTGGCGTCTCCACTTCGTAGGCAGGATTGATTGTTGTTGTTGCATTGAAAGTGACGGTCGAAGCCGGTGGTGGTGTGGATTCATCAAGGTATCCAGCGAGATCATGGCCATCAAGGAGAGCATGGACTTAAAGACTCCACATCATATAGTTATTGGCGGTGAGCTTTGTGACATTAGACATGTTCACATTGAGAAGATTTTGAGTAGTATCAACGATTTCTGCATTTGTGGCCATCGTGAGAGATATATAAAGTATTTAAAAGACGAAAGAGAGGAGAGAAGAGATAGAAAACAGAGAGGAGGTGGCGGAAAAAAAGAAGAAGAGATTTTAACACTGCTCTGATACCATGTTAATGTGCAATCTTGTTTCAACTTCATAGAGAATACAACGTATATATACATGTAGAGGTAAGGAGACTCTAGGTTAAGCAATAAACACAAGATTCCTAATACAGAATCAATCACATATTATGTAATAAAGGTGATTTGATTCTATATCTTTGACAATATATATATATATATGTAAAAGTTTAATAACTTATTGATATGCGGTTGACCCACGGTTGGACCAGTGACCCGGTGATCCGATAGGTAGTCTGGTTCGATGCCTGGGTTGGGTTTAAAAACATTGTTATTTACCCTTTCTTCGAATTTCTTATGGCTCAACCATGACATAAATGAGATATAATTCTTCTTTAGCGAAGAAAGCATGTGCTTCTTAAGGCTACATTCGTTAGTACTTTAATTGTTCGTGTACTTTATCTTCTTTCTAGTTTGGAAGTTTCTTTTGGTTGCTATGAGATTTGTATTCTGAGCCAAATGGTCTCCTTGTGAGAAGGTACCTTAGGAGAAGAAAAAAGATATCAATTACTTCAATCACATTGTATTTGTTTCATATATTCTGATTGGAGATTGATTTCTTGGTTTAATTGGCAACATTTGCAATAGATTGATTTTTTTTCCGAGGTTTTTTGTGTTCTTGGGTGAAAGCTTTTGTATGCTGGGATCAATAATGTTTCATGAAGTGATCGGAAATTTTTCCTTGGTATAGAAATTGCTATATATATGGAATATGGTTTCTTTGGAAATTGTTTTTTGGTAATAGATTTCAGATCGTGTTAGATTAATTTTGGGTCTGGTTTTGGATTAGAATCGTTTTTAGATGTTTAAACATGATTTTAAATTTAATTTGAACAACTGTATTTTCAAAATCAATTGGGTTATTTTGTGGGGTTTGAGTGTGAAACTTGAAAAAGCGGATGAACACAAAACAAATAGCTCAAAACCTCGGCCTCACCGAGTTTTAACTTTTATTAGAAATCTTACAAGAAGTTTACAACTCTCTTGTTGGTTTTACACAACCCTAAGCCTACCCTTAGTTTGTCACCCAAGATTCCTACTCTAACCCGTTTTCTAGAGCTCTCAAGTCTCTCTCAAATAGAAAAGTTGCAGCGTTAACTTTTCTCTTCAAACGGCTGACCTTCGAAGCATTCATCTCTGCCCTTTTTATATTTGTCGAGCAAGCTAAATCTTTTAGGTCATCTTTCCTTGATACGAGCATCTCTCGTATATTCACCAAATCTTCACTTTCCATATTTGAGCTTATCTTCCATTAAGCTCAAACGCCACGTCATCCTCTCTTCACGCTTCTTCTAATTTCTTCTCTTCACGTAAAAGACTAACTCCTCATGCCACGTCATCCTCTACTTCAAGCTTGTTTGAACCGTATAACACCTTGATAAAAACACTCCTCTTTCATTCTCCCCCTTTTTGACTGAATGTGTGCATCCAAGCTCAATCTACCATCATCTGAACTTTCTTCTGGCTCCCCCTCTAAGGTAGCATCTACACTTTCTGGACACCGGTCTTGGTCATCTCCCCCTGCTTGGTTGCACATTCAATCAAAAACTTCAAACACATGCAGACGTGCTGGAACTCATCCTAAACCGTTCCAACAGAGTTTTGACATAGTTGCTTTGACACACGAAAGTTCCATCATTAGTCTGCTTTACTTGAAGCCCCAGTAAGTAGATCACATATCCAATCATACCCAATTTCTTAATCAGAACTTCTTGCACCTTTTGGTGTTGATCTTTGATTTGTTTACCTTGATTGCAAATACCACTCATTATTTGGTCAACATCTTCCAGTTCTGGGACTCCTCTTGCCTGGTCTTGACTTATCAACTTAGACATACTGTGAGCATTCATGTCTCCAAGGTTTGGATGCCTCACTCCTGGATTATCT
Source organism: Draba incana (assembly GCA_963576765.1). Taxonomy (NCBI): domain Eukaryota; kingdom Viridiplantae; phylum Streptophyta; class Magnoliopsida; order Brassicales; family Brassicaceae; genus Draba; species Draba incana. Next base: position 10,425,080 of record OY755204.1, on the reverse strand, counting down.
TTTTCTATTCTGGAACACACGTCTGCTTGTTCCCACATGCAGCAATGGTTGCCTGACCTTATCTCTTTTCCTTTAGAATTCCCATGAGCTCCTTCTCCAAACGTGGTCTTACTCCCAGTCATATATCTTGACGCACCACTATCGGAGTACCATGGCTGATTCCGATGCTTAATTGTGGAAGTGTAAGCAGCATGAAAAACTTGTGACTCTCCTCGTATGCTCGGATATAGGTCTGCTTTAGCGATCCAAACTTGTGATTGCTTCATCCCATTCAGATAGAATCTTCCGTTCCTCAAAATCTTCTAATCTTCTCAGCAAAACGATAGCAATATCTCTTGATATGTCCGAATTTACCACTGAACCAACACCCTGAACTTCTCCCATCGCAGTTTTTGGTTTCTGTCACGTCTGCTGGAACAGGTCTTATCATGTTCCCACGAACAAAATTCGTCTTTCCACAAGTTGATTCTCCATTATAACCCAAACCATAATTGAATTTTCTAACTTTTCCTACTGAGCTTGCTCTTCTCACATCACACTTTTTGGTTTCTCTCACGTCTGCTGGAACAGCTTCTGTCATGTTCCCACGAATAAAATTTGTCTTTCCACAAGTTGATTCTCCATTATAACCCAACCCATAGTTGGATTTTCCAACTCTTCCTACTGAGAGAATCTTGTTCAGATCCTTAGTACCACTGTTCAACATTTGAATCTTCTTTCTTGTTTCTACAAGTTCTTGAGATAACGTTTCATTCTTCTCGATTTCAGAGTTGAGTTCTTCATTCAACCTTTTATTCAACAATTTAAGCTTTAAATTCTCTTCAGCCCATGAGATCTTCTCTCTACTCAGTTCCAACCAATTGTCATAAAGCTTGCGAAATTCAATCTTCATGTTGAATTCCTCTTCCTCTTCTGAAGCGTCGGTGTCGGAATCACTCTCGGAAAAATTTCCCTTTTCTTTGTGGTCTTCCTCACTGATTTCTCCATCAAAATTTTCCTCATTCCTTGCTGTGAAGGTACAATATCCAGTGACATCATCCTCCTCATCCGAGCTTTCACTAGATTCACTCTCGCTCATTCGGATGTGAGACCGCTTCTTCTTAGCTTGATAATTCACACACTCTGATTTTGTGTGACCAATCCCCTTGCATTCAAGACATTTAAACTCTTTACTTTTAGCAGTAGGACACTCATCTCTAAAGTGTCCATAACCTTGACACTCATAACATTGTTGCTTGTTCTTCTTGGCATCACGTTCACAATCTCTATCTCTGTTTTTTCCTTTGTCAAACGTACGTTGTGTACCACGTTCAAACCTCCTCGTCATGCGACTGAAATTCTTAGCCATCAAACTCACGGTCTCTTTAAGCTCCCGAATCTCTTGTTTGTCATCAGCGACAAACGCAATACTACGACTCGTATTGCTCTTGTTTGGCATGATCTCCATCTCATAGGCTTGAAGATGACCTACAACCTCATCAAACTCAATCGTGTCCGTATCAAGAGACATCCCCATGGCTGTTTTCTTGATGTCGAACTTGGCAGGAAGACTCCTCAACAATTTTTTCACAAGCTTCTTGTCTTTGTATTTCTTCCCCATGTTTTGAGCCTCGTTTGTAACCGCGCTGAGTTTCCCGCTGAATTCTTCGATGGTTTCATGATCTTCCATCCTTATCGTCTCAAACTTCGAAGCAAGCATGTCGAGTCTCAACCTCTTCACATTCGTTGTACCCTTGTACATCGTTTTCAGCTTATCCCAAGCTTCTTTAGCGGATTCGCAGCACTGAATTTGCTTGAATTGATCTTCATTAACCGCACCAAAGATGGCAGTAAGGGCTTTCGCATTATATTTGGCCATCGATTTCTCTTGATCGGTCCATAGAGACTTCGCCTTAGGTACTTTGACCTTGTCTTCTCCTATGGTAGTTGGTGATTCCCATCCGGACTCAACCGCTGTCCATGCGTCCTCACTTATTCCACGGATGTTAGCTCTCATCATCATCTTCCAATGTCCATAGTTTCCTTTTTCTAGAGTAGGAATTCTTTGCACAGCTAAAAACTCCATTGTGTCCACCCTTTCCGCAGGATCTTCACCTATTGTAAGTTGTAAGTTACAACTTGGTTTAGATGCCCGCTCTGATACCAATTGAAAAAGCGGATGAACACAAAACAAATAGCTCAAAACCTCGGCCTCACCGAGTTTTAACTTTTATTAGAAATCTTACAAGAAGTTTACAACTCTCTTGTTGGTTTTACACAACCCTAAGCCTACCCTTAGTTTGTCACCCAAGATTCCTACTCTAACCCGTTTTCTAGAGCTCTCAAGTCTCTCTCAAATAGAAAAGTTGCAGCGTTAACTTTTCTCTTCAAACGGCTGACCTTCGAAGCATTCATCTCTGCCCTTTTTATATTTGTCGAGCAAGCTAAATCTTTTAGGTCATCTTTCCTTGATACGAGCATCTCTCGTATATTCACCAAATCTTCACTTTCCATATTTGAGCTTATCTTCCATTAAGCTCAAACGCCACGTCATCCTCTCTTCACGCTTCTTCTAATTTCTTCTCTTCACGTAAAAGACTAACTCCTCATGCCACGTCATCCTCTACTTCAAGCTTGTTTGAACCGTATAACACCTTGATAAAAACACTCCTCTTTCAAAACTATTATTATGTGTAGCGTTCAAAGATCTAATATTTGTGTGACTAGAGCATGACATGAAACTTCTGGTGGATCACCCACATTTTACTCTAAATGTCAAACAAATGTAAATGAGAGGTCGTACACAATTAAAACCTCCACATTAAATAAAACTAACATCCAACTAACTACTACTTCATCTAATGACATTCACATTCATAAAATTACCTTTTCTTGTCTATGCAAACACTTAACAACATGGCCCGTACAACCTCAGACCATCAACAAGCTTGTCCTTGCCTTCAAAATGTGGCTAAAGTCATAGGCTCTGGTTACAACACAGGTCGTGCAGCTGAACTTGCTAGGGCATGCAGATTACTTGTCTTAATCTCTCACTCTCTCTCTCTCACACATATATATATATATATATATATATATATATTAATTTTCTTTATGTTTTTCAAAAAGGAAGTATGTATTCTAAAGTTTGTGTTATATAAATTTATATGGAAAGAAAAGCACGAGTTCAAGTCTGCCTGTCAGTTGGGCCCGGCCCAATTGGTTTGTCAGTTGGGCCCGGCCCAATTGGTTTACTTGGTAGTCAGAAATGCAGGCGGCCTGACTACCCCCTGGCATTAGTCGGAAAGCATTCCAAACTCGGGCCAGACAGTGTGGTAGGCTTTCGGGTCCTAGTAGTCCACAATGTAGCACTTCGGTGCGTTCCCCCCGGGATTGACCGGATCAACCGATAGGGTATATCCAAAAAAAAAAAAAAAAAAGTCTTGCCGGTGCAACACATGATTTAATGGAAAATTTGAGTTGTTTTGTGTCTTTGGTATTTGAATCATCTGATGCGAATATATGTCCTATAAGCAGACATATATATGGGCAGACAATGTAGTTGGTTCATTTTGGTCATAGTTGGTTATACTGTAATAACACACTGTTTTTGAAAAATAGATGTTTTGAGTTTTTTCACACATTTTAAGACACAATAAAATTTGTATTAACTAATTAATTATTTTTACGATTTTACTTTTTTGCTTTTCAATAAAAATATTAACTACATCACACCACTTTAATTTCTCTTTCTAATTGATTAAAAACTATTTAATCACTTGGTAAAACGTAAAAAAATAAAGTAAAATGTAGAAAATCAGTCTTTCAAAAACAAGGGTAAAACAGAAGAAGTATATATTATCTCAAACCTTTTCATTTTTTATTTGAACATTTGGCTCATCTTCAATCATTTCGTTGTTTGAGAATTTGTTTATTCACCCCAATTTTTATGTTTTTGATGATTATAACTTTAAAAAGACGAAAAATTCACATTTTTACACTTAACCCTCCCATGTTGAGGGTTAACTAGTCCAGTGGCCCAAAGGCCAATAATACAAATAAACCCTTTAAACTTCTGATATTTCCAAGTGTTATAGCGTCGTTTAGTGTCAAAATGCTAATGGATGAAAAAGAGGAAGAATGTGCAGTTGAAACCCTTCACACTATTCGTAGGCGATTTTCTGCTAATGAAAGTCTTACGGATTCAAGTAGCCCTAAATTTGTACAAGTCTTTGATGCAATATAGAGGAACATGTCATATCAAGAATTTCTTCAAAGAAAATTGGACAAAAATTGAAGCAACAATTCAACATATTGAAAAGCACATGAAAAATGTTGGGACAGTTAAAGATTTTCAAGCTTCGTGCAAGAGGATTAATAAACAATCATTTTCTCATAGGACAGATCATAAGATTGAATTAATCACAACACTAAAATTTGGGCTTCCTGATAGCTCCTATGAGGACAATGATAAAAAGACATCTCGTTTGACGTTTGGTCAACGAGAAAACTCCTGGGTTACAAATTATAGGATGACATGTGAAAAAATCTCTGGTTCTCCAACTACTATGGAGAAGAAAAATCTTGCAAAATATCTAAAACTACAATTTCAAGAAACATTCATTTTCGCAGCTACAGAACAATCCAACGATTATGCTAAAACAACCATTCTTGAATCGAAAAAAAAAAATCTTAAGAACACACCATAAATGATTAGGCAGTTTCTTGTAAAAGTTAATTGGGATCAATTGGATATCAAGAACTATTTTGCTGCAAAATGTGAAGCTCGGTAACCTTGTCTTCTATTTGGCTCTGGTTATAAGCTAAATCAACTATTTCAACTTCGTGTTTTTCGTTGTAGAATCGTCGATGTAATAATTCTCATAATTTGTAATAAAATAATATTAAAAATGTAATGTTAAATAAAAAAACATCAAAGTTTTATAAGGAGTATCATGCTTATTAATACACAAAATAGTTTTTTTTCTAGTTAATACACTAAAATAGTAAGACTAAAACTGGAATTTTGTCATAAATTATGCGTTGAAAATATAAAACAACACTTTTTATTAGACAAAAATAAATGGTTAAAATGACATTTTTTTAGAAACGGAAAGAATACAACATTTTAACTATCAACGAGCAATGTTTCTGTTAGAAAATTATCTAAACTAACAATATTGCATTTTGTTAGAAAATATTCTAAAGCAGAAATTGTTTATTACAAATAATATTTTATTTACCTCCCTTGGTCAGGATTAAATGGTATAGTGGCCCAATGGCCATTGGGCCCAAGACAAGAACCAATAAAAACAACAAAAACCCAAAAAAAAACTCAAAACTCCTTATTTGTTAATCCTACTTAGGCTCTGTGTTACGACGTCGTTTTAAAAACATCTTTTGTTGCGTGTTTAGTCCTTTGGAAATTCTTTGCTTCGTAGTTGAAGCATTCACAACAACACTAGGCCTCGGCATATTATACGAACCCGAAAACCGAACCCGAAACCAAACCGAAAAAATTGGGTTCGGATCAGGTTCATGTTTAGCCTATTACACGAATCTGTTTTATAGTCCTCGGGTTTCGGTTTCAGTTTTGGGTTCGGGTAAACCCGCATTATCCGCGGGTATCCGAATTACCAGAATTATTATTATTTTTTTTTTATGATATGCATGTTTATGTAAAAAATGCATGTTTTTACAAAAAAAATTTCCCGGATCAAGTTTTTAAAACAAAAATGCATGTTTAAAACGAATGTTAAATTTTATTCACAGAGAAAACCATTTTTTTACATAAACATGCATTTTCAAAAAAAAAAAGATTTTGGGTAATTCGGGTAACCGCGGGTTCGGGTCTATGCTTCCCTTTCGGTTTGTTTTGGAGATAATTTGTGGTTAATTTGGAATTGGATTTTGACTCGATCTTGATTTTGTTTCTAATTTGCTCCATTTTGATTTTGTTTGTAAATTTGATTTTGATTTCCATAATTTATGGTCGATTTGATTTTGTTTCTTTATTTGATTTTGAATTTTGTGTTTATGTAAAAAATGCATGTTTAAAAAAAAATAGATTTCCCGAATCCTGTTTTTTAAAATAAAAATGCATGTTTAAAATGAATGTTAAATTTTATTCACAAAAACCCTTGTTTTTTGCATAAACATGCATTTTCAAGAAAAAAAAAAAACAAAATTCGGGTAACCGCGGGTAACGCGGGTTTACCCGAACCCGAACCCGAACCCGAAAATTTACAGTTTTTCCCGGTATTTCGGGTTTTTCGGTTTAAAAACCCGAAAATACCCGTAACCCGATAACCATAAACCGAACCCAAATATCCCATGGGTTTTTAAGGGTTTTGACCTCCAACACGAAAACCGAACCGAATCCGAGTGTACCCGAACCAAAACCGAACCGATAATTTTAAAAATCCAAATGACTTTCATATTCATCAAACCAAAAACCCGAATACCGAATAACCCGACCCGAAACCCGAACGGGAAACCGAATGCCGAGGCCTAACCTACACATAGCTCTTGAATCCCTAGCTCCGTAAAATTCTCTCTGTCTCTCTGTCTCTCTCTCTCTCTCTCCCCTTCTCTAATCTCTGAGTATTCCAACTAATCTCTGAGTATTCCAATGGAGTTGATGTCAATCAGAAACCCTAATTCGACCTTACTCTACAAATCTCATTCTCGTCCACCGGTCACTCTCTCTGCTCTACGTTCTCTCCTCCCAAGCCGACGCCATTTCACTGCACCAAAGTTTTCTCGACCTGTAATCTCTTGTACTGCTCTACGTTTCGGTTTTAGCTCAGAGATCAAGCTTAATCGATCCTTCGTTGCGTTCGCTGCTTCTCACGAAGACTCGGTGAGTACTGGGTTTTGCTCAAAACCTCGAATTTTCCGAAATTTTTAAAAATGTCTTAACTTGTGAAATTGCTCGTAGCTCGAATCGTCTCGATTACGATTAGAATTCGAAATAATTGGACCTTTTGGTTAGAGTAATTGCGGAATTGTGAAGTCCGGTTTAAATTCCGAATTTTTATCGCCATTGTTTCGAAACAGGAACAATCAGGTATTGAGGTGGAGAAGGAGAAGAGTGATATTAATACTGAAGATGATACATCTCAAGAAGCATGGAAACAAACTCTTGCTTCATTCAAAGAACAAGTTTCGAAGATGCAGAACGTGTCGTCGGAGGCGTACACGGTTAACTCTCAAAAGGCAATGGCAATCTTGAAAGATACTTCTGAGCAACTTAGGATTCAAGCGGAAAAGGCGAAAGAAGAGTTGGGTACAAAGGCGAAAGTGGTTAGCGAGGAAGGTAGAGAATATATTTTGAAAGCGACTGAAGAATCGCCTTCAGATGTGAAAGAGATCGTCGAAGCATTCGCCGATACTGAGGATCTGAAAGATGTGTCGAAAACGCAAGATTTCCATGTTGGAATACCTTATGGTAAACACGTTACATAATCGTGTTCTTGTTTTCATGGTTTACGTAATCGGATGACTAAAAATGTATGCTTTACAGGCCTACTTCTGCTTGTGGGTGGTTTTATTTCCTTTATGGTATCGGGAAGCATTCCGGCTATTAGGTTCGGGGTTATTCTCGGTGGATCTCTTTTTGCGCTGAGCCTTGGAAGTCTAAAGTCTCAGAGGAAAGGAGAGTCATCTACGAACTTCTTAAAAGGACAAATGGGTTAGTAAAATACTTTCTTCTGTATTGACTCTTTCATATATCACTTAACAAGCCACAACTGCATTTGCTGAACGTACTCTAACTACCGAAACTTGTGTTTTCGATTGAATGTGACTTGTTAATTAGTTAACTATGAAAGATGGTTAGAGTTGCATTGTTGATTTGTGTGGAATTGAGGCTTAGTGCAATACATGCTCATATATTTCGATTTTGGCATCAAATGATAGTTTCAACACTGTGATTTGTGAGGTCCGAAAAATTTCAGTGTCACTCATCGGTTGATGTGTACTTTATGTTCAACAGCTATAGTGGCAATCATATTTCTGAGAGAGTTGCAGTTGCTGCTATTTCGGGTAATTTGATTATACTTCAAAATGGTTCGTTTAGCTGAATAATGGCTTTGGAAGAAACATAGTTCATTATTTTCTTTCTCTATGTGCAGAGATCTTCGTTCCCTGGTTTCGTGACCACCCTTACGAGGTACACTCTTTAAACCAGTCATTACACATTTGCTATTCCAGTGAAGAAACTGAAGAAGTCATCAATTTAGACACTTACTTGGGTCCATCGACCGAAGTTCCTAAATTTATTGGATTACTGTTGCAGCGGTGGCGTGTTGGCGTTTTACGTATACAAGCTGCTGAGCAAGAGCGAAACGAAACGAAACTTAGGAGAAGATGGAGGAGAAGATGAATCAAGCGACGGATTTGTAAGAAGAGAAGGTTAGAGAAAGATGTGTTGTTGTTTGTCAACATCAGTATCGTAATGTGTTATTTTGATATCCAAACTCTTTTGTGTCTCTTCTTTAAGTTGTGTACGATTTTTGCCATCAATCATCTTCTAAATTCTGTGAATTTAGCATGTCACTTTACGATGTATCAACAAATAATAAACATGGTTTTAGCCCATCTCGAGATGCGATGAACCTAAATGAATCAAATGAGATTTTTGTTACGTCAAAATGTTATAATTATGAGCCTCTGGTTAATGAGTTAGTCTAATGGTTAAGCAGAAGAGCATCCTGAAGTAAGGAAACAGTAGGAAGAACGAGAATAACCTAAAAACAGAATTATAACGACTCAGGCCCAATAAGGGCCCATGTAGCGTGAATCTAGTCAGCCACATGATCGAAACCCTTGATTCTATGGTGTTTGATTTTTCTAATTCTCTTCTCCAATTCTAAGTAACTAATGGAGCTGAGGAATCAAACACTTGACCAACAAAAAAAAAAAAATAATAATTCAAACACTATTGGATTTACATAATAGCTATGCCAAGCCATAAAAAATACAGGAAGGAAAATAAGTGAAATTATTAGATGTTTTTTTTTCCCGATTCGACCATTAATAATGATTTGTCTTTGTTGGAAAAAGGGCATAAAGAAAAAGAATTTGAGGAAGAAAAAACCTAAAAACAGAATTATAACGACTCAGGCCCAATAAGGGCCCATGTAGCGTGAATCTAGTAGTATCCAAAGACTTAGCCACGTGATCGAAACCGTTGATTCTCAAAGGTTTTAACTGAAACCGTTGATCTCTCTTCTTCTTCTCGGTCGCATAAATATAAATTACAAAGGAACACTGTTTTACTCCGTAATCTCTATCTTCTTCTCCTTCGAAGTTTTCCGCCGAACAAATCTCGTAATCCCTTCTTATCCTTCTTCCATTCATTCTACGTAATCTGTTTTTGTTCTGATTCGTCTTGGATCTGTTTAGAAATTGGAGAGCTAAGGATGGAAAGTGAATTGATTGAATTGTTCGAGGCGGCGAAGAAATCGGCCGATGCGGCGGCTCTCGACGGTGTTACGTCTTCAGGCCCGGAGTTTTCTCGATGTCTCGATGCCCTCAAACAACTCAAGAAGTTTCCTGTCACTTACGATACGCTCGTTGCGACTCAGGTGCGTTTTCAGATTTTACCCTAAAAGAAAATTTGATTGGTTCTTCTTTTAGGCGTTGTTTAGATTTATACGTTGTTTAGATTTGAGGGGTTTTTTTGGGTGTTGCTTGCTTAATTTCGTTGCATTGACCTTAAGTTTCTTTCAATTAGGGTTCTTTGATTTCATCTCAAAATTTACAGATTATTTTACGTCCTACTGAAATCATTAGAACAAACCCAATTTGGCATATGAATGATTGATCTTGTTTATAGAATGTAGAAATATCTTTTCTTTTACTCTAGTTAGGAAATTGTATTCAAGTGTGTGCTTATGTTCGATTGTTTGTTATAAGCTTATTGTTGTTTCTTTATCCTCTGGAGTGTTGATAGTTTTTAGTATTGCTTCAGAGAAAGTTATATCTTTTTCTTGGTTACAGGTAGGGAAGAAGCTGAGGTCTATTGCAAAACATCCAGTTGAGGATATCAAGAACGTAGCTAGCGATCTACTTGAGATATGGAAGAAAGTTGTCATTGAAGAGACAGCCAAGGCTAAGAAAACCGAAAACACAAACGGCTGCAAAGCTGAAACCGTCAAAGAGGAGAAGGTAGATAGGATGGATGTTGAAAGGACTTCAAATCCCGCGCCTGTAAAAGTCCAGAAACTTCAGAGGGGTGATTCGGCCAAGAGTATCAAGGTAGAGAGAAAGGAACCAGACAACAAAGTCATTACCGGTGTGAAGATAGAGAGAAAGGAACCAGTCAATACCGGAGCCAAGATAGAGCATCGTGGTCAGGCTGTGAAGGCGGAAAGTGACTCAAAGGAAAACCTATCAAGTATGAAAGGTCCAGCTAAGGTAACTAATGGTCCTCCAAAGCTAACTTCAATGGTCAAATGCAATGATCCCGTGCGAGACAAAATCCGTGAGATGGTTGGGGAGGCCTTGTCCAAGGTTCATGGAGAATCTGATGACTACGATAGAGAGAAAGTAACCGGATGTGATCCACTTCGCTTTGCTGTCTCAGTGGAATCTCATATGTTTGAGAAAATGGGCCGGTCAACGGGAGCTCAGAAGGTCAAGTACAGATCAATAATGTTCAACCTGAGGGATAAAGACAATCCAGACCTAAGAAGGAGAGTTCTGACTGGTGAGGTGACACCAGAGAAACTCATCACAATGTCAGCTGAAGAAATGGCAAGCGACAAGAGGAAACAAGAGAACAACCAGATCAAAGAGAAATTCCTGTTTAACTCTGAGCAAGGTCCTCCACCAAAAGCAAGTACGGACCAGTTCAAGTGTGGGCGGTGTGGTCAGCGCAAATGCACATACTATCAGATGCAAACGAGGAGTGCTGATGAGCCGATGACGACTTACGTTACCTGTGTTAACTGCAACAACCACTGGAAGTTCTGTTGAGGTGAGATCTTTTTATTTCATGAAAAGACCATGTTAAGACATAGAGGCTCTCTGATTGATTTATATCAGGAGCTTCATGTCCATTTGCCGGCATTCTGTTAATGAATGTTCTGGCTCCGATGTTTGTTTAAGAATTTAAATGTCTTAGAGATTAGTAAGTAGGGAAATTTACTAATTTAGATGTTTGTAGCTCTTATTTCATCTTTTCCTGGTCAAACTCATCAACTTTCTTGCAGATTTTATCAAAGTTTTGGAGTTTATTTTATCACAGTATTAGAATTATGTGTGTGGTTTTTCTTGTCACACCAAAGCAAAGGGCTGATTGAAACAGAGGATAGTGGCATTAGACTATTATTGTCGAAATTTTATTTGAACAAAGACGTTTCTAACATACCTCGAACCTAAAATCAATAATGTGTAAAAGATTAAATCATCTTTCGACGACTTTGTGGCATCTACAATTCTTTATCTTCAGAACCTTGAGTATAATCTTTTATACTGAAGGCACTGCATATGAAGAATGGTAAATGTAATCGCATGTTTTTTATTGACGTGGTTAAGACAGCTCCATACCTCTCCGAGCCAAGTCAATTGATTTTCCATGTGGAGTTTTGTTTCTTTAACTTATTATTATGGTTTTGATGTCATTACAGATGATTAAGGCTAATATTTTTTGTTAATTAGGTACAACCTTGCAAAGAAGCTTTGGTAAGGGATTTAACTTTTCGCCTTTAAGTTTTGTTATCAAAAGGTGTAGTTTTTGCTTTTTCGTATACATGGATAGATCGCAAGGGTTTTGGATGTTCGAGGAACGAAGACTACCTTTGACGATTTGGAGAACATTATTTGGAGACCAAACCGAATCTGAAGAACCCTTAAGATGGATGAATTCTGCGGTAAAAAGATTACCTTCTCTTACGACGAGTGATAGAAGAAGATGAAGGACTGCTCTCTCTTTGGTGTTTAAATGTAACTTGTGATACAATGCAACCCCTTTTTTGTTACTTTGTGTTTTTTTGTGTTAAGTTTTTGAGTCAAAATATGCTTAATTTTGAATGTCTGGGTGTTAAATCATTATCTGCCTTCATTATTTACCTAAGTAAGATTTGAAATGATTTGGTTGACAAAACCATAACCTTTCAAGGAACACCAGTTTTCTTTTCTCATATTTGGTTATTCAAAATCGTAAGCTTGTCTTGAAGCTAATGAAGTTGTAATGTAGTATACTTGTATGGGTACTTCAAGAGATCAAACCCTCCAGCTGATTCCAAGGTCTAGTGCAAATGAGATTCAGCTTTAGAATCATGATTTTTTTGTAGTCTCTTCTAAAAGACATAGATAGTATAGCTCACTGCAAAGAGAAAATGTCTGGAATATTCTTCAATGATACTACTCATGTCTGCGGTACCACTCAATTGTCTGCGGTACTCCAATTGTCTGCGGAAATAGTGAAAACCTCTTTTGCCCTTAATGATCTAATTTTGAGTTGATTTTGTGGTTAAAATATATTTAAAAAAACATATTAATTGGTAAAAGTTCCACCAATCAGAAAAATTGGGGTTTTGGTTTGGATCTCATATGTCGGGTTCGAGTGAGTTTGTTTGTCATCGCCGTTGGTTGAAATCGAAAATCCCCAGCCACTCTCATCAGCTCCCGCGAGATTCCTGGCGAGTTGCATTGGTTGACTCGCTGAAATCAGGTTCGTTTCTTTGTCGTCGTCATTGATTGAAGCTCTCCTCAAGTTGACACAAAGCTCATCTTCAGTTCACACGAAGCTCATCTCCGGTTCATAGGAAACTCGCCATTGAAGCCTGAATCTAGTTTAACCGAGGTGAGTGTTTCTAGCTCTAAGGTCTACGATTTTGTGAAATTGAGGATTAATCTATAATTTGGGTATTTGTAGTGAATGGTTTTGTGAAATTGGTTGTGATAAGTATTTAGTGGTGGAACCGTAGCTAGATTAAGTATGTATGTTTAGCTCTTTGATAATAAACTCATTGTAAGAAATCAAGCTCACTGAAATCCCAAATTATGCAGATATAAGAAAACTAAAACTACTGGTATATCTTTTACGACTCGTTGTACTGGGAAGATAAATAATGCGTAATGTATTTGAACAATATATTTGAAGGGGAGAATGAACAAAACAGTCATACATGTTGAACATGGAGGGAAATACATGGGAAAAGGAGATAATGTTCGATGGGATTCAAAAGAAGCTAATGTGTACGCTTTAGTGTTTAAAGAGAAGATAACATATGAAATGTTACTTGGTAGGATATGCAAGAAGATTGGGATAGATGCAGCTACGACAAAGGTTAAACTCAGTTACATTTCATTGCTATTGAAACCTCCAAAAATTGTGGACATTTTGGATGATGATGATGTCAATGGTTATGTATCGACTATGGATAAAAAGCAATGTAGAAGTGCAGTGAATGTTGAAGTAATTCAGTGTAAGGAGCAAGATTTTATGGGAGAGTACTCAGTCATGTGGATAATGCAGTGGATCCTAACAAAGAACCAGCAAGAAATGAAGAAACAACGAGAAATGAGGAACAAAATGAGGAACCATTTGATGTATCGATCATTAATGGTACAGGACTGGAACATGGTGTGAATGTGGATGAATACGTTGACTTTATTTAATGTTTGTGTATAGGCATAATTAAGCCTAAAGTCCTCAACAAGGAATTGGAAATTAGCTGTCCTGTGAACAATGTGGAGTACTAATTTCACAGAGAAGAATCAAACAACTAATTGTTCCAGAAACAAGACAAGTGTATAAAACACTGTAGGTGAACAACATTAAAGATGCAAGACCACTAGTAAGAATATTTTCCATCTTTTTACAGTTTTACTTGTGTGATTTTATTATCAATAATTTTCTTTTCTTTTTTCTTTTAGATCCAGCAAGAAGACATAACGATTTCCGAGGTTTTCTTTAACATCAATGAAATTGTTACGAGAGGTTAGTACTCCTGGTTATTTAATTTCTTTCAATAATTACTCTCTAACTCTTTTTGAATCTCTTAGTCTCGTTTGAAGTTTTGATTTTGAAATACTAAGAGATGAAATATCATATGACATCACATTAATTGTCCTCTTTCTTCTTCTTTTAGGTTCCATGTGGAGTGTGCAATGAAAACAATCTGTGTCAATTACTTGGATGTCTTCATTATATATGTCTCATATGCAATGAATGTAAATTGATATTAGAAATATGATTTCACAATTTGTGTAATGTGTTTATTTCTATTTGTTTTTGTATAGGATATGTTAGTTCCACATGGAGATAACGAAATTTTAAATGCCTATTTCAAATTGTGGTAAAATGATTTTTTCACTCATTATTCACTATTTGTCAGTAAAAACATATTATTTTGATATCTTCAATTTATATTTGATAAATTCAATAAGATTAAATATTACAAATATTTTGGTTACACTCATTTGTTTTGTGAAATGTGCAAAAAAAGTACAATTTAGATGTGGTGAATTTCAGATTTTATTTCTTAATTTTTTCGTTATTTGTGCATGTGTGTTGTTGGTTTATTAATTTGGAAATTTGTTATATCTTCAAATTTGTTTTGTTTTGTTTCTTGTTTTAGAGCCTTGTTTTGTTTTTATTCCAAATTTGTTTATTGTCGTATGTTTCTGTTTCTGAGAAAATAGATAGGTTATCATGTGATAAGTACTCTCATTATATTATCTTATGGTATACTATTTTGGAACTTCTTTACGATTTTGCTTTTCGTGTTTGATTTTGCATGTAAAAAGAATGGTAAATGTTGACAATTTTATTAGAAAATTATTTTGCAATGAGAATTGCAAAGCAAAGAAATTTAACTCGAGAATGAAACTAAGAAAGAGAATGTGTGAGCCCACAAAGAAATTTCATGTTTGATTTTCCATGTAATATATTTAGATTTAGTTTTTTTTAATGTGATTTTTTCGGACCAATATATAATATCTCTTTAAAATAGCATACTTTCCGTGTATTTGCGATTAAAATAAATGTTCGGATCTTGAGAGCTATAATTAGTGGATTTAAAATATTTTGAATATGTTCCGATTTATTTGGTAATGGGTGTATGATATGTGATTTATATGATTAAATTGTCTTTAAACTTAGATGTCTGGTTTTGGATATCACTGGAAAGCCCCGAGTCTTGGCTCTTCAGAGTCATTGAGTGCGTTTTGATCTAAGGTACGCGTAGTAAGATATAATTGTTTTTGTCTCACTGGTTCAGTCTGGCAAATCGAATAAACTCTTTAGAAAGTCTAATATTGGAATGTTAAAACATTATTTCCTAAACACAGATTTGAGACGCTGTTTTCAACCATTATTTCCAATGTTAAGTTTTAGGGTCTCCGGATACTTTAATGCTAAAGTGAGGGTTGAGATTTGTGGATTCATATTATGCAATCATATAATTTGATGAGCATGTATGCTTTGTCTAGGAATAGTGATTGACGTGGTGAATCAAAAATTTAAGTTGAGATTATGCTATGTTATAACTTGATATTTTTCAATCATTCCTATTATGAATATCCTAAAAAATCAGGTGGAAAAAGATAAAAACATGTGCGAGAAGCATAAGCGTATAATGAGAATAATTTGATATTTGTTAACTTTTAAAATCATTAAACCTCTGTTAATTTAAAATGTTTGTCTTTTCTCAAGCTTTGAATTTTTTTATGTTTGCTTGATTTGCATTAAGCCGCATGTGGTTCTATTTGTTGAAAGGTTGTTTTCTTTGAGGCTTCCCAAGTATATCATATTTAAGAACCTCAAAGTTTTTTGTTGTACTATTTAATTCAGGAAATATCATGGTTTACATTTTGAAGATTTTTTTGGTGGTTATAGCTCCGATCTCGTTGATAAGCTACCGAATGTTGTTGATGAACATAAAAACATGAAACTGCTTTGACCTTCCTCATCTCAATTTGGTAAAATGCATGTGTTTGGCATCAGAAAGACAGTGATATAAAAGTGAATCCGTGTAGACATATATATGTGAGTGAGGCTCAGGACGAATTGTTCCTATTGAGGCATAGAAGCCAAGGTGGATAGTTTGAACTATGTTGCAAATTAAGCGGCTGGGCGAAATCCATGTAATTGGTTAAGGGTGGTACTCTGTTTAGAAGCACTTATCTTGTGACCTTGCTCTTCATTTACTTCTATCTAACTCTTTTCTTTCCCACTTGGCTTAATCTCAACTTAATAATTTTCAAATTTTAAGGTCACCAATGTTTTCTAAGCCAATTAAGTTTCTAATCTCAGAATAGATGTTCACTAACTCATTATACACAAGCGTCAACAAATTTGATGATTTGAAAATTCCCCTAGTTCCAACACATGTATATTGATCCAACATAAGTTCTACTTATTTTATAGCTAATTGATGAAAGAGGTAACTGAAGTGATCATCACCCGTAGATTGGCGAAGGCCCTTAATTTCAGTCAATAACGGCGGGTTTCTTCCCTTGTAAAGGTGATGTATCACAATTTTTTTCTGCACATAACATTGTATAAAGATGTCAATAATTACAACCAAAATGTGATTTCCAAATCAAACAAAACACCATTCGCCAAATGGAATTCAGACCGATAAAAACTATTTCTTAATACCCTTGTCCAAGAACCAAGGTATGATTGGACCTACAATCTTTTAAGACGCAATATGTTCCATACTTTAAGCCATCTCTTCTCCACCGCGTGATTCAACCACCGTACAGATTCAGAATCAGATAGAACCTGAAAGATAGGAAAGAAACAAAATTTCATACTTGAAAACATAACAAATTCAAATGAAGTAAATTACGTATAACAAATACGCATGCAATATCGAAAGAGCGAGGAGTATCCTTTAGCACTTAAGTTAGTCCATAAATTGGCCAAAAAGCCAAAACTTTCACAGCTTCACTATACTATTTCAACCATTATAAAACCAATCAATGCTTAAAGAAGCAAGAACACCCTAAAAGCTTTAAAAGTTGCAAATTTTCAACATTTTGTTTGAGGGTAATGTTTAACATTTATATGCCTCAAACAAAACCAAACATTAAACGGATTAAAACCTATAAGATACAAACATAGAATTATCCTAATAACGTAGAAAGCATGTAAAAGAGGGAGGAATTTAAGTTACTCCAGCAAAATCGAAGGCGTCTCGATTGGTGAGTATGAGTATTTTTCGAAACCTTTGAGTGGTCCAGTTTTATGGACTCAACTACATTCAAAGATCAACCTTTGCCCTCCTTACAATAATTTGATCATAAACTTAAAAATATCTGTAAAATGTATGAAAAGTATCAGAAACTTAAGCTATTATGCAATGTAAAGGAGCCAACTCAAATGCAAGCAGAAGAATCGAAAAAATTAAACCAGGAAACTAATTTGTATTCATCGTGTAGAGTTACAAATGAGTAAAGCTCAGTCTGCTACTTGCTTACAAATATGTAATGATTCAGGGGCCGATTGGGGTTCCGTCTTTAGAGACTGTAGAAACTTTTATTTTTTTTAAAGTCTTCAAAGTCTTTTTTTTTTTCCAATTAGGCTTTAATACTCTAACAGTTCTAAAAGCCTTCCTTAAATTTCTCAAAGTTTAACTACACATCTTTGTTCTTATTATGTTTGTTTTTTTAAAGCAACTAATTTGAGACTTTAATTTTTTTTAAAAGTCACAGCCCAATATTTAAAGCAAAAATTTTGATAGTCATTTTATTTTTTAAAAATCTACAGCCAAAACTTTTGAAAGTCCCAAACAATCACCCCCTCAGTAGGAATAACATCAATATGATTTAAATCTCATAAAGTAAAGAACTTTTCAACGGGGTTCTAAAGCAAATGAATTAGAGAGAAGTAATTAGATAAGAAACTGGAACCAGTAAACCGACAAATTTCCAACATTTCATTTCGATATCAAAACCACTAAATTTCATATGAATGACGCGAACTAATGGGGTTTGTTACAGTTTCTTATGAGCGGGATAGGTTATCTCTCTCTATCGGAGTTGCCTTGTCTCGATTCCACTTGTTTGCAATGGTATATGAAGATTATAGGGCTTAAATCTGACTTCAAGTTATTGGAAATTCCCAAAATTATATTCACTACAAGAAAACATGGTTTTTACGACTGCAACATTAGTAGCAGTTTAGTCGCTAAATCAAGAATTACGACTATTTAGTGCAGTCATAAATCCCTAGTCGCTAAATACATTAGTCGTAAATATAGTCGCTATTTGGCGACTAAGTTACGACTATTTCATGTAGTCGTAATTGAGTCGTAATGTAGAAGCTTAAATTTGCAACTACCTTACGACTAGTTTGCGATTAATCCGCATGAACAAAAGTGTTCTTGTTGAAGTCATAATGTAGTCGCCAAATTTAGCGACTACTTTACGACTATTTGATGACTGATTAACGACTATTTGGCGACTGCTGTTTTGGTAATTTTTATTTTCTATTTGTATTTAAAATGTAAAAATTGTTTCGGTTTTTTTATAGGGAAAATAATATTCGAAAGAAAAATTATTATATTTAATAGATGAATTACAAAATACACATATTATAGATAGAACATACACACATTTGTATCTAAACTTGTAAAAAATCATCTAGTATTACAAATGCTTGTTCGGATTTTGGACTGTAAATGAGTCACTCTCAAACATCTAGCACCTTGATTCATCAATTTCTTCCGCTTCTTTTTCCCCATTTTAGCAGCTTTAGTTTCTTCTCCTCCTCATCAAAATGTGCTTTACACATCATCTGTTTATAACAACAATGGTCACAGATCTGAAATCCAGAGATCTCCGAACCAACTAGAAAACAATCACAAATCGATTTGGCTGAAACTTACTTGGAACTCGTGGCTGGCTACATTCTTTGATATACCTCTTTTAATAATGTATTATGTACCATAAGATCAAATAAGAAATTAGACAAGTACAAAGCATTCGGTTCTATACACAAAAGCAAGAACAACAACTTAACACCTAAAGAGGTCAATACACATAATCAAGAGGAATTCGAGATGCTACAAGTACAATCACAAACATACAAACAAAGACCTGGTCAGATAGACAACATAGTATTTGGAAACCAAGAAAGACCATTTTCTAGTTCAAAGAGTAATGTTTTACAATCACACAATACGTTTAAGCTAAATTTAGAATTAGAAACATCCTCAATCAACTACACATATCGCCAAAGTAAATTTTGTGCGTGAATTTTCTAATCTAAATTCCAAAATTAAAGGAGGAAACATTAATAACCTGCAGGTGAACGATTAATCTGAACATCAAAGTAAATTTTGTGCGCGACTCCTTCTAAATCATCTCCTACCTTCTATACCAATTGCAATGATTCCTTAATCGAGTTGAAATGAAACTGAAAATTTAGAACTCATAAATTAGGGTTTCAGAATTTAACAGAGAGAGAAGCCAAGAAAGTTATCGTGAGTGTCTCTGCTCACCTGGGTTTCGTTGTGAACCGAAGGATCCGCATGAGATGGCGGCGAATATGAATCTCGCGAAATCGAGATCCATAGATGAAGTAAAATTTGGAAGCTTATGAGCTTAGTCTTTACCCGTGGTGACAGAGGTAGGTTGAGCTTTGGATTTGGGTCTGAAATGAAACAGTAAACAAGTTAGAACTTCTCTGATTTCACAACCACATAGAAATCGAACGGAAAGGAAGAAATGGCTTGCGATTGGGAGCTTAGTCTGAGCGAAAATTTAGAGATTTGAAGAAGATTGAAAGAGATAAACACGACAATCAAATCATACCCAAACATTTCTCAAAAACCCTAATAGCTTTTCGTAGAGAGAAGGTGAGAGATGATGTTTCGTTTTCGATTTTTTTTCTTTGTCGGCAAAGCAAAATTCAGTACAAGAAAACAGCGAGAATCCTACAGAAATATCCGTCGGAAGTCTGTCGGAAAACGCATATTCCGACAGATTTCCGACGGATTTGTCTGTCGTTTCTATCTTGTCGGAAATGGTAATTCTGTCAGAAATTCGTCAAAAATTTCCGACAGATTTCCGACGGCTTTATTTCCGACGGAATTCCGACATCCTGCCGGAGTCCTGCGACACGTTGGAATTCCGTCGGAAATGTCACTGTCGGAAATCTGTCGGTTTTGTTTCTGACTGATTTCCGACGAGTTCCGATTACATGTAAACCGATGACTTTCCGACAGACTTCCGACGTATTTATTTCCGATAGATTTTCGACGGTGTTATTTTCGACAGCTTTCCGACGGATCCATTTTCGACAGATTTCCGACGTATTAGTAGAAATTATTGAAAATTATAATAAATTAAATAATAATTAATTTAATATAAATTTAAAATTTAAATTTTGAATTATTTAAATTAAAATAAAATTAAAAGTAGAAATTAAAATAAAATTAAAAGTAATATTGTTTTACAAAAACGTTGAAAATAAAAATCTAAATGGTGGGCCCCCGCGGAAAATCCGGGTTGCGGCCCAAGTACTCCATCATCCGTTGCATCATCTCCCTGTCCTTGTCCCGCTCGGCTCTCTCCTTCTCCCGCTCGGCTTCTAGGGCGGCTTGTGCTTCTCGTATCTGTTGGACCGTCGTCTTCAAACCTTCAATTTCGACGTCCTTTTCCTGCATCTTGGCTCTCAGGTCGGATGTCTCACTGTTGTAACAAGAAGACCCCGATGATCCTGCATCGTCGGGAAGACCATAAAGCCGCCCTTTGCTCTGCGTAGCAACCTGCGGAACAAATTAAATTGTAAATGTAAAAGACATGAAAACTATTTTAAATTTTACATACCTTTAAGACGAATTCGTTGATGATGTCGTCCGGGGCTTGGGTGAGGGGAGGGGTTCCTTCCACGGATGGCTGAGACAGAATGTACTCCTCTTCCATTCTTTGGACGCTCTCCTGAATCTCCCGAGCTACCTGATCCTGGACGACACCATTCTTGTCGGTGTGTGTTGCTAGCAGAAGTTCCAAGTTGTTGGGATCCCAACCCAATTTCTTAGCCTGCAGTTGTTAGAAATTTATTTTATAATATAAATGTATAAAACAAAAAAAAAAATTAAAAATCAAGACGTACATAAAAAACTTACCATATCCTTAGCCTTTGTCTTCTTGCTGGTAGCTCCAAGGTTGTGGGTGGAAGGTCCCTTGCCGTTGCGCTGGCTGTTCCGGTTGCTAGAGTGATATGTAGAGCTCTCCTTGGTAGCCTCTAGTTGCCAATAGGCGATGAACCCGTTCCACAAGTCCGGCTTCTCAACCATCTCCTTTGGCACCTCACCGTGTAGCCACTTATCCTTCCACTCGAACACCTTCTTCGAGTAGTGCAGTGCTGCATAAGAGTCGAATTCCCTCCTAACCAGAGCGGTCATGTGTGGGTCCCACCTAAATTCTTGCTGCAAAAACAAAAATTAAATATAAATAATAATAATTTAAATGAAAGTAAAAATTGTGAAAACAGATGACTTACCGCAAATTGGCGAAACCACATTTCTTGATCCTCCAGTGGCATGGCGGTGTACGTCGCATAAGGACGGCTGAGCATAGAGTTTTCCATCTTGTTGAGGGACTTCGAAATCTCGCTGCGTGAATCACCAAACCTACGGGAAAAAATGTAACATTAGTCGCAATTAAATTAAATTTGTTAAAAAAAAAACAGAAATGGAACAAAAAACTTACCATCTGTCTCTACCGAGCTGGTCTGGATGGAGTCTAGTCAACCTCTCTCGTCCAGGAAGATCCATGAAGTCCTCGACGCTAATCTGCGACGGTGCTGTGGTGGCTGCTGGTGTCACTGGCGTCTGTAGAGGTGTAGACGACGGTGTAGGTGTAGACGTCGAAGTCGAATGAGCTCTACTCACACGACGACGACGATGTTGGCCGCTGCCAGATGCAGTGGCGAAACCACCGTAACCCCTAGATTTATATGATAATATATTTTAAATATATGAAAAATCTATTTTTTGCAAATAATGGTAAAATTATTAAGAAATTCTAAAGTTATAAAGTTTTTAAAAGTTTTAGTAAAACTGTTAAAAAAACCTTATAAAACTATTTAAATACCGTGTAAAACTGTTTATAAGGTTTTTTGTAAAGTTTTATAATTATAAAAATTATAAAATTTCGAAATTGGTTAAATATATAATTATAAATATATAATAGTTTAAAAAAACATTTCTTTAAATTTCCAAAATTATAAAATTTAAATTCAAAAATTTAAATTTCCAAAATTGTAAAATTTAAAATTCTGAGGTGGAATTTAAAATTTAAATTTCCAAAATTCTAAAATTTAAAATTTAAAGTTTTATAAGGTTTTTAAATAGTGTTATAAGGTTTTTGTAAACTTTTATAAGGTTTTTAAATAGTTTTATAAGGTTTTTAGGATACTTACAAATGGGATGGAATTTCCGCCATTTGTACGTAATCCGGCGAAGAAGAGGCGATTTCCGGCGAGGAGGAGGAGGCTCGTGGGCGATTTCCGGCGAAGACAAGGCGAGGAGGCGGAGGCTCGTGGGAGATTAGGGCTCGTGGGCGATTTCTGGCGAAGAAACCGGCGTGAATAGACAGATCGGAAGGGCTAGAGGCGGAGGAGGCGATTTGTGAGTTTTTTGAGGCTTGAGGAAGTGTCCTTCGGGGAAGACGAGTGGTCTGGAAATAACCCAGATTTCCGACGGATTTCAAGCAGTCGGAAATCCGTCGGAAATTGAAATAAATTAAATGGGCCGCGTGTTTTGGACCGACTGATTTCGCGGGTAAAAATTGGCAAATCCGTCGGATATGGGGTTTTAGGGTATGGGAAATTTAAAAAATTATTTCTTGTTGGTTTAGGGTTAAGGAATTGAAGAAATTTAAAAAATGTTTATTAAATTTAAGAAATGTTTTTTTTGGAAATTAATGAATTAGCATTTTGGAAAAAATTGGTCATTTTTAAACAATATTTAGGATTGTTAACATTTTTTTACAAAATGCTTATTCATTAATTTCCAAAAAACACATTTCTTAAATTTAATAAACATTTCTTAAATTTCTTCAATTCCTTAAATTTAATAAACAATATTTAGCATTGTTAACATTTTTTTCCAAAATGTTAGCATTTTGTACATATTTTTACCTGAAATCTCAAATTCCGTCGGAAATCTGTCGGAAAAATATACATTTTTCCGACAGATTTCCGAGATATGGGGTTTTAGGGTGTGGGAAATTTAAAAAATGTTTTTTTGTTGGTTTAGGGTTAAAGAATTGAAGAAATTTAAGAAATGTTTATTAAATTTAAGAAATGTTTTTTTTGGAAATTAATGAATTAGCATTTTGGAAAAAATTGGTAATTTTTAAACAATATTTAGCATTGTTAGCATTTTGTACATATTTTTACCTGAAATCTCCAATTCCGTCGGAAATCTGTCGGAAAAATGTATATTTTTCCGACAGATATGGGGTTTTAAGCTTGTTTATGATCCGTTTTCGTAGTTACAAGTTAATAGCATGGTTGAACCAATATTTGGAAGATAAAATACTTGATAATGGTCATTGTTACTTTCAAATTCTAAACATTTAGTATTTTCCGTAAACATCTATTGTTTTGTATATGTAACTGTATGAAACGCTTTTGGTTGAAACATGACAAAATCGCAAAACATGTTCTGTATAACATCGAGAAGGTTATTTACTCAATTATCTTTCACTTTAGTTGTCAGAATTGTTTGCCGAGACTTTGTCTTCTCGAAATTCAGGAATTTGACCTCAAAACCCTAAATCTGTCGGAAAGCTGTCGGAAAAATAGATAAATTTCCGACAGATTTCCGACAGATTTAAGGGTAACACGTGTCGTCTTTTAAGGTTAGCATGATATGAATATTGCGTCAGAAATCTGTCGGAAAAATATATATATTTCCGACAGATTTCCGACGCATGCTTTAAAAGAATATATACACAGATGAATTTTTTATAAGAATTATATAAATATCATTTTCTGTCGGAAATCTGTCGGAAATATATATATATTTCCGACAGATTTCCGACGGAATATCATTTTTTTTTAAAAAAAAATAGGAAAATGTAAATTATCTGAAATTCTTGTTTATGTTAACAAATACAAACATATCAAAATCCTAAATCTGAGTCTGAGTCTGATCCTTCCGAAGGAATTGTGTCTTTGTCTTCATCAAATTCTCCAACTTCTTCTTCTGATTCTGAATGTACTATATTATCACCAAATTCAGTGAAATCAACAAAAAGGTCCACCGCTGAAGAATGACCAACTGGAGCCATCGGAGTAATTCTAGTTGGTTGCATAGCATCTTGCTCAGCAACTCCATATAGTCTCCCTCTTGGATTAATTGGAGTCACTGTAATCCAAGGATCTCCTCGATGTGTTACCCTAGGGTAAGAAATGTAGCATACCTGAAACAAACATATTTAGTTTAGACAATTACAATATCATTATTTATCTATAACGCACGTATTATAAAATTTTAAAATCAAACCTGGTCTGCCTGTGATGCTAGGATGAATGGGTCATACTTTTGCAGTCTCTTAGAAGAATTTACTGAAGTGACGCCAAATTGGCTCACCTGAACACCTTCTGGATATGACGGATCATATCACTCACACAAGAAAACAATGCACCTTATGCCTAACATTCCTGGATAGCTCACTTTCAATATTTCTTTGAGAATCCCGTAGTAGACTACATCACCACTTATAGCTGAAATACCGTAATCTTCAGTTGGCCTCGACCTTTCTTCATGAATCCTAAATGTAAATCCCCTAGTGCAATACTGAACGTATGAAGTTGCTTCGAAGCTTGGGCCAGAAACTATCTCTTGTAACCATGTCGGAAACCTTTCTCCATTCTTCATTCCTTCAGAAACCTGAGATAATAATTTAGACAAATTAATAAACAAACATTTTATTCAGTCCCATAATTAATTCACTAATTTTAAGATATATAAGCGTTTTTTAAAAACTTACGTAATATTGCAGCCAATTTGGAAACTCGGTTTCCTTAAATTCTCCAAGTTCGTCTTCTGTCATATCCGGATAATAGCGACGTATTAATGCAATGTAAATCTTGAAAGCAAACAACAATATATAACATATGAAACCTATATATTACTTAGGTATAAAAAAAATAAGTATTTAAATAAGTTCTGTTTTTACCTTTCGTACTCCGCCATCTCCTCACAATTCGTGAGGATAAACATATGTAAGTGACTCCACTCATCTTGTGATAGGTAACGTCTCTTCCCTCTCCCAATCACTCGGCCAACTTGCGAAAACAACTCAGGGACGAGCGCGGCATACGTGACTCTCTCACCTCTATCATCATGACGAGCAGGACGTCTACTCTTCGTACGAACTCCCCGCGGAAAGTAATATTCTGTAAACTGTGATGATTCTTCATTGATACTCTGTGCGACAATAGAACCTTCAACTCGAGCCAAATTTTTGACCTTCTTCTTTAGATGAAACATGTACCGCTCGAAATGATACATCCAACGAAATTGAACGGGACCACCTAGTTCGGCTTCGCGGGGGAAGTGTAAGGGAAGATGTTCCATAACATCAAAAAAAGACGGCGGAAAGGTCTTCTCAAGATTACAAAGGATCACTGGTATATTGGCATCTAAATTGCGGATCCCCTCAACTGTAAGTGTCCTCGTGCATAAATCCCTAAAGAAAGCACCAACTGCTGCAATAGCTTCGTGGACAGTTTGAGGAAGGAGATGGGTAAAAGCAAATGGAAGAAGCCTCTGCATCAGTACATGACAATCATGACTCTTCAGTCCCATAAACTTTAAGTATCGCGAGTCTACGCAGTTACCCAGATTAGCTGCATATCCATTAGTGAATTTAACTTCGTCTTTAATCCACCGGAAAAATTCTCTTATCTTTTGTATTTGCAATCGGTACGGAGGAAAAGGATATGTACCATCGGGAAGACTATCAAGATAATCACGGTAGCAAATCTTTGAAACATCCATCCTAGACTTCACATTGTCTTTTGTCTTTCCCGAGATGTTTAACACCGTATTCATGATGTTGTCAAAGAAGTTCTTTTCAATATGCATCACATCGAGGTTGTGCCTTAATAAATGATCCTTCCAATACGGCAAATCCCAAAATATACTCTTCTTGTGGCAGTTGTGAGCTTCCCCTACACCACAAAGCGGTTCATGCCCATTACCCCCACAATCAGGAGTCCTCTCAGCACCAAAATCTCTCAACATCTCCAATATAGTACGACCGTCTATCTCATCAATTGGACCATCAACCACTTGTGTATTTTTCTTAAATAATCTTTTAGACCGACGATAGGGATGGTCGTACGGTAGAAACCTTCTATGGCAATCAAACCAACATGGCTTTCTTCCATTCCTCAATTGGAAAGCGTCAGTGTTGTCTTGGCAAATCGGGCACGATAATCTTCCATGAGTAGTCCATCCAGATAGCATACCGTATGCTAGGAAATCGCTAATAGTCCACATAACGACCGCACGCATCAGAAAATTCTCCTTCCGTGAAACATCAAACGCTTCGACACCGTGACTCCATAGCATTTGTAACTCATAAATCAATGGCTGGCGGAATACATCAAGTGATCGCTTCGGATGCTCAGGGCCGGGAATAAGAACGAAGAGGAATACAAACTCTCGACGCATACACATACCAGGGGGCAAATTGTACGGTGTTACGATTACGTGCCACAAAGAATACTGCATTCCATGCTTCCCAAATGGGTTGAAACCATCCGTACTTAACCCGAGGTACACATTTCTTGACTCGTATGCAAAATCCGGATACAACATTTGAAAATGTTTCCACGCTTTTGCATCTGAAGGATGTGTAATCTCTCCATCTTGACGATGCTCTGCATGTCATCTCATTTGTTCTGCCGTTCGCGCAGATTGATATAACCTCTTTAACCTCGCTGTCAATGGTAAGTACCACATACGTTTATATGGAATTGGAACTCTCCCACCAGTTTCCTGATACCGTGGTTTACGACAAAATTTACATCTTCTCCGGTCTTCGTCTTCTCTCCAATATAGCATACAGTTGTCGATGCATACATCTATCACCTGATACGGCATACAAAGACCAACTACAAGTTTCTGTATCTCGTAGTATGATGCAAGTGCCTGATTATCTTCAGGCAAAATATCTTTCACAAAATCTGCTATCGCATCAATACAGTCTTCCGCCAAATTGAAGTCCGTCTTAATGGTCAACAGTCTACTAGCAGTTGATAAAGGTGAATGTCCGTCTCGACACCCATCATATAAGGGCTGCTTCCCTGCGTCTAACATATAAAAAAATCTTCTAGATTCTTCATTTGGTTCTTCTACTCTATCCTCCCCTATTACGATCGATGGCAAATTCTCTCTAAACGCATCATGAACCATCTCAGCAGTACCTACACCAAAATCTACTTCCGTTCTATGTTCGCCTAAGCTATCCATTCTATGTTCACCTAAGTTATCCGTTCTATGTTCGCTTAAGCTATCCGCAACATATGGTGCACTGCTACTACTAGCACCATCATTATTAGTTTCTCCATGAAAAAACCAAATTTTGTATCCCGGCATAAAACCATTGGTATACAAGTGATGCCAAACTTGTTCTACATTAACATTACATGAATTGCAACAATTTAAACATGAACATTTTATCACCTTTCGATTCCCGACAACCGCCATGAACTCGCATATACCTCGTGCATAACTTGCATTTAATGTCTTCGACTCCGGATCATACATCTCTTCATCCATCCACGATCTATAATATCTAGAAGATGACATCTCACTCTCTTGACGATTTTTTCTAAGAAATGTTTGGTTGGAAGTTGTTGTTGTTGTGAGTAAATGAAGATGTGTGGAATCATATATATAAATACGCTGACCGTCGGAAATCTGTCGGAAAAGCGTCGAAAATCAAACGGATATAATAATGGCTATATAACGGCTATTTTTTCCGACAGATTTTCGACAGCTAGTTATGTGTCTGTCGGAAATCCGTCGGAAAATATTAACGGTGCATAATTTCTGACGGATTTCCGACAGCAAACCGGAATCACTGCCGGTGTCGGCATCGGCTAGTTACACGGTCCAATAATCTGACCGATTTCCGACAGTCTTCTTGTCTGTCGGAAATAATTCCGATAGATTTCCGATAAAATTGAAAAATTTCAGTTCCGTCGGAAATCGGTCGGATTATCGTCGGAAAGTTTCCGACGGAAGTCTTTCCGTCGGAAATTCCGTTGGATTTGAGGCTGTTTTCTTGTAGTGACATTCGCCTTTATCAACTGCTAGTAGACTGATGACCCTTAAGACAGACTTCAATTTGGCAGAAGAGTGTGTTGATGCGATAACAGATTTCGTGAAAGATATTTTGCTTGAAGATAATCAGGCACCTGCATCATACTACGAGATACAGAAACTTGTAGCTGGTCTTGGTATGCCGTATCAGGTGATAGATGTATGCATCGACAACTGTATGCTATATTGGAGAGAAGACGAAGATCGGAGAAGATGTAAATTTTGTCGTAAACCACGGTGTCAGGATACTGGTGGCAGAGTTCTAATTCCAAATAAACGTATGTGGTACTTACCATTGACAACGAGGTTAAAGAGGTTATATCAATCTGCGCGAACAGCAGAAGAAATGAGATGGCATGCAGGGCATCGTCAAGATGGAGAGATTACACATCCTTCAGATGCAAAAGCGTGGAAACATTTTCAAATGTTGTATCCGGATTTTGCATACGAGTCAAGAAATGTGTACCTCGGGTTAAGTACGAATGGTTTCAACCCATTTGGGAAGCATGGAATGCAGTATTCTTTGTGGCCCGTAATCGTAAAACCGTACAATTTGCCCCCTGGTATGTGCATGCGTCGAGAGTTTTTATTCATCTCCGTTCTTATTCCCGGCCCTGAGCATCCGAAGAGATCACTTGATGTATTCCTCCAGCCATTGATTTATGAGTTACAAATGCTATGGAGTCACTGTGTCGAAGCGTTTGATGTTTCACGGCAGGATAATTTTCATATGCGTGCGGTCCTTATGTAGACTATTAGCGATTTTCCAGCATACGATATGCTATCTGGATGGACTACTCATGGAAGATTATCATGCTCGTATTGCCAAGACAACACTGACGCTTTCCAATTGAGGAATGGAATAAACTCATGTTGGTTTGATTACCATAGATGGTTTCTACCGGACGGCCATCCCTATCGTCGGTCTAAAAGATTATTTAAGAAAAATAAACAAGTGTTTGATGCTCCAATTCATGAGATAGACGGTCTTACTATATTGGAGCAGTTGAGAGATTTTGGTGCTGAGAGGACTCCTGATTGTGGGGGTAATGGGCATCAACCTGTTTGTGGTGTAGGGGAAGCTCATAACTGGCACTAAAAGAGTATATTTTGGGATTTTCCGTATTGGAAGGATCATTTATTAAGGCACAACCTCGATGTGATGCATGTTGAAAAGAACTTCTTTGACAATATCATCAATACGGTGTTAAACGTCCCGGGAAAGACAAAAGACAATGTGAAGTCTAGGATGGATGTTTCAAAGATTTGCAACCGTGATTATCTTGAACGTCTTCCCGATGGTACATATCCTTTTTCTCCGTACCGATTGCAAATAGAAAAGATAAGAGAATTTTTCCGGTGGATTAAAGATGAAGTTAAATTCACTGATGGATATGCAGCTAATCTGGGTAACTGCGTAGACTCGCGATACCTAAAGTTTATGGGAATGAAGAGTCATGATTGTCATGTAGTGATGCAGAGGCTTCTTCCATTTGCTTTTACCCATCTCCTTCCTCAAACTGTCCACGAAGCTATTGCAGGAGTTGGTGCTTTCTTTAGGGATTTATGCACGAGGGCACTTACAGTTGAGGGGATCCGCAATTTAGATGCCAATATACCCGTGATCCTTTGCAATCTTGAGAAGATCTTTCCGCCGTCTTTTTTTGATGTTATGGAACATCTTCCCCTACACCTCCCCCGCGAAGCCGAACTAGGTGGCCCCGTTCAATGTCGTTGGATGTATCATTTTGAGCGGTATATGTTCCATCTAAAGAAGAAGGTCAAAAATTTGGCTCGAGTTGAAGGTTTTATTGTCACCCAGAGTATCAATGAAGAAGCATCACAGTTTGCAGAATATTACTTTCCACGGGAAGTTCGTACGAAGAGTAGACATCCTTCTCGTCATGATGATAGAGGTGAGAGAGTCATGTATCCCGCGCTGGTCCCTGAGTTGTTTTCGCAAGTTGGCCGAGTGACTGGGAGAGGGAAGAAACGCTTCCTATCACAAGTTGAGTGGAGTCACTTACACATGTATATCCTAACGAATTGTGAGGAAATGGCGGAGTACGAAAGGTAAAAACTTAACTTATTTAAATACTTCTTTTTTTTAATACCTAAGTAATATATAGGTTTCATATGTTATATATTGTTGTTTGCTTTCAGGATTTACATGGCCTCAATACGTCGATATTATCCGGTAATGACAGAAGACGAACTTGGTCAGGAAAAGGAAACCGAGTTTATATATTGGCTGCAATATTACGTAAGTTTTTAAAAACGCTTATATATCTTAAAATTAGTTTATATGTTTGTTTATTAATTTGTCTAAATTATTATCTTAGGTTTCTGAAGGAATGAAGAATGAAGAAAGGTTTCCGACATGGTTACAGGAGATAGTTTCCGGCCCAAGCTTTGAAGCAACTTCATACGTTCGGTATTGCACCAGGGGATTTGCATTTAGGATTCATGAAGAAAGCCCGAGGCCAATTGCAGATTACGGTATTTCACCTACATGTGGTGATGTAGTCTACTACGGGATTCTCAAAGAAATATTGCAAGTGCGCTATCCAGGAATGTTGGACATGAGGTGCATTGTTTTCTTGTGTGAGTGGTATGATCCATCATATCCAGAAGGTGTTCAGGTGAGCCAATTTGGCGTCACTTCAATAAATTCTTCTAGGAGACTGCAAAAGTATGACCCATTCATACTAGCATCACATGTAGACCAGGTTTGATTTTAATATTTTATAATTCGTGCGATATTGTAATTGACTAAATATATATATATATATATATATATATATATAATATGTTTGTTTCAGGTATGCTATATTTCTTACCCTAGGGTAACACATCGAGGAGATCCTTGGATTACAGTGACTCCAATTAATCCAAGAGGGAGACTATATTGAGGTTCTGAGCACGATGCTATGCAACCATCAAGAATTACTCTGATGGATCCAGTTGCTTACTCTTCTACGGTGGACCTTTTTGTTGATTTCACAGAATTTGGTGATAATATAGTACATTCAGAATCAGAAGAAGAAGTTGGAGAATATGATGAAAACGAAGACACAATTCCTTCAGAAGGATAAGAATCGGACTCAGATTAGTTACATTATATGTTTGTATCTGTAAACATAAACAAGAATTTCAGATGCATTGTTTTGTATATATATTTTTTTTAATCTGATTTTCCGTCGAAAATCTGTTGGAAATGTATATATATTTTTAACGGATGCTTCATATCAGGAAAACCTTAAAGTACGACACGTGTTTCCACAAATCCGTCGGAAATCTGTCGGAAATATATATATATATTTCGGACAGCTATCCGACGGGTTTGTGTATTAGAGGGCAAATATCAAAATTTCGAGAAGACAAAGTCTCGGCATACAATTCTAACAACAAAAGTAAAAGATAAGAGAGTAAATGACCTTGTCGATGTTATACAGAACATGATTTGTGATTTTGTCATGTTTCAACCAAAAGCGTTTCATACAGTTACGTATACAAAACAATAGATGTTTACTGAAAATACTAAAAATACAAACTGTTTAGAATTTGAATGTTGCAATGATCATTATCAAGTATTTTATCTTCTAAATCATGATCTAACCATGCTATTAACTTGTAACTACGAAAACGGATCAATAACAAGCTTAAAACCACATACATGTCGAAAATCTGTCGAAAAATTGTAGAATTTTCCGACAGATTTCCGACGGATGTGCCAAATTTTACCCGCGAAATGAAAAATAAATACCGCGAAATCAGTCGGTCCAAAACACGCGTTCATTTGATTTTTTTCGATTTTCGACGGATTTCCGACAGATGTAAATCCGTCGGAAATTCTAATTTATTAACAAATCTTCTTCTCCCAGAAGAACACAATCCACCGGTTCAAAATCGAAAAAATCGCCGCCTCCGCCGCTCGCCCCTTCCGATCTGCCGATTTGGCCGGTTGTCTTCGCCAGAATTCGCCCCCGACCCCTAACCTCTCCGCCTCTGATCCTCTCCCCCACCGAGCCTCGCCGTAGCCGCCTCCGCCTCTTCATCTTCTCGTCCTCGCCGGATTTCGCCTCTAGAATTAGCCGCCGCCGCGTCCTCCTCTTCGCCGGATTACAAATGGCGGATCTTCCTTCTCATTTGTAAGTTTCCTCAAATTATCTATTCAATTCGGTAGATTTAAGATTTTAGTTTGTAAATTAGGAATTTAGATGTAAGATTTAGGATTAGGGAAGTTAGATTTTAGGGTTTGGAAATTGTTGGTTTTTTGGAAATTTATGAAATGTTTTTTAAAACAATGGTATTTTTATAATTAAATATTTAAACAATTTCGAAATTTTAAGATAATGAATTAATTTTTGAATTTATATATCTATTTTTATAAATTTTATTTAATTAGATTTAGGCAAAATATATTTTGCATATATTTTTAAAATTTTTTAGCATTTTTTACTAATTTTTAAACAATTTTAAGGATTAATTTAGAATTAGAGAATTTTAAATTATGTAACAATTACTTAAGAATTTTAGAATTTCTTAATAATTTTACCATTATTAGAAAAAGTTAAGTTTTTTCATAACTTCAAAAAATTTTTAATATAAATGTAGGGATTATAGTGGTTTCGCTGCATCTAGCAGCGACCCACGTCGTGGTCGTGCGAGTAGAACTCGTTCGAGTACGACGTCTACACCAACACCGTCGTCTACCCCTCTACAGACGCTGGTGACACCACCAGCCGCCACAGCACGCATATTAGCGTCGAGGACTTCATGGGTCTTCCTGGACAAGAGAGGTTGACTAATCTCCATCCAGACAGACGCGGTAGAGACGCATGGTAAGTTTTTTTTTACATTTTTGTTTTTTTTTCACTAATTTAATTTAATTGTGACTAATGTTATTATATTGTTACATTTTTTTCCCGTAGGTTTGGTGATTCTCGAAGCGGGATTTCGAAGTTCCTCAACAAGTTGGAAAACTCTTTGCTCAGCCGTCCGTATCCGACGTACACCGCCATTTTTATTTAATTTTTATTTTTCCAGCAAGAATTTAAGTGGAAACCACACTTGACCGCTCTAGTTAAGAGGAACTTCGACTTGAAAGCGGGACGGCACTACTCGAGGAAGGTGAACGAGTGGAAGGATAAGTGGCTCCACGATAAGGTGCCAAAGGAGATGGTTGAGAAGCCGGACTTGTGGAACGGGTTCGTCGCCTATTGGCAAGAAGAGGCTACCAAGGCGAGCTCTACATATCTCTCTACCAACCGGAACAGCACGTGCAACGGCAAGGGGAAGGCCACCCACAATCTTGGAGCTACCAGCAAGGAGACAAAGACTCGGGATATGGTAAGTTTTTATGTACGTCATGATTTTTATTAAATTTTTTTAGTTTTATACATTTATATTATCTAATAAATATCTAACAACTGCAGGCTAAGGAGTTGGGTAGGGAACCCAACCACTTGGAAATTCTGCTAGCAACACACCCCGACAAGGATGGTGTCATCCAGGATCAGCTAGCTCGGGATATTCATGAGAGAGTCCGAAGAATGGAAGACGAGTACATTCTATCTCAGCCACCCACGGAAGGAACCCCTCCTCACCCAAGCCCCGGACGACATCATCAACCAATTCGTCTTAAAGGTATGTAAAATTTATAATAGTTTTCAAGTTTTTTTCATTTACAATTTGTTCCCGCAGGTTACTCTGCAGAGCAAAGGGCGGATTTATGGTCTTCCCGACGATGCAGGATCATCGGGGTCATCTCGTTACTACAACGAGTCTTCCCGACGATGCAGCCCAGATGCAGCAAAAGGACGCCGAAATTTCAGAATTAAAGACGACGGTCCCAACAGATACGAAATGAACAAGCCGTCCAACAAGCCGAACGGGAGAAGGACCGGGAGATGATCCAACAGATGATGGCGTACTTGGGGCGCAACCCGGATTTTCCTCCGCCACCCACTGCTTAGATTTTTATTTTCAACTTTTTTGTAAAACAATATGACTTTTATTTTAATTTAAATAATTTTATTTCAATTAGTTATTATTTAAATTATTATTATTTTTACTAATTTCTACATATCCGTCGGAAAGCTGTCGGAAATACGCCCGTCAGAAATCTGTCGGAAATACTATCGCCGGAAAGTTGTCGGAAAATCGTCGGTTTACACTTGATCGGAACCCGTCGGCATTCCGTCGGAAATACATCCGAAGGGTAACCGACGACTATTCTTCTGACGGAATTATAACAGCCTGCCGGAATCCGGTAACCCGTCGGAAATAAGTCTGTCAAAAATCCGTCGGAATTTTGACGGATTTCCGATATTTTTATTATTTCCGACAAGATAGAACTGACGAAAATATATGTCGGAAATCTATCGGAATATGCCTTTTCCGACAGATTTCCGACGGATATTTCCGTCAGTTTCTCGTTGTTTTCTTGTAGTGAAACTTTATTCTTGAGTTTGATGTTTATCACTAAGGCATGTGTGAGTTTTATGCTCCATTCTGTGAGATATCAAAGTGAACTCCGTTGCTGTCTCTAAACAAACAAAAACATTGAAGATCAAATAATGTGGGTATTGCCGAAAGAGTTTATAAAGCTTTACCATTTAGTAGTGCACATAACAAAAAGTGTCAAAACAACACAGCCTCAAGAACAAAGCAAGACCCAAGAGGGGGAAAGCTACATTGCTGAAACCAAAACTAAAACTACCAATTTATTTAGCTCCTTCTCTCTTAAAACAGTATTTTTAAATTTTCTATTTTAGACTTGAGCAAAAAAGAAACAAACATGAGTCGATCATTAATAAGAAATACGGATCTGTTATAAAACAAAATTTAGTATTTACGGGGAAGTCTTAGACATAAACCCTAAACCCATAAAAGCCCAAGCTTCCTGGTGATTCTCTGTTCTCTAGGGTTATTTATAACTTATGCAACCAACTCTTCCCGGAATATTATTAACCCTCGCTCTTTTCGTCTTCTCCATGGCCACGGGCATGAGACCTTGCAGTGCCAACAGCTGAAGGAACTACTGCTCGCACAATACCGAAAAGGAGCAGTCAAACTTGCACTTCCGGCCGACTGGGGCGAGAAGAGAAAACCCGAAGAGGAATCAGACAGGAGACAGCAGAGGCCGAGTGGAAGCGCCGATTCATCCCTTCCTCTCAAGCGTGCTCAGGCCGACAAAGGCCAGGCGGGCAAGCAAAATCAACCCAAGAGAGTATTGATGATCATGGGAGAATTTAGCTTGACCCATGACTCGGTCCGGTCCCTCAAGCAGTACAAAAAGAAGGCAACCACAAACAAAGGTTGCCTCGATAAGGCTGAGGTCGACATGCCGATCATCTTCACGGAAGCTGATACAAAGAACCTGGCCATGCTCCACAATGACCCGCTCGTAGTCGAGCTTAAAATCGAGGACTGCTAGGTAACCAGGATCTTAGTCGATACGGGAAGCTTGGTTGATCTGATCTTTAAAGAAACTCTAAAAAAATGGAGATACCCAACGACCGTATCAAGCCGGGCGTCAGGCCCCTCACCGGCTTTGACGGCGTTACAATGATGATGGTTGGGTCGATGAAACTGATGTTGCACGCTAGGGGAATCTCCCAAAATGTCAAGTTTATGGTAGTAGATAAACCGGCTATGTACATTGTGATCGTGGGAACCCCATGGCTATTCTCCCTCTGAGCCGTCTCGTCAATATACCATCAATGCTTGAAGTTCCCAACCCCGTTCGGAGTCTTCACAATCCGTGGTAACCAAAAGATGGCCCGGACATGCTTTATTGCGTAAAAATAGCTCAACTCGGTGAATCTCTGCATGAGCTCCACGGAGGAGATGAACACAGTCGCACCAAAACTGGAGC
Organism: Draba incana; assembly: GCA_963576765.1. NCBI lineage: Eukaryota > Viridiplantae > Streptophyta > Magnoliopsida > Brassicales > Brassicaceae > Draba > Draba incana. The sequence goes on along the minus strand of OY755204.1, from coordinate 10,388,903 downwards.
TCGCGGCCCAAAACCTTCTCGGCCCGATAGACCCCAAGCTTATTTCCCCCTCGACTCAATCTGCAAGCGGCGCTAGTGGCAATCCAAGCACCACATGATAAAACGGGCCGGCAACTCCTACTTCGCCCCAGCAAGTCGCTTAAAATTCGCTTTCAAGCCCATCATAAGCTTTCCACGCTTCATCACGGATCTATACGAACAACGACTGGCTTGATCCTCGCCCGAGCAGCGGGGTACGTAGGCAGCCTCCTCGGAGGTCTAGTTCAAAAAAAAAAAACAAAGTACTATGTACTTTTACTCGTTTCCGAACGACCTATTCCCACTCGTCCCCGGACGACTTATCTAGCTTTTGCTTTGTAATCCAAACTACGTTCGGCTTGATCCCTATTTAACGGGTACCTAGGCAGCTTCCTCGGAAGTCTAGCTATGATTAATAAAAACAATGTTCATTATTATTGGTCTAATGGGTTTTCGCCCAAACAGCTCTGAGCTCATTCACATCGATACTCTGATCAATTACTCGATCAATAGATCACACTCGGGAGGCCCACCATAGCTAAACCCGAGCAGGATCACAATACGCATCTCTTATAGATGCAGTAGCAAAATAATCTACAAACCAAACTCGGAAAGTCCACCACAACTCCCCCCGAATAGGATTAAAAGCCAGGCCCTGTCCTGCACAATTTCCTAAGTATGTGTAAGTATTTTAGGCCGAACACTTCTCGCATGCTTAACCACGAGACGGATTTAATGTCTAAGCTCAAAAACTTAGCCGCATCAAATACATACGAAAATGGTAAGGCTAAAAAACTTAACCGCATAAAGGAAACTCGAAATTCCATTAAAAAAACCTGAGGATCCATTTCTCGGGCAAAACAAGCAAAGTTAACCCGGACTCCATCATCCCGGGGTGGCTTCAACGATACAATCTAAAAAGTTCAACGGCCACACCCGGCCCGGTCATACACGAAACAAAAAAAAATAAAGAAGGCAGTTCTCAGTGTTGATCGTTCGACATTGGAACTGAAGGGACTGGAGCAATGAGGGCCAGCAGGTCCTCACCGGTCTTTGGGTCTCTTGCCGAAGCCTTGACCGCAACTTGGTCGGCAATGCCAGACTCACCAATTTTTAGATCTCTCACTGAAGCCTCGACCATGGTCTTATCGGCAGCGGCAATCTCAACCAGAACCCTGTCCGCAATCTCATCCATTAAATCCTCGGTAACTTTTAAAATAATACCGGACACGAACTGCTCGATTATTTTAACTGACCTTGGAGAGTCCGAGGTCGCGGCCGCAAGTATAGTCTCTGGATCCTGCTTGGACTAGGCGACCTAATCATTGTTCTGAGCGGCATCATTGTTGTCATCAGTACTCTCAATCTCAACGCTAACATAGGACTCGAGGATCCAACCACGCTCTATGCCAAAGTCATCCCCTAGTGGGGACGGGGCACTCTCCGGGAGGACACTCAAACTGGGATTAAACTCGTAGTCCCGATCGGAGAAATCCATCAGCTGCATCGCCTCGACTTTCCCCTTATAATCGTCGAAACTAGCCCGAATATCCTTGGGGTTAATCTCAATCCTGTACTCCGTTACCATGTCGGGCTAATTCTTGACTTGGCTGGCCAGACTGTTAAGGCGCATATACTTCGATCGTTTAGTACTGTACTCACGGGCTCGGTTAAGCGAGGCTTGCGCTTGACCAACCAACTCGGTACGAACTTGTTCAGCACACAATAGACCGTGCTCTCTCCGGGAGGTTCTCAGACAGGACACTTGCGCCCAGATGTGCTCGATCAGTGAAGTATTTACTTGTTCGGCTCTCTTTAGGCATTTTCTGACATCGTCAAACCTTGCCTCCGCATACCTGCTCTCCTTCCTCTCGTCCTCATACTGCTTGGAGACTTGCTCGCTCCTCAGGCGACGGATTTGCCCGTCCCTGCATCCGCAGGCTCTTTCACCCCTGAAGCAGCCGGTTTACTCATCTTGACAGTGGTCTTAGCTTTAGGAAGAGGAGGCTGCTCCAGATTTAACTTCGCCATGTTCCCTTTATCAGACTTGTGAGCGACACGTCTAGAAACGTCGTAACTGAGACTGGGGTCACCTGTGAAACAAGATGCAAGAACTAAGAGATTGATTGGGAAAGGCCAAGAAAAGACTACCTCGAGTATGGACAAACCTGAAATAATCTGGTTATACACTTGGCGAATCCGAATGTTAAGAAAACATGGCTAGTCCTGAGCTGGGTACCGTTGCAGTAGCCCGACCACGCAATTGGAAGACTTATCTGGAAGTGCTCGCGTCGTGGTATCTACGAAGGAAAAGAGAAAAATCAACGATCAGTCGTGAGAAGAAGGCGAGAAGAAAATCGTACCAATTTGCTTAATTCCAGCCTATCCAGATTTCCCCGTCGTAGCTCCCTATTGATGCTTTATTTATCTCAACGAATAAATACTTCTCCTGCCAGTTACCCTCGAGTCTAATCTTGAAGTTATCTACCAAAACAAGCTCGCTCTTCATTTTGACCTGGAACCGACCAAAATCAAAAGCGTTCCCGCAAGCAATCTCACAAACTTCCTCAAATTGGTCACACGTGACCTCCCGACAAGCCTCGTAACTCAATGTCATAATCGACATCAAGTTCCGAAAGCTCGTGTGGGTCAATTGGGATATAGAGACCCTGCGACGAGCACAATACTCTAGAATAACCGGAGGAATCGGAAAACCAAGCCCGCCTTGATCAAAGAAGCATTCGTAAACACATATGTGGCCCTCAGGAAGTTGACCACGGCCTGCAATCCGAGCCAGGAATGACAAAATTTATCGAGGGCCAGTTCTTTTCACTACCGCATTGATTAACGCTGTCGGCCGAGAAGGTCGACGGTTAGTCGTCATGACGGTCCAGCACGATGTGTGAACAACGACCGGGACCCAAGCCAAAAACAAGAACCAATTCTAGAGCTTTCAACTGCTCTTTGCGCTTCTCCTTCCTTTCCTGCTCGACCTGCTTCCTCTCCTTCTTCTCGGCTTGCTCTTTTTTCGCCCAAGAAACCTTCAGGCCACTTTTTGTTTCGGGCTTTTTCCTCCTGGCATTAATCGGAAGGTAATCCCCCTCGGAGGAATTACCACTTTGCCTCGCCAACTGCCCAGAACGGCGGAGGGACGAAGAAACAACCCCACCATCGTCACTCGAGTCATGCCCGCTAGATGAGGACCTTGCAGAAGCAGAGGCAGAAACAGAGACAACTAGCCGGTCAACGTTCCGTTTACTCCGGCGAACCAGCACCGCACTATCAGATCCAAAAGAAGAATTCCTCGAGGACATGTTTCTCGAAAGTTGTTTGAGTCGACGTCGGTATTAAACCCAGGGGTTGGAAGAAAGTAAAAAGAGAAGGATTAGAAAAGGAAATACCTGATCGAGATCTTTGGAGTATGGAACAAAGAACAAAGAATAAGTAGAAGCGCAGATTTATATATAAAAGAGAAAAAACCACGAAAAGGTGTGATTATTAACAGGACAGGAGCCAGAGAGACGGCATACCAAAACGTTGCATCAACGTTGAAACTCTAAAACCTCTCGACAACCGCATAAAGTGTAATCATCACTGGGGCGGAAATCAAGGAAGCACGTGCCCGCGCAGAACCAGTCGCACCATCGCGCCGATGCGCCTAGATAACTTCAGCGAGCGAGATAAAACCCCAGACAGGAAAGACAAGTCGCACCTTTCTGCTCTCTTCCCTGCTCACGATTATTCGACGAACTCGGCAGACTCGATTCGCCAACTCGGGGGGGGGGGGGGGGGGGGGGGCATTGTTACACCATGGATTTGGCCCAAGGCAAAATCCTGCTCTCAGCCCACCAAACAAAAAGGCCCAACTCATTATCTTACTAGCTAAGTAATAACCATCTTATCCTTAGTATAGTTACTTTATGATCAATGTGGGTTACTTTATGGAGACATAAGCCCTAATACCCTTGTACTATATAAAAGTTGTACATCATTTTTGTACAACCAAGGCTGAATACATTACACTTTTGGAGCAAGCCACTTTATTCCTTTTGCTAATCCGATTAATCTCCTTAAACCCGAAACATCCTACTCGGTTACTGTTCATCCGAGCAGGATTACAGTTTTTCTTTCAACTCTTTTATCTATTTTTCAAAAAATCCCCGAACCTATTACAAATTCTAGTATCGATCTCATCCCGAGTTCAACAATTTGGTTACTCAAGACTCAAGACCGAGACATTACCTTGACGATCACCTTTGCACATAGACAAAAATCATAAGGCTGAATTTGATGAGTATTCTTGTAGGTGGGACTTAAAAGAGATCAAATCCTCCAGCTGAATTCAAGGGTCTAGTGCATATAAGATTCAGCTTTAGATCATGTGTATTGTTTTGCAGTCTCTTTTAAAAGACATGGTATAGAAGAAAAATAATTCAATTTACGCCCACAGGTTTTGTAATGAAGGGTTACGATGAACCCAGAAACTGGTCGGAGCTAAGGTCTTGGATCGAAATACTGGAAAATGCTCTTAGAAAGTAGGCAGAACATTGGACGCCGATTCTCTCCTCACCCACAGGTTCGAAGCTGCGTTTGTTTTGATTCCACAAAGATTCTAGGGCTTAATTAGATTCTGGTCAAATCGAAGAGTCTATTTTGTCATTGGAAATTCCCAAATTGTTGTCATGTTACTCTCATCGAGAACCTGGCTTCTAGTAACAGCACGAAGAACGCTGATTTTGAGAGGAAGCAGATGAACGAGAACAAGGATGGTGGGAAGCATTTGGCTGAGATGAACGCTAAACTGGATTCTATGCGTAGTATCCTTGTGGGAAAGAAGTCAGTACAGTTTGCTCAGAAAGTTGAAACTGCAGAGGATGTGAACTACATTATTGGTTCAGGATTTCAGAAATACAGAAATCAGCAAGGCTATCAGAAGCCCTTCCAGAGGAATAATTACAACAGGAACTACGGTTCTTCTTCTTATCAGAAACCTCCTGAGCAGGACAATGAGGTGAAGAATATGCTGGAACAACTCCTAGAGGGCCAACAGAAGATGACTGTGAGCTTCAATGGGAAGATGAATACTATGTATCAGGACCTTGATGGAAAGATTTCAGCGCTAAGCACTCATGTCAAGAAACAGGACGTTCAAGAGGCTCAAACCGCCAGTTCTATCAAGAGGCAAGAAGGTTATCTGCCTGCGAAGACTGATGCTAGCTCAAGGAGTACTTGCAATGTGGTTCTGGCTACTCAGGAAGACTATTTCGATGAGTTTGAGGCGATTTTTGGGTCTGCAGAGCCAATGTCGATCGACACTACAGTTGAGCATCGATCGACACTTGAAGAATTAGTCGATTCAGGTATCGAGGAGATGGTGTCGATCGACACCACCTCTGGTGTCGATCGACACCCCATCCAGACTTGCGCAAAAATTGTGAAACCTTCAGTTCTAGTAGAAGAGAACGTCCATAAGGCCAAAGTCCCATTCCCCATAGCTAGAAAGTCCAAACAGGAAGCTGAAGAGGCCATGTGAAAGAGAATGATTGAGAAGATCATTGTTGAGATGCCTCTAGTGGATGCAATTAAGCTTTCTCCTGCGATTCGAAGGTACGTCAAGCGAATGATTGCTAATGGAGTTAGTCCTGAAGAAGGAGCTTTGCTAACCAGAGATCTTCAAGCAATTCTGCTGAACGCTGCTCTAATCTCCAAGAAGAAGAGGGAAGAGGTAGTGGTGTCTGAAGAAGTAAGCACGATGATTCAAAGTAGAATCCCAATCAAGCTACCAGATCCAGGAAACTTCGTACTCGATTGCTCTATATCAACAGGGCAGTTTCCTCATTCTCTTTGTGATTTGGGGTCTGGCATTAATTTGATGCCACTTTCTGTTGTTTTAAGCTTGGTATGACTGATTTCAGGACCACTAGGATGTCTCTTCTCCTAGCTGATAGATCCAGGAGATTCCCAAAAGGAATTCTTGAAGATGTGCCTATCAAGATTCAGGATTGCATCATTCCTGCAGACTTTGTAGTCTTGGAGTATGATGATGAACCTGAAGATCCATTGATATTAGGAAGATCATTCTTGACTACTGCTGGCGCTCAAATAAACGTGAAGAAGGGAAAGATAAAACTTGACTTAGGTGATATTTTCATGGATTTTAACATGGAGAACACCAGGAGAAAATCCACCATCGATGGTCAAACTTTTTCAGTGGAAATTCTAGAAGATGAAGACTCAATCAAGGAGCCGTAGTCTAGTCCTTCATTTGTTGCTGAAAACGTCATTCCACTTCTCCCAACCCCTGATCCTCCCATTGCGCAAAGGTGTGAACCTCATGTACTTAATTATATCTCTTCCAATTTCATTAAAGTTGAAAAAGCAGTTACGCGCTCATGCAAGCAACGAGTTCCTCGAAAGCTTTGTTTTTCTTTACATGATTTTGCAGGAATTCCTAAGGAACGTACGAGGACTTCAAAGCCTTTCGCTAAAATGCGAATCATCATTCCTCCAGAGCTGAAAGATAAAGGAGACGCAGTCGTTCAGGCAATGGTTCAAAAGACGCAGAAGCTCTTTCCTGGAATCATTCCATGGAAGAGTACAGATCCTCCAGACATCTAGTTCCTCAAAACGGTCAAGCTAACGGACTAAAAACAAGCGCTGAGTGGGAGGCAACCCACTAGTAAGTATTTATTTTTGTTTTAAATTTCTTTTATTACTAACTTTTATTTTTAGTTTAAGTGTTTCAGATTGCTTCTTTGAAAAAAAAAAAAAAAAAATTGCGGATGGACAGTGGATCGAACTTTTGGTTGATTGGACCAAATTCATGGGTGTCGATTGACAGCCTTATCAAGTGTCGATCGACACCACCCCATCAGGTACCAAAGTTCTTCCTTTTTCAATTTATTTCGTTTTCTATCTATTTTATTCACCTTCTTCAGGCTTAATAAACACTGGGGACAGTGTCGTTTAAGTCTGGGGGAGGTAGTTGCTAACTTTTGTGTTTTATTTTGAATTTTTGAGTCAGTTTTTTTAAATTTTTCGGGTCGAAACTCCCTTTTTCACTTACTTTGAACAGCACTCAAGGACCATTTCCAATGCAAGTTGGTTGGTTTTACAAGGTGGGTAATTGGAAGTGGATCGGTTTAACGGAGCGAGTTCAGATTTCTGGAGAACGCCAGAAAGACGTTGCAGACCCCGCCCTAATAAATCTTTAATTTCTTGTCAAGGGCGTTGGTAATCGCAAGACTTGATTCAGCTTCCAAACACTTGAAAGCGAGGACGGACCGCTCTTGAAACTTCTTCCCAAATGACGAATACAACTGTCCTAGATCATAAAGAAAAAAGCCACATGACCCTGTCTCCACAAGAACACTAGTAGTGAGCGCTGATCTAGTGATCATAGAGATGTCAAGGATCGAATAAAAAAAAATCTACAGAAAAGTGCAAGTCCAAAATCAGAAAAATCTTGAAGAAAAAGTTCAAAAATGGGCAGTGCATCTCTATGATATCCTTAATTGGATACAGTTTCATAGGGAAGAGAGAGGGTGAAACGCAAGAAAGTGTTAAAGGAAGCAAAAGAATCTAGAAGGTCCAGCGATCGATATTCCTTCGGTGAGACCGCACCTTATTAAATGAAAAGGGTTTGCGACTGAAAATCTGAGATTCTCTAAGGGGTTTGGATTCAATCTGGAGGACTGGTATACTTCTAGGGACACATCGAAGTATCACCAAATTAGTTTTGCAAAGGTATGTAGTTCCTAAAGGAGTGATAACACTGTTTTGCTTAGGGACAAGCAAAAAGCTAAGTCTGGGGGAGTTGATATATCATGGTTTTTACCCTGTTTAAGCCATGATATAAGTCTTATATCTAGAGTCTTTTGGTGTTTTCCAGTTGTTTTTTAGAGTCTTTGCAGGTACTTAGATGTTTGAGGCATAAAAGATGTTTGCTGGAAGTTTTGGAGCATTGCGGAATGGAGCGTCAAAGTGTCAAAGTTCGGATTCAGAAAACAGAGCTGGTGTCGATCGACACCCTGATCAGACGAGCCAAAAAGCCCAAATCGAAGATTTCCATTTTTGCGAAGGAATTTCAGATGTTTACTTTTATGTCTATGACGGTTTATGTACCTTATATATACGTTTTTACAGCCATTGTTAGGCTTATGCTTTATTTTATCTTTGTTTAAGAGATATCTTCAATTAATAATAATGGTTTTTGCTTCGATTATGTCTGAGTAGTAACCCTGTTAGGTTTAGGGATTTTCAAAGGTGTTTGATGATTTACTAGATCTGATCTAAATTGCATAGGATTAATATCATTAGATTGTTCTTCATCTTGTCTCGTGTTTATTGCTGATTTTAGATTCATGACCTGAAATCTAATCTTAGGATAATTAATAGAAACGACAGTTTGATTGATTTCCTGAACTAGACTTTGATGAGCAAAATTCTTTTTCGCAAAGAAATTTGGTTTAGGGTTTTGTGAGCAATTAAACCTGAACATTAATGCTTGTTTAGATTGTTAGGATTCGCAAAGAAATTTGGTCTTCTAGGATTTAAACATAGATAATCTTTGCAGCGAAAGCTGATTGATTTAATATTCGTGATTCATTTTCGTGAACTGTGCTTAATAATCCTATCTTTATTTATCATCTGCATATCTGATTCACCTGAGATTTCTCTGTGCCTAGCTTCTTTTTAATTGATTTCACAACCGAATCTACTGCTTTGTTTACTTTGATTTACTTGCATTCTCTTTATTCTGCCTAGTTTAACCGAATTTATTTAATCTATTGTGTTTCCTGATTCCCTGTGGATTCGATTCTAAAGTACTATAACTGATCTCTTAATTTGAGAGAGTTTAGCTCTAGATTAATTTGAGCATATCAGTGAGCATGTGGGCAATGACTTTGTGGAGTTTGCTTCTGCTAAGAGAGCATTGGAGGTGAGGGTAGTTTACAGTAATGAGCAAAAGTAGTGTATACTAGTTACGATGAAAAATATAAGTAGATATTTGAAAGTAGGATTGCTTTATTAAATCTTTTATACTGTAGTTGCTGAAAGATAAGAAGGGTAGATGGAATCGTACGTTTTTCCTTGACGTGGTTAAGACAGCTCCATATCCTCTCCGACCCAAGTAAATTGATTTTCCCAGTTGGAGATTTGTACCTCTTAAATTTATATTGCTATATAGTTTGGATGTCATTACAGAAGACTAACGCTGTTATTATATGTTAATTAGGTACAGTCTTGCAGAGAAACTTTGGTAAGGGCTTTGACTATATACCTCTATGAATTTGGTTATAAAGAGCTCACTGGGTAAATAAATTGTTTTTGGTATGCATGGAGAGATTCACTAGGGTTTCTGATATCTCAGGTACGAAGACTACCTTGGACAATATGGAGAAAAGATTATTTGGAGACTTTAGCAAATCTTATGAAAGTATTTGGACAAGATATATTGGAGACTTTAACAAATATGAAGAGATGTAAGATGGACGTGTTTTGTGCTAAGATGTCCGATTTTGCATAAACAAGTGGCGGAACCTTGGTTCATCTCACAAGACGAAGGCCAAGGGCAAAGCCAACAAAAGAATCCAAGACTGAAAGATCAGGTCGACTCCCTTGAAGAATGTTTTCAAGACTTCGCGACACATCTGACTTGGCTACTAGTGTTTTTTTTATGTATTGCGATGCTTTTGCTTTGAGGTTGTTTGTTGCTTTGTTCAAATCATACTTTCGATCTAGTGAGGGATTGCTTAAGCAAATAAACTATGTATTGCGTTGATGGTTGATGGTCAGGATAATATGTCTCGGTATTTGAATATATATTTAAACATTATATTGGATTACTTTATATAAAATATATCCAAATTAGTAGTTTTAATTTCAAGACATTAAACCTCTGAACAATATTTCAGGAAGACACCAGTTTAGAAGCAATGACGTGTCTATAATTGAACTGCCTAAACCATTTGACAGCAGATCAACTCCAATGAATCCCATCAATCCAAGAGATGCAATAACACCTGCATAACTAAGTTTCATAAACGAGTAGAGTCGAATAAATCAATGCCTCAGGAACGTACTTTTTTCTAAAATGCTAGTGACTAATCAAATGAAACATCTGAGTTATATATAGAGTTTTTTCTCAATGACCAATTCAGTAACAATTTATAGTCAATTCGCATAGAAACATCTGAACCCTACTATTACTGCACATGTACATAATCAAGTTGAAAGATTAAGGAATTGTTTTCAACTCACCATGAGATTCAGAACCAGGGATCAACCCAAAGCCACCATCATATGACTGCACAAAGAATGTTGCACAACAATGTCTTTTAACACAGAAATTGACAAACAAACAAAACTTTTATGAGAATTCAGCTAATTTATTGGGTTTGTTTTTGTGTGGCTCGAGCTCTGTTTTACATCTACTTGCTTGGTTGTTGATTTTCTGCTCTACTTTTAGGTAAGTGAAAGCCGGAAGATGATGATTTGGATACCAGACCGTTTCTGGAAACAATCCGAGAAGTTTTATTGTTGTATTACTCACTTCGTGAAGTCTGGCTTTATGAGATTTACTCTATTCCTATATCTATAAAATTTACAGTGGAAAAAATAGAAGTAGAGGAATATGAAGTGAATTGGATATGCATCTTCACTATATAAGAGTGATTGTTTGCGGTTTGTCAGCTTATAAAAAGAAAAAGCAGTAAGAGATGATTTTTTTCTCAAGAAACTTTCACACGAGAGGCAACGGTGGAATGAGTTAATGAGACATTGAAGCTTTACATGCATTACATGATTGGTGTTCCTTGCTATAGAGGCTAATTAAAGAACGAGCTATTGAAGTCTAAAGCCAGAGTTATGTTCGTCTCACAAGGTCTACTGATCCTCAAGGTTATTTTTAATCCAAATCTAAGCGAAAATAGTTACTATTTATGATTTATCACTTTCCATAACATACAGACCACCACATCAACTACAAGATTACAAATTAAACTAAAAAGCTAAACATGGAAAATTTAATACGTCACAATTTGTTGTTTGGTTTGTCGTTTCACTTTAAATCCAATTGCCAAGCCGTAAACATGCATTTGCAATGTCACTAAGTGAGAACTATAGTTTGGTTGGAGTTCCACATTTGAGATTTTTTATAATGAAATTTCTGACCATCATTTAAATATATATATATATATATTGACAAACTATAAACAATAAACTAAGTTGAAAAGCAACGATATACTTCAATCCCGCGCATACGCAAGGATTCTTCTTGTTCCGATGCGAGCAATCTCCAATCTCAGGAATACTATCCCATCCATCTGTGTGAACACCGGATTACCGGAATAACGTGGAAAAAAAAACATTAAAAATCAAATGGTTCCACGAAGATTCTAGGGCTTAATTAGATTCCGGCCAAATTGAACATTGGAAATTCCCAAAATTGTCTGTGGCAGTGAATATTTAGTCTCTGGATTTTCCAAAAACTTTTATTCAACAATTATTGATTTCTTAGACTGTAGGCACATAAACCCTAAACCAATAAAAGGCCAGTGAATCAAATCTCTAGGGTTATTTATATAACTTATATATATTTTGCTGCTTATAATTAACTCTTCCCGGAATATTTTATTTTCATCGTCTCCATGGCCACTTCCAGCAAGAAATCAGCTAATTTATTGGGTTTGTTTTTGTGTGGGTCGAGCTCTGTTTTACATCTACTTGCTTGTTTGTTGATTTGCTGCTCTTCTTTTAGGTAAGCGAAAACCGGAACATGATGATTTGGAGACCAAACCGATTCTGAGGAAACAATCCGAGGAGGACAAGGTAACCTCGGAATCCTCTTGTTCCTTTGACATAAACAATTATTCTTTACATTCTCCTCGTATGGCTACTGGTAATCGGAAGGATTTGTTGATAGTCTCCAAGAAAGGGTCCAATCTTTGGATGATCAGGCTAATTTAATCTCACTCAAGGTATACTTTTTGAATATTCTACTGTTTGTTTGATCTATATATATATATATAGCCACAAGTTTATGTTCAATAAGCAACTTGTTCTTATTCTACTCATGTTACAGGAGACAGTGGAAGGACTTGATCAATTTCCCGAGGTACCTCTTCTTTTTGTCTTCAAAGTATTAGCACTTCTTGGTCTGGAGACGAATCTACTTCTTGTTGTTGTGCATATTTTCGTCCTTACACACATGGCTGTTAAATTCAGGAACCTGCCGTAACAACAAAAACGCTCTATGTTAACAATCTCTCTCCTGAAACTGAAATATCAATTTTAATATCAGATCTGTAAGTACCACCTTAAAATTCCACTTTCCTTCTCAGAAGAATGTTTTCATTACTGATTTTTCATCCTCCAGCATCGATTTCTTCAAAATTGTTGCAAAAGTTGCCCGTGTTCAACTTAGTGTAACCTTCTCGGGTGAGCATAGGTGCTGTGGCTTTGTCGAGTTTACTTCTTCTAACGAAGCAAAGAAGGTGAGAACAGTTTCTAGTACATTTTGAAAAATGTATTTAATAGTCATTTGAAAAATAGTGCATTCTTACGACGAAAATTATATTCAACTAGTTATTTGAAGGCACGATTGCTGACATGTTTTATACTGTAGGCACTGCATAAGAAGAATGGTGAATATCTGCATAATCACATGATTTTTCTTGATGTGGCTACCGCTGCCCAAAGGCCCAAGTAAGTTTATTTTCCATGTTATAGAGATTTGTTTCCGTAACATTGGTTGTAACTTATTGCTAGCGTTTTGATGCCATTAACACTATTATTTCTGTTATTTAGGTTTTGCATCGATCACAAGGTGGTTTGGTAAGGGATTTTTAACTATTTGCCTCTTTGGTTGATGGTTTTGGTATACATGGAGAGATAACTAGGGTTTTTGATGTTCCAGGGACGAAGACTACTACCGAGATGGACTTCTGATAGAAAAAGATTATTCAAAGACCAAACCCAGTGTGATGAAATCTAAGCGGGGCCGATTCTGCGGTAAGAAATTTACCTACACCGACAACGGCCACCCTCAACAAGTAAGCCTACCGATTGAAGAAGATGAGACTCCCCCCGATTTTGTTGAGGTACATGTTCTTATTATCTTTAAAATACTTGTGGCTCAGAAGATACTTATTCTGTGGATGAATCTTCTACTTTTTGTTGTTATGCAATTTTAAGTCATTTTCTCCTTAGAGTCTTTTGCTTACACCCTTGGCTGTTTTATTCAGGAAGTACTCTTTGTTGCCAATCTCTCTCCCCAAACTGAAATACCACATATGTAAGTAGCACCTTACATTTCCTCTTTCGTTCTCAGGAGCATGTGTTTCACGACTAATATTTGATACTCCATTCTTCCAGCATCGATTTCTTCGAAGATGTTGGAGAGGTTCAGGTTCGGCTTATTGTAAACCAAGAGGGTAAGCATGTGGGCTATGGCTTTGTTGAGTTTTATTCTTCTATCCAAGCAAAGGAGGTAAAAGTAATTTATACCAATGATGAGGAAGAGTATTTATACTAGTACTAGTCATTTCAAAGCATTCATTAAATCTTTTATACTCTAGGCGCTGGAAAAGAAGAATGGTGCATATTTGCTGGATCACAAGATTTTCCTCCATGTGGCTAAGACAGCTCCATACCCTCCACCATCCATGTAAGTTGATTTTCCATGTTATGAGTTTCTTCAATGTTTTTGTAACACTGGTTGCTAGAGTTTTGATGCCATTACAGAAGACTGACAGCTACTGTTTTTGCTAATCAGGTTCAACCTTGCAGAGAAGCTTTGGTAAGTATTTTAACTATCTGCCACTTGATGTTGTTGTGAAGAACACATTGGTTGAAGTTTTTGGTAATACATGGAGAGCTCACTAGGGTTTTTGATATTTTCAGTTACGAAGACTACCTTCAACGAGTAAGCCTTCTGGTAGAAGAAGATGAGACAATTGAAAGACTTTGTAAAACTCCCGTTTTTGATGAGGTACCTGTCTTTATTATTTTTGAAATCTGTCAGGCTCACAAGTAATGCTTAGCGTTCTTTAATAACAGAACTGTTGCCACTTATTTTGAGGATGATGAGGATACTTTTTGTTGTTATGCTAATACACTTGCCTGTTAAATTCAGGCTGTTGCCGTAACAAAAAAGACGCTCTTAATTCGCCCTTTCTCTTGCGAAACTAATATATCACATATGTAAGTAGCACCCTTTAACTTCCTCTTTCGTTCTCAGAGCAAGTTTTTCATGACTAATATTTTGTCCTCCCTTTTTACAGCATTGATTTCTTCAAAGATGTTGGAGGAGTTGTTAATGTTCGACTCGATGTAAACCACATGGGTGATCATGAGGGTTAAGGCTACGTTGAGTTTGCTTCTGCTCTCAAGGCAAAGCAGGTTAGAGTAGTTTATAGTAATGGTGAACTTACTAAAGTAGCCGTTTGAATAGTACTGTATACTTATGGTGAAGAACATACAAGTAGTTATTTTAAAGTAGGATGGCTGATTAAATCTTTCAAACTGTAGGCGATGCATAAGAGCAGAACATATTTGCGCGATGGTAAGATTCGTCTGCGCCCGGCTAAGATGGTTCCAAGCAAGTAAGTTGATTTTCCATGCTATGGAGCTTTGTTTCTGTAACACTAGTTGCAACTTATTTCTAGAGTTTTGATGCCTTTACTGAAGAATAACACTTTTATGTTTGTTGATTAGGTATTGCATAGATCACAAGATTTGGTAAGGGATTTAACTATTCGCATCTTGAGTTTGTTTTCAATAGCACGTTGGGTAAAGGTTTTGGTATACATGGAGAGGTCACAAGGGTTTTTGATATCCCAGGTACGAAGACTATCTTCGACAAGAGATCCGTCTGATAAAAGAAGATGAAGCAGTGGAAGGACTTGCTGAAACTCCTGATCTTGTTGAGGTACATATTCTTATCATCTTCAAGATATGTCAGGCTCAGAAAAAACACTTTGGTTCCGTAAAGCCAGATGCAATTTAAGTCCTTTTCTCCTTAGAGTCGTGCTAACACACTTGGCTGTTAAACTCAGGAAGTTGATGTAACAAAAAGGACGCTCTTTGTTGCTAATCTACCTTACAAAAGAAAAAGATCAGATAAATTATCAGATAGAATATCCGATCTGTAAGTAGCACCTTACATATCCACTTTTGTTATTGGAGCAAGTTTTTCATGACTGATTGTGTATCCTGCATTGTTATAGCTTCTATTGCTTCAATGGTGGAGAAGGTGAAGGAATTGTTAGTTATCGACTCATTGTAAACCGCAGTTGTGGGCATTTGGGCTGTGCATTTGTAGAGTTTGCTTCTCCTAACGAAGCAAAGAAGGTGAGAGTAATACTTATGATGAAAAAGATACAAAGTAGTTATTTGAAAGTTTGAATGCTGATTAAATCTTTTATACTGTAGGTTCTACAAAAGAAGAATGAACAAAAATACAATCGTAAGATTTTTTATGACGTGGTTAAGACAGCTCCATACCCTCTCCGTCCCAAGTAAATTGATTTTCCATTTTGGAGATTTTGTTTCTATGGTTTATGGTTTTGATGTCATTACGGAAGATTTAACGCTGTTGTTTTTGTTAACTATGTACAATCTTGCAGAGAAGCTTTGGTAAGGGATTTAACTTATTTGCCTTTTGAGTTTTGTTATCAAGAGGTGAAGTTTTTGGTATGCATGGAGAGATGACAAGGGTTTCTGATATTATTCGAGGTACAATGACTACCTGCAGCGATTTGGAGAAGATTATTTGGAGACCGAATCGAATCCGAAGAAACCTAAGATGCACGAGCTTTGTCAGATGGGCGAATTTTGCGGTAAGAAGATTACCTTCGCTGATGACAACGACTGATAGAAAAGCAGCTCTTCGGTGTTTGATTTTAACTTCTGAAAATACACTTACTTTTGAATGTTTTGGTGTTTATCTGCCTTGATTATTACCTAAGTAAGAGATTTGAATTGTTTTGGTTGTCAAAACCATAACCTTTCAAGAGACACAAATTTACTTTTCTCATATTTGGTTACTCGTCACCGAGACATTAGCTTGACGATCACATTTGCTAGACAAAATCGACAAATTGTATGCTTGTCCTGAAGCTGATGAGTATTCTTGTACATGTAGATTTTATTTTATGGGGACACAGTGGACTTCAGTTTGTGATAATTGGGATACAGTTTTAGAATTATGTGTTAAGCCTTCACAGCCTTTAATGAATGTGATATTATAGCATCAATTTACACTGGTTTTGATCCAAGGTCACTCCAAAGTAAATGGCTAATGAAAACAGGGGTTATGGTGGCATTAGACCATTATTGTCGTGGTGAATTCGAAATTTTATTTTAACACACATTTTTTACATTTTCTCTATTAGATATACTAGCATTTTTAGTTGTTCTATAAAGATTGATTTTTTAAAATTTTTATTTATTTTTATCAACAAATTTGAATTTATAGAATAACTAGTGGTTCATAGTTATTGGAAACTGTTTATTTAAAAAAAGTATATTTATAATTAAACACAATTTATTGTTTCTTAATTTATCTAAAAATGACAAACAGTGAATGCATGACTTCTAGCAGAATATATATCATCACCGTCAAAAATCTCTCTTCTTTCCATTGAATATATTGCTTCTTCCATCATCGTCAAACATAGTCCTGGGTTTTCGGCCAAAACCGAACAAACCGAACCGACCAAACCGAAATTTTTGGATTTCGGCGCCAAGAGAGTTAAAAGGAGAGAACCGATCGGCATAACTGATTTTGGGAATCGAATTTCGGTTCGGCACAATCCGGTACTCGGTTCCAACGGGTTTACATGAAGATCGCTCACCAGCGATTACAACTCAATCGGTTTTACAAGGAAGAGGAATAAGAACTGAGAATCCCTAGAACTACCCAAGATTCTCTCACTCTCTATTACACCATAGCAAGAAGAAGAAGGAGCTACCAGTAGAAGACAAAGAAGCTTACGTTTTTAGTCTCATCCTTCTTTCTTTTTAATCATATTCTTATCTTTACTCTAAGCCCAATTACTTAAAGCCCAAACCGAGTCCATCACTAGAATCAAGTTCAGTTTTCCTCTCTTCAATGTAAGGACGAAAATCTTAAAAGCTTTTCTTCTTTTTCTTTAATGGCTTTTCCTTTTGAGGAATCTCAAAATCTCTTGTTTTCTGCATCAGTAGGTAGCATTTAGGTTAAATAACCCAAAATTTGATAGATTCGGATTGAAATCGGATAAAAAAATATACAAGAAAACCGACCCGAATAAAACGGGTACCGACCGAGCCAAACCGAAATTGATTTCGGTTCAATTCAGAACAAATTTTTAAGAACCGAATTTTGCATAAAACCGAACAACCCGACCCGAATAGCCCGGTTTAGCCGAAAACCCAAGACTAGTCAAACATGTTTCCACATAATCCTTTTTAAAAAAAATAATATATTGTTTCCCTATTATTTATTCCATACAAACAAACCCAACAATCTAAAGATGATTAACAAAACAAATACATTAGTAAAAAGTTTTTAATAGGAATATAAGAAACACTAATTCATCAATTCATTTAATTTAATTTAATTTAATTTTTATTTTTTTTGGGTCCCACTATAGAGTGAGAACCCTCCAAAAATAGGCGTATGCCATTTAATTTTAATTTCATTTTGGCCCCCAACTGTAAAATCACTTTACAAATACACGATCAATTGTTAAATACGATAAAATTATACTTTTATTTGGGACCAACATAGACAATTACGAAGCTGCATCCATCAAATAAGGATTGTGATCCCACAAGCTCATCCTAAAAATCTAATTACAGTAAAGTGGAATAAAATTCATGCAATATATTTAGTTCAACTGTACGCTCCTGCCACAAACAGCAATATATTTAGTTCAATTGTACGCTCATGCAATAAAAAAACTTACACCAGATAGAAGATCTCGATGGAGAGGTCCATCTATGCAAGAAAAAGAAACTCGAAATCGATGGGATCGTGGCCTGCTACGAGATGACATTTTTAGATAAGTGAAATGAATATTCTCAAATGTGGTGTATGGCTTAATTTGCAAAGACGTTTCAAAACTTGGTTTAGGAGCTAAGATTGCTGTTGTGACAACTTTTGGGTGTAGTTTTGAAAAACTAATGTGTGGCATCATTAGACCAAATTTCTTTTCGTTGGTATATATAGACTGAGAGGCTCTCAAATAGTCTATTTTACAGTTAGTATACACATATATACAAAAAAGATAAAACTCTTAAATCATTGGTATTGAAGAATGTTTTTTTGATAAGACATTTTTAGCATCAAAGAAATCGATTCAGTAACAATTTGAATTAGTATAAAGTTCAATATAATTAAGATTAACGAACTTATTTGAATTGATTTCTCAGGATATGCTACTAATGTTTAGTCACTCTTGGTTCGATATCAGTACAAATACGAATCACATCAAAAATATGTATGCTAAATTTAGTGTTGAAACTAGACTCAAGAGAGAGAGCAAGCCAAGTATGGTTTGATTGGCCAATAGTTAAATGCTAACACATATATTTTATTTCGGCTCTAACATGTTATATTGGTATTTTCTGTTTGGTGTTATGTGACGTATATTGTTTGTATATGGATAGATAACTTATAGTAGTTATCAAACTTTTGTATAAAACTAGTATTAGACATTCTCACATTAAACTTATGTTTGTCTTGCTTCTTTTGCATCCCTAATGGTTTAGTTTTTGGTTAGGATGATATGACTGCAATCCCAGTTACTGACAAACAACTAAACACCTCCGTGATGAAGGTTAGAGAATGGTATGGTTGGCACTTTCCTGACTTTGCAAAATGTGTTAAACGGATTGGAGACAAGAAGAATGCTGCAACTTTAGACTTCTCTGAGATAATTCTTATTTTGTAAACTAGAGACCGTGTTAAGAGAACTCAGTGTCTAAATTTTTTGGTTGGAATATAATGAAGTTTTTTTCAGAAAATGAGTTTTTTCGTGTTGTTAACTTTTTGATACAATGCAACTTTGTGTTTATTAAGTGAGTTTTTCTTATAATCTAGTTACGTTTTTTTTTTCTTTCAAAACCGAACATGTGTGAAAATATGCTTAATTTTGAATGTTTTGGTGTTAAATTCATTATGCGCCTTCATTAAGATTAGGGCTGGGCACGAAGCAAATATCCGGGAAAATACAGGTATCCGCGATCCGCTCCGTCCAACACGGATATTTGATTTTTCGATCCGACGTTAGTTTTTGGATATCCGTAAATTCGGATATCCGAATTTTTTCTTAATATCCGCGAATATCCGATCCGATCCGATCCGTTATAAGTCGAATATCCGAAAAATTTCACGAATATCCGCGATCCGCGATCCGATTCGTTAAAAATACTTTAGAAACTCAAAACTCAGAAAAAAAATTAAATACATAAACTAAGTTAAATACATGTATCTGAGTCGGAACAAGTAATCTCTTGACATTAACGGCGTTGTTTGGTGGAGACTCGGCATGATAATGTCGGAGTTGTTCTTGTGAAGACGACCATTGTTTAGCCTTCAGCCACGTGTGTCCACGTGTTGCTTAATGCTTAATTGTTATCTTCTTTGAAATGAGGCTTTATTGTTTGTAATAAGCTCTAGGTTTTTCATCATGCTTCTATGAAAATGAAGTTGTCGTTTTTTGTTTTTTGTTTTGTTTTTTTTTTTTTTTTTTTTTTTTGGTCACAAAACACACTTCTTTATTAGCTTACGAAAATACATTATATGTATCAGTAAACCAATAAGGGGTAGAAGTGCCGATAAAACTGAAAAACTTGTTTCGCGTGCGTGCATTCCTTGCTAACAAATCCGCTCTCGTATTATTCTCCCTTTGACGGTAGATGAGATCGAATTCGGGGAAGGACTCCCGAAGGTATGCCAATTCACGTAATTCTGGTTCGAAACCAGGCCACTCTTGTGGCGCTTCCACCATCTTCACAAGATCCCTTGAATATGTGACGAAGGAGGAGCAAAAGCGTTCTTTTTGTAGTAACGACTGCATGGCCCACAGAAGCCCATGTATTTCTGAATGGAGGGGGGAGATACTCCGACTGTGTCCTTGGAGGCCCAGTAAGTTCGTCTTCCCATCCTGTAGTTGCAACACCCAACCCACTCCGCTTGTTCTGTCCTCTCTCTTCCATGAGCCATCCACGAAGCATGTGAAGGTGGCTGTATGCATGTCTGATGTGGGTGGAGGCTGCAAGGGTAGTACCTCTTCTGAGGTGTTTGCCTCCGTCCATTCCCGTGTCTCTTTAAATGCCACCGCTAGCGTCGTAGTTGCTTCTCGGGTCTATGAAGTTGTCGTTAAAAAAAAAAATGTACATGTATCTATATCTATGGACATATATATATATATATATATACATATGTATATAATAATACGGATCGGATCGGATAATGACTTTTTCTAAAATATGATATGTGATTTGCTTTGTTTTTTACGGATCGCCCAATTTAATATTTGCTTTGCTTCAAAATTTTACGGATATTCGATTTTTTCGGTTCGGATGGAAACGAATCGCGGATCGAATCGGATTTAACGGATTTTTTGCCCAACCCTAATTAAGATTTACTTTTCTCATATTTGACAAGACTGAAGACCGAGACATTAGCTTAACGATGATCTTTGCACATAGACCAAGAATTACGTGTGTCTTTTTCTATCTTCTCTTTTATCATCATGAACTGTTAAACCTTGACAGCCTTTAATGTATGTGATTTGTATCCTAAAGAAAAGTATAGCATCAATAAACACTGATTTTGATCCAATCTCACTCCAGAGCAAAGGGCTGATTAAAACACAAGATACTGTGGCATTTGACCATCATTGTCATATTTTAACAAGACATTTTTTTACATTTCTTCTATACAGCCAAAAATGAATGGCAAACACTGAATGCATGACTTCTAGCGGAATATGTCCCATTCATCATCGTCAAAATTTCTCTTCTTTCGACTCGATTTATTGCTTCTCCTTTGCCTTCTTCTTTCAGATGAACTTTCAAGCTCTTCAATATCAGAGTATTCACTACCAAACTGAGCATCCCAGAGTCCCTGTTTTTTAAAGAGTCTTTGTTCAATCACCAATACAAGACTAGATGAAAATCAAAGCCATGCCATTACAAGACATATTACCTTAGTCAACCTCTGTTTCCTAGAAGCTGCAGCTTCGTGAACCACAACTACGTCTTCTAAGGCCTCGATTATGTCTTCGACATCTAATCTGTACGTACTTACCTGCATTATCACAAATTAGGTAGTTAATCATAACATGATGCTTGTGCGCGTAATTCACATTAACCGAATTTTTACACTTGGATTATTCTGAAGAGGAAAGGGTGATTCACAAGACAACAAGACGTAATTGATGTATTACCAGTGTCTCAAGTCCAACCATCTTGAATTCAGTAGCCAGTACAGCCTCATCTTCCACAAGCACAACATCACCCACATCCTTAACATAAAACATTTTCATGAGAAGAAGCTAGTTCAATACCAGAATTAGTACCCGAACAATGTCTTTGAGCAGAAATCTCTCAGATTCTCCAGATAGCAAACTAGGTTTAACATCAACCACCAAAACCAACCACTGCAAAATTGACAGATAAAATTTCATATCATCCCAAATTTGCTATAGCAATTTGCAATCAGAAGGTGATGGATTTAAGAAGAACTTACGGAATTAGTGTCAACCCAAAGCTGAGAGATAAACCCTAAACTCAGAGCTGATTGTATGCTAATAACTTGCTTAGCAACTAGATTCGATCTATTCGTCATCTGTTTGAATCCTCTCGAGCCATTGTTTCTCGGATCGTTTTCATTTTCTACCCGAATCAATTCTGCACTATCGTTTCCCAGAAAATCCGATGAATCCAATACAACATCTTCTTCACTCGATTTCACTCTACATCTGAATTTCCCGAGAAAAGTAAAGTTACACGAATCAATCGCACCAAAATAACATCGAGCTCCATGGATCGAACGCGAATGTTTGATTCTCCATCTACAATTCTCTGAACTGGGTCGAACGGGGAGCGAAAGGAAGAAGGAAGCTGAGCAAATGCACATACCTAGAAATGAAATTACAAAGGAAATTATTATTATTATTTTCCTGTTTATTGAAAAATAAGAGAAATGATAAATTAATTTTCCAAAATTGAGAAAAATTAAAATTAATTACGCTTTAGAGACGTCGGACCAAAAAAGAACTTTCCGTTTCCTATTCGGCGACCTTTTTTCTTTCTCTTTCTCTTTGTCACTTTTCCTGAGAAAATCTTTAATCGCTTGAAATTCGTATCGAAAGAGTGAGCTTACCAATCACGCATTCTCATTTTTGTTTCCAGAAATCTTCTTCTCTATATGTGCACTCAGATCTGACTTCGTAAAACTTTCCGGCGATTTTTCGCTATTTTGATCCAATCGTTGAACTGATTAGGTTTTGGAAGCTGGATCAGGTATGGAAGATGAGAAGAAGAAGAAGAGAAACAAGAAAAAGAAGAACAAGCAGAATAATAATAATAATAATAATAATAATAAGCGTGTAGACGACGCTATAGTTACCGGAGTCGTCGCGACATCGGAGGATGGGAATCATCATACCGGAGATGGTGACATTGCTCAAATTAGCCAAATCCCAGATTCCGATGAGTCTCAAGTACCATCTCACCAGATCAATGTCGCCGAAACTGTAAGTTTTATATTATCTTAAGATCGATGGAACATTGCTGCAGAAATTGATTCTCTTTTCCCAGAAATCGTCTTTGATTTGGTTAGGGTTGATACAACATTGGTGTAATTTGATCAATTTCTTAGTCTATATGTCAATGTAGTTGGATGTTGTTGACGTATTCATGCCACATTGTATGGTTGATTGAATGAATCCTTTTACTATGTAGGTATTTGCTTATTGCAATTCCATTTGGTTTTGTAAAGAAATGTTGAACAAAAATTATGTGATAGTTCATGAGCATTCATGGTCTGATACTTTGAAACCTCTTATTTTGAGCAGGTAGATGAATCTGGTGTTGAGAACGCGTCTCGGAACAGTGAGGTGAGATTTTCCCACTCTATCTTGTTTCTTGTATGTAAATTTGTTGTTTGATGTATGTAGTATTTTGCTAGTGTTCATTAATGTTCTTTTTATTGGCGAATGTACAAAAGAAAGGTCAAATAACAAAGTAAAACACTGATTGTTGTATGCATAAAAAAAGGCAATGAACAGAGTCTTGTTTTTATCTTTATACTTGGATTTGAGAACTAGTTTGTTGTGCTGTTGTAGGTGTTGGTGGAAAAAACTATCAAACAGTTACGTGATGAAAATGAATCTTACCGTCAGAAAGAGGTGATATTCTCTTATCAACTATTTGTTTTTGTTGGTTTTATAGTCTACGTAGTCATGGTTCTTTCCTCGGTGGAGTAGTGAAAAATGAATTGCCATGTCTTAATAGGCTGTTTTTGAAGAAACTGTTAGACGCTTGGAAACTGAAAATGAAGCTCACATACAGAAAGAGGTTAGTGAAGAATAAAGAAAACCTATCCTAGTCAAGGTTCTTTACTCAGTGGAGTATTAAAATAGTAAAATATGAACTGAGCCATGTTTTAATAGGCTGCTTTTGAAGAAACTGTTAGACGCTTGGAAACTGAGAATGAAGCTCACATACAGAAAGAGGTTAGTGAAGAAAAAAGAAAACCTAATCACCGTTCTTCCCTCAGTGGTAGTATAAATATGATTTGCCATGTCGGATAAATAGGTTGTTTCTGAAGAAAATGTTAGACGCTTGGAAACTGACAATGAAGCTCACATACAGAAAGAGGTCAGTGTAGAATAGAGGAAAACCTTTTTCATTACTTTGCTATTTTCCTGCTTCATCTGCAAGCTGAAAGGTCAAAATACAGGCACTGTTAGAAGAAAGGCTTGTGCATTTGAGAACAGAGAATGAAGCTCACATACAAAGTCAGGTTCGTGAAGAAATAGGCATAATGCCATATTCATAGCTTTGCTGTTTTGCTTCATTATCTGCAAGCTGAAGGTCTAAATAACATGGTGTTTTACAGGCACTATTAGAAGAAAGGCTCTTGCATTTGAGAACAGAGAATGAAGCTCACATACATAATGAGGTTAGGGAAGAAATAACAGAAATCTGTATCCATAGCTTACCTTTGCTATTTTTCTGCATTATCTGCAAGCTGAAGGTCAAAATAACGTGGTGTTTCACAGGCACTGTTAGAAGAAAGACTCTTGCATTTGAAAACAGAGAATGAAACTCACAAACAGAACGAGGTTAGTGAAGAAAATATTATAAATCCGTATGCATAGCCTTTATATTTTGTTGATCATCTCCAAGCGGAAGGTCAATGTAACATTGTGTTTATGCAGGAAAAGTTGGAGGAAAGACTTGTGCAGTATAAAACAAAGAACGACGTACTTGTTCGTGAAATGGTGAGACATCTTCAACACTGGGAGCACTCTTTTAGTACTTTAGTTTCTCCTCTGTGTGATCATATACAAGTTCTTTAATCTCTTCAACTTGGTTTGCCTCCTAATTATCTTTCTGTATGCAAAATTGGAAAACCGGTATTTAGCATTAGATCAGGAGACGAATGCTATTAAGAGGGAGACACATTACCACCCTCACAAGTTGATAGAGTAGGAAATTTGATCTTGGTTAACGTGATAGAAAGTCATATTTTCAGGACATATCAGATTGCTATTAGATGTCACATCATATTCATATGCAGGAACATGTTATGTATAGCTCTGACATTTATATAAATTTGGCAGTCTAGTACAGAAGTCGAGATGAGACAATTGCTAGATGAAAGATCGACCTTCACTCAAAAAGAGGTATGTCTCCATACATTGGAAGATAGCAGTTGCAAATTCTTCTCCTATGATGCATTCTCGGATAACAGTTGCAAATTCTTCTGCTATGATGCATTCTCGTCATATAATCTTAGTCAAAATTGCATGATTTCAATCAGGCGAGTCTAGAAAAGAAAGTTCTACAACTTCAACATGATGAAGAATCGTCGGTTGCTGTGGAGGTAACTCTATCTTACGCTAGAAAATCTTGATACCCATTTTGAAGTAAAGTCTCTTAAGAACCAGAATAATACGGCCATGGTTTATTCATTATAAACATTCAATCCTGCAGAATTCATCCAGAGAAATGATTTCTAGCTTGAACAATGACATTGCAAGGCTACGAGCACAGGTACGCGTCTCATCTTTCATTGTAAGGATAAATGATCTTCTCATTTCCATGAATCGTTCAGGAAATTTCATCTGAATACGTTTCTGTAGCTTCCTAAGTGAATATAAAACACGAAGCTACTAAGCATAGTACTGCATAGATTTAGTCTGATATGAAGATTAAAACGAAGTTTGGCAGGTTGCGGAGTTGGAAGAATCTAGGAGTAATCTTCTGGAGCAGAATCAGAGCCTTGTGAAAAATGTATCCAATCCTCAAGTCCAGGATGAAAATCATGAGAGTAAAGCAAAGGTTAGGCTTTGAAATATTTCCAATATGCAGGATTCTTAATTCTAAAACATTAATGTGAGACTATATAATGCCTTTTCCAATGAAGTTTTCTGAAATGCATGAAACGGTTTCTGATGGTTAATATAGGGTGGTGCATCTGAGGAAGAATTAAACTCACAGATCGACGCAGCTTGTACTCTAGTTGAAAAGCTTATCACTGAAAATGCAGAACTTGTTGAGAAGGTAATAGATGCTTCTTTCTTGTGTACTGCTATGTAGATCTTACTGAGTTACTTTTCGGGTGATTGAAAATCTCGCTGGCTATTATTATTACATTTTCAGGTGAATGAATTGTGTATTAAGCTAAACCAATCGCAGCAAGCTTCTTCTTCATCCCCTGAGAGCTTAGCAATTGTAGTAGAGAAGCCTGAATCCTTAGAAGAAATACCAATACATGACGAGGCGAATAGAAATTATAATTCTAGGAACATGGATAATACTGCATTGGTAGAGAAAAACTTGCCAGAAGGCGAAATAGAAGAAACAGTGCCGGTTTCTCTGAACCCGAACGGGGAAATAGATGTGGAATCACAGGTTATAGTAGCTGGAGAAGACGAAGTGAATGTTGGTGTGCCTCTGGTGGATGCTCCACTCATCGGTGCTCCGTTCAGGTTCGTCTCATTCGTAGCAAGATACGTGAGTGGTGCAGATTTGGCGGAAAAGAAATAGTTTCTTTGTTTTTTGTAATACCAAACAACACATTTGGAGGCAGAGAAGATGCATCATAATCTCTTTCTCTTTCTTTTTCTTATATCGCATACACTCATTGATTAGCTTTGCACAACAATTAACAATACAAAAATGTTCATTTGTAATTTTTTGGTAGGATACTAAATGATGAATCGATGATGATGAGTGAGTTCATCATGTTGTACGATGTTGTTTTGTTTTACTTTTTTTTCCTTTTTGGAATTCGAGAAACCATATCCAAACAATTAATTTTTCAATTTAGGCTTAAATGGGATGGATCGTCATGTATTGTTCTGCATCAAAATAGTAACAAAAATCTATATTTATGTCTCACTTGAAGCCTTAGCAAATCTTGATTTTAAGTCAACTAAAACATATATTGTACACTTTTGTTGTGAAAAAAAAACAAAGAAAGCAATTCTCTTGGAACTGGCATATTATAGTTAATTATTATATTTATACAACCCAATATTATGAGATACTTTATAATCGAAGAAAATTAACAGATTGTGATATTGGAATTAACATTGATTTTTTTTTTTTTTGAAGATTAGTGAATTTGGGTACATCCCAAAAGATAATAACACTCTTCTTATGTTTTTGTGCAATCGAATTGATTATAAAAGAGAGATTGAAATATTTTGAAGCCAATTTCTATACCTTTTGTCACGTCACAATTGGTCTATTCAGGTGATTAAGAAGAGCAGAATCTGGAGCTGGTGGGGGAAGGGGAAACTCTTCCGATTAAAGTCGCTTAAACTTTATTGTTATTCGATTTCCTATTTTTAGGGTTTTGTTACGCTTTTTATCTTTTTAAACTTTATTTTTAGGGTTTTGTTATACTATCTCAAACAAAAGTTATTTGTTTTGGTTACACGAATAATTATCGTTTTACACGGCATGCCACTTACGTGTCATATTTTTATCCCATGCTCCAACGAAGACTAATTGTGCCCATTGTGTCTGGTAACCTTTTTTTTTCCTCGTAATTTCATAGGTAGTCTAGTCACACTGGATGATCCAAACAATAATCAAAGGACATAAAAGACTAATTTCCAAATATCTCACTGGGAATTGTATGATATCAATTTTGTGTTTTCTTCTTTTTCATTAAATTCCATTGAAAACTATTGTCTTGTAGGCAAAATGCACATCAGAATTCTCTAAGGGCATGTTCAATGATAATTTCCTAGTGTCTTATGTGGTGTTCTTATAATATAAAACTATTAAAATAGTTGTAAAAAGAAGAAAAATAGTATTTTTGTAGGGTATATTGAAATATTAAATTAATAAAATTTGAGTAAAGAGAATAGATAGTGAGTGTATTTAAATATAAAATTAATAAAAGTTGAGTAAAAGCAAGAGAGAGTGTCTAAAATTAGATATTTTGGAGAGTGTTCTTAAAAGGAAAAGAGAGTGTTTAAATATAAAATTAATAAAAGTTAAGTAAAATGATGAAAGAGAAGGTATAAAGTTGAGTAAAAGAAAAAGAGAGTGTGTGTGTTTTAATAATTTTATATTATAAAAATACCGCATAAGACACCACGATGTTACCATTGAACATGGCCTAAGTGGTCAAAATATTTAATTTTTGTTTTCGATAAGGTGTTTTTAATAAGGTAAAATATTCAATTTGGTCGCACTAAAATCGCTATAATTACTTGGTTAAAGTCTGCAAATGCTTTTTCACTGTGAATCACCCACGTACTGAAATATAAAACATGGTTAAAAGAAAATTCAACAAGAGTATAAATGAAGTTTGAAGGAAAGAACTATATTCCATACCTTTTCACTTAGACGTAACAACATGTCTTTTATGAAAGGTAAATTAGTGAGAATAGGGCTGGGCACTAATACTCGTTATTCGTCCCGTACCCGTTCTTTGTCCCGTACTCGGCTTGAAAAAGTAAGTACCCGTCATTATCAAGACAAGTAATAAGTAGTATGATTTAGATACTTGCAAGTACGGGACAAGTAACAAGTACTAAAAAAAATCAATACTCGGCTTGTATTACTCGTTACTCGTTATATAGTTAATATTTTATATATATTTTTTTACTATACTATTAAGATTTTTAGATAAACTTAATATAAATTATATATTTAGATTAAATTTTAAACTGATTATGAAATAATACAAATAAAAACCAAGTTCAAGAAAATAGTATGCAAATAACTCGCAAGTAGTTTATAAGTACTTGCAAGTAGTTTATAAATACTCGCAAATAAACAAGTAATTTAACGGGGCAAGTAACTTGCAAGTAAGCCATTCTTTAGCAAGTACTTGAAATTTTGGATACTCGTTTTTAACGAGCCAAGTACAAGTATGAAATTTGCATTACTCGTACAAGGCAAGCCGGGTAACAAGTATACCTAAAATTGCAAGTACTTGCCTTGTGCCCACCCCTAAGTGAGAATATTATATGATATGTTGGAAAAAGTCACGAAGCCTCCACTTTTTCTTTTATGTTAAACGAACCTCGCCTTTAAACGATGGCCTTTGGTTTTGGAACTTCCACTAATAACAAAAAGTTATATAAATATTAAGACACATAATTGGATTTTTCTTCACTCATCTCTAATCACATGGATGAAACATGACAATGGGTTCCAGTCTTGTGAATCATGGGAGGCTAAAGACCATATTTTATTGTTGAGTTTCAATGATTACATTGTAGCCAAATATATGATCCATTCTTTATAATGTGATTATGACAAGCTGGTGGTACCGGGTTTAACACTCTCTACCCAGACCCGACTTGAGATAGAATTGACCTGGCAGAGTTGAAGATTAAGAGGATATTGGGCCTTGGGAAAGAGGCTCAATACTGTGGAAAGAAATCCGAACCATACTGATCAGCCACGATGGAGTAGACGAGGGAACGTAATCGGAAGGCACAACGAAAGGAGTAGAGTTCAGCACATCCTCCGCCGGGGTTTCGAGATACGCAGCATCGGCGTCGGCCTTATACTTAGCCTCATCGGCCATGTATCTCCCCAACGTATCCTCAGGAACTTCATACTTCTTAGAAACCATCCCTGCAAGGCAACGGAGTACCACCTTGAGCAAAACAATACTCCATGACAGACTTATCGATCGCATTGCGAGTAATCAAATGCGACCGGACTGCCTCTAGCCGAGCAGCTTGCCTAATCCTTACACCGATAAGAGATCTCTCCACCTCGCTTACTCGACGGCACATCTCGTCACGCTCCTCACGAAGGCGGGCCCACTTCGGCCTTTGACCTCTCCAAAGTCGCGCCCAACTCGGCTTCTCTCTTCTTCGCGGTCTCATCAATTAAAGATGCGTCCTCCGACAAAACTCAAACTTTGTCACGATAATCTAAGGCCGCCTGCAACTCCCACAAATCAGCCTGAATTTAAGGGTTTGACCAAAAAAAAAAAAATCAACTCTAGGAAAAAATCCTTATTTTTCTTTTTCGTAATACTCTACAATCCTCTGTTCTTGCAAAATACTTGGGACAATCAAAATCACACATTTTACAGTTTTTAGCTACCTTATAGTCGCCTCTTAATTGCATATTTACCCTGGTGACTAGCTCCATATTCCCTTTTCTTGTTTCTGCTTCACTGATCCCACTAAAAAAAGTGATATCGATTATAATTTGTTGAAGACATTAATTTTCCATCTTTTCATATTCGAACCGCTCAATTATTAAAGTTTTTCTTAGTATCAATCATTTACTATTTAAGTGTAGATTCTCAAAGGAAGTATGGGATCTAGCACCGGTTAGGGAAGACATTAAGAGACAACTTGATCAAAATAGTTTAGTGCAAAACTTGGATATGCTTGTGGCTGATGGTAGACACCATTCTGATTCCTTGCTATTTGCTTATTTGGGGTGGAGAATTTGGAAAACAAGAAATGATCTCATCTTTCGCAACAGAAAATGGTCCATTCTTGAGGTTATTAGTAAGTCACTTATGGACCATCAGCTGTGGTATAATTCAAATAGCCTCACTGAGATGGATGCAGAGAAGGAAGCAGATAAGGAAACAAGTGATAAGGCTGGAGAGGATAATTTTAGACAATTAAGAGCTGTAGCAGGGAGTCAAATGGGAAATAATACTGATGTGTACTCTTGTTTTGTAGATGCTTCATGGATTTCTTCAGAGGAAAGAGCGGGATTTGGATGGATTTTAAAGGACAAACAAGGTAGGATCATAATGAAAGGAAGTTCATCTCTGGATCCAATACAGACATCTATGGAAGCAGAAGCTTTTGCTCTACGAGAAGCGGTAAGTCAAATAACCAGATGGGGATACAAAGAGGTTATTTTCTATGGTGATGCTCAAGAATTATATCGAAAACTTAAGAGTAATTCATCAGGGCATAAAGTACAAGATGATTTAAACAATTGGCTTCGAAGCTACATTCAGGACATTAAGCTAATGGCAAGTCCCCACAGGGGGTACACATTCAGATACGTAAAAAGAGAGAAGAATGGGGAGGCTGATGCATTAGCCAAGCAAACTAGGTCCAGTTTTCAATCTTATGTTGTCTCTTGGTCTTGATCATATGAGGTTAATGTTCACTCTTTGTGTTGAACATCTGATGTAATGTGTAAAACTTGGCTAAATCAATGAAATATTATGTTGCAGACAAAAAAAAAAAAAAAAAAAAAAATTATTAAAGTTTTTCTTTATTACACGGAGTAAATGTACGGTTCACGTACACACCATCCAGATTTCAGTTACGACTGCATATATAAGTACGTAGAAGTGTTGAACTTTTTGGGTGATCTAACTCTTTTCTTTTCTTTTATTAGAATCGGATACAATTTTTTACAACACAACACACATACTTATAGTTGTTTCCACTACTTGGCATTAACAACTATTACTAGTCCATACCTCTAC
Source organism: Draba incana (assembly GCA_963576765.1). NCBI lineage: Eukaryota > Viridiplantae > Streptophyta > Magnoliopsida > Brassicales > Brassicaceae > Draba > Draba incana. The sequence goes on along the minus strand of OY755204.1, from coordinate 10,357,705 downwards.
TTTAGGTCCTAGGCTAGTTTTACAAGCAAGAGAAGCAACTTGCTTCAAACACAACAACTCTTAACCACTCTAACTTGACTTAGTTAACTTCTAACTAAAACAACATCAACTATGTGTAACTTCTTGTTACACAAACCAATCTTGTCTTTAGCTTCTTGTTTCTCCTCCTCATTGTCGTTGAATTGCTTTAGCTTCTTCTCCCTTGCCTCCTCTGTTTTTGCTTCTTCTTCTTCTTCTCATTGATTTTTAGTTTGATGCATGATTTAATCAAAAGTTCAATTCCCAACACTCCCTCTTGAACCTTTTGATTAAATTCTCCAACTCCATCTAGGGACTTGATTCCCATCCTCCTTGTTCTTCTCTTGTGATTCTTATTTCCCTCTTGATAAGAATCTCCAAAAACGATTTCTTCTTGTGCGAATTTCTTTGTCATCTCTTGACTGATTCTCTTGGCAATTTTCCTCTGTTTTGTGAGCTTCTCCTCACTTCTCCACCAGTTGCGTCTACAACTAGCTTCTTCTCCCTCTTTGGTGAGCGTCTTCTTCTTTGCTTGGTGTCTTCGATGATCACCAGCCTTGTTCTCTCTTTTGTGATTCGCCGAACCATCTCCGCAGCTTTAACTTCGCCTTAGATGTTTGGCTCTTTGAATCTCCACCTCAGTTTTTCTTTAACCTTAGCTTTCTAGGTTCTTGAATCATCAACCTCCGCTCTTTTCGGACTTGGTTTGTTTGATACCTTCACCTCCACTTTGGTCTTTCTAACCTCGGTTTCTCCATCTCGTTTCAGCTGAAAAACCACTTGGATTCTCAACCTCATCAAGCATCTTCACCAAGATGCTTCGAACAAGAACATAAATATCCTTTCACATCATCTACACACCGTTGTCTCCATTTCTATTTTTCAGAAGATTTCCCTATCTTCTTGAATGCACTTGAAGCCCTCCTTCTTTAAGGTACGGTTGAGAATGATTTTGTGAAGGTTTGATGGTGCTCTCTCTTGTCACCACCTTCTCTTTCCTTATGTCCTTCTCTGTGGATCTCGGCTTTGTTCTCCTTCTTGTCAGCCTTACCCTTATCTTTTCGTGCAGGCTCCTTCTCTTTTCTCCCTCCGCAACCACTTCCATGAAGTCTTCATTTTAGTGGCTGCAAGGTCTTCTTTTGGAGGTTCTTCTTCTCCTCCCTTTCTTCTTTTCTTGTTCTTCTTCTTGTTCGGTCTTGTTCTTATTCAATCTTCTTATTCGTTGATGGCTGTCTCCATCTTGTCTTCTCTTCAATCTCCTCTTTAGACTGAATTCTTTTTTCTTTTCTTCTTCTTTTTCTTTGAACAGGTTCCAAAGATCAAAGAAAGCGTTGATACCATGTTGAACTTTTTGGGTGATCCAACTCTTTTCTTTTCTTTTATTAGAATCGGATACAATTTTTCACAACACAACACACATACTTATAGTAGTTTCCACTACTTGGCTTTAACAACTATTACTAGTCCATACCTCTACTTTAGGTCCTAGGCTAGTTTGACAAGCAATAGAAGCAACTTGCTTCAAACACAACAACTCTTAACCACTCTAACTTGACTTAGCTAACTTCTAACTAAAACATCATCAACTATGTGTAACTTCTTGTTACACAAACCAATCTTGTCTTTAGCTTCTTGTTTCTTTTCCTCATTGTCGTTGACTTGCTTTAGCTTCTTCTCCCTTGCCTCCTCTGTTTTTGCTTCTTCTTCTTCTTCTTCTTCTTCTTCTTCTTCTTCTCATTGATTTTTAGTTTGATGCATGATTTAATCAAAAGTTCAATTCCCAACAAGAAGTAACTGATTATACTTAGGGATGTACGTACATCAATTATCATCTACTTGCTAACAGTGAGTCGAGTTGATTTTTTCCACTTGGACCCTTTTCCCTAATCAGAAGACGTACTTGTCGAACCTGATCGGTTTATAAAGAGCATGTTGGTTTTCGGTTACTAGTTCTTTGACTGGTCCGATCGGGATATCACTTCTGGGGTTGTAGAAGAAGGCCAAAGAGACTCGGTCCTTACTGGAATTAACAATCACCTGATGCTCCACGCTTTTGTAAATTCCATTGCTAAGTAACTACAAGTTGATCCAAACATATTATTGGTTAGTATTTGCATCTGATTCCATTTCAAAAAATTAGTTCAAATACCACATTATAACAAGATGATGAATATATAATGATCTTTTGCTAAAATACTTAATAATAATGCTACAAAATTTCACTAGTGAATAGAAACACAGGGTAACTAGATATTATACCTGAATCTGATCTCCAATGTTAACAATGAAAGCATTGGGGAAAGATTTGACGGTGATCCAGCGATCACCACGACGGACTTGGAGGCCAACGACCTCCTCGTCCGGGAGGAGAATGGTGATACCACCAGGGTCAGAATGGGAAGAGAGACCTAAAGTGAGATGTGGCTGAGGGCATTTTGGGTAGAAGTTTGCTCTTAGACATGTACCGACTTTGTCTTCTCCACTTAAGACCATGAGACGGTTTGGTTCTAAATCTAAACTCTCTGACAATGTTTCCAAGAGCCTCTCACACAATTTTCTCACTTCTTCTCCGTACTCTTCAATCAATTCTCTGCATATTATTTTTCCACGAAATGTCAAATCCAAATCTGTGTAGTACATTTTTTTTTTTCAGTACTAATTCAATTGACTGCCTATAGAACAACTAATTTTGTGAGTTCGGTTTACTACTAAAGTTTGTGAACTAACACTATCAGTAAAATGTCTGAGGTAACACACAATGTTAGTATTTTTTTCTTTAAAACAAAATTAAAAACAATTGTGAGTCAAAAAATATATATAAATCTATTATATAATTAGGGAGTTCTCTCTCCATCTAGAGTGTCCACATAGGCAAAATTACTTTTAAAACTATTTAATTTTTATATTATGTTCATTAAATACATGCTAAATCATATTAATTATTTTTCTAACTAATAAATGGTTAAATTAAATTCAAAACGTGAATTACTAAGTAAAATGAATGAAAATGAAAATAATATTTTATGTATATAAGAATATTCAATATTTTATAAGTAATAATAATATGCTAAAATATATATTACATATATATACTAAAACAAAATATAATATGCTTATGAATTAAGTGATACAGTAAAAAACAGAACGAGATGACCATATTTCTAAGAAGTTAAAAGAAAATAAAACAAAACAAAAAAATGAAAATTGATTTTAAGGTTTATAAATTGCATAAAATATGAAATCCATAAATTTTAAGAACAACGTTTACAAAATAATATTCTAAAATATTAAGTATTTTTCCTATGTTGAACTAATATATGGCTGATTTAGAAGACAATAAATACATATTTGATAAAAAAAAAAAAAAAAATTTATAAAATAGAAGTTTTGTCAATGAATAAATTAGATACAAAAAACCTCAAATGGCTAATAATAGATAGAAGAATAATAAAATGTAATAAATTTATATGAACACGAAAGACAAAATTCAATGTCCCAATATATACATTCTTACTCCATATAGAATATCCTCATCATCAAAACAAAAAATGGTAGAATAAAATTTATAGTAAAAATTCATGAATTCATGTTTATTTATATTTATTGCTATTTTATAATTATTAGAGATTGAAATTTGATTAAAACAAAAACAAAAACAATATATACAAAAATATGAAATTTTATAGGAAGACAACAAAAATAGATGTACGGAAAAAAATGAATTTATGTTGAAACATGACAAAAGCAATATTGGTGAAAAAGTATACAAAGAAAATTTGACTAAACCGTAGAAAATATTAATTCACAAGACTAACATAAAATCTTTTAGATTTCTTTCTTTGAAATTTTATAAATTATATGACAGAGATTGTGGGTCAGAGTAATCATATTTTAAGATGAATGAACAAAGAACAAAGAACAAAATTTATCTAAGACACAATTCACTACAAAACTAAGCTTCAAGAACATATTCCAAGTTTATTAGTTACGAAGCTGGAACCACATTACACAAGTTATAAAATTACAAACTGTAAATAAACCCACATCGTGTGGATCAACCTCTAGCAAGAGTTAATTAAGTAGTAAACGTAAAATAATGTAAGAATTGGTAAACTAGCAAAGAATAATATAAATTAAATGAATTGTAGCAATTCACCTGTCTTTTTACGTAAAACTCCTTGCGCTGGTATAAAATAGAGAGAGGGTGTGGAACAGATTTGTGTCAGAAAATCTAGGGGAGATATTTTCACAAGAATTGAGGAAACTTTGTACCTGGCAGAGAAGTCTGACAGAAACAACAAGTATTTAATGCGCTTGTGTTGTTACATCATGAACAACAAAACTGTACTTACAATATACATCCATAACCCTTCATGACCGGTTATTTATATCATGATCCTCCATTGCATAACCCAATCAAACTCTCTCCCTTATTGAAAAAAATTAAAACAAAAGCCTCTCTTTTCTGTTTCTTTTTCAACCAACAACCCCCCTTTCCAATAACAGAGACTGAGATCGTCCAAGATTGGTGGTGACATTTATTTTGTGCAGTTAGTCGGATTAAAGTCTGTTATAGATTCTTGTTTTGTTGCCTAAAAAATATCTTTCTTAAAAGCTCTTTTAATGACAAAAAAATCTCTCTCTTCCCAGATCTGGGTAGTGTATATAGGAAAAGTTAGTAACAGATATTAATCGGATAAATTTCTTTCTTCGCAGATGGCGCTTCATGTACGCCTTCAAAGTGGTGTTTGGGTTAAATCTGATTCTGGCAAATGGAGTTTTAAGGAGAATCTCTCGGATCTAGGGTTTCGGACTTTGTTAAATGAGAACCAGAGTTTTGTGTCCCTGATTCAAATTGTCCGTTCCAGATACCGCGTTGATGAGACAACCCCAGTGGTGCTGACATACAAGTTCCCGGAGAAGATGATGGGTTCTATTCGTGTTCGACCTGGTCCCGTTGAAATCTGTAGCGATCCGGAGGTTGCTATGTTTATGGGTGCCTTTTTCGGAAACCCATATCGTTTGCTCTATGTGACCCTTGGTTCTGAAGATGTGGCAACATACCAGTTCCATTCTCGCACCCCCTTTGTGGTCGGGTCAACCTCTTCTCTTCCAGGGGTAAACCCAACTAATGTGGAGGAGCAAGGACCTGAGTTTCGTAGTAAGTAGTACTTGTAGAAGAATAAAATTATGTATGTTCTTCAGTTGTAGTACTAAACGCTATTTTGGCTTATCTGTGCAAAACTAGTCACTGGGAAATCCATTGTGGGGGTCTAAAAGTGTCCTTGAGGAGATTTTTAGCCCGGCTCAAATGGTAACATTACACAGAGTCTATTTGGAGATGCAGAAAACCGGATTTGGACCTGATGGAAGGGTAATTGGGACGTCGACTGGGATGTTAGATATAGACTCTACGAACAGCAGTGACTCAGACAATGATTATACCGCCGCTAAAGCAGCATACCGTAAGAAACTGTAACACTCTCTTTAAGAAAATCTTGCTTTATAATATTAGATTCTACGAAAAGGTGGACCTGGAAGTATAGTTTCCTGACATACAATAACAGATATGAATTCCTTCATTGTTGTAAACAAACTCTTTCATGTATTGGTTGTAGTGTTTGAAGCTGGAAACAATGAAAACAGTGACAGTCAAGTTGTTGAAACCACCATTCCGCGGAGTCAGGTTTTGAATAACGTCCCACTTAAGTTTGGGGACGCTGGCATACCTCTGGACGCAACACCCATAAATGTGAGATTTGGCGATGAATGTCATGAGATTGATGAGGCTGTTGCTTTTTGGGACAGTTTGATTGCAGATGGATATGAACCTGACCGTGGCCTTCAAATGGCTTTAGCGGCAGTTCAGGCCGCTGGGTACCCTCAGGCTATCCTCCCTTCGAGCACCGTTGCACCAGGAAGGTATTGGGAATCACTTCAAATATCTTTTCTTCGCACTAAATGCAAGCATGACAGGGTATCCATATATGCGGAAAGTTGTAATCATTAACGGAACTCACCTGAAAGGTAAATACGTTGGTTGCCTGCTAACCGCTGCTACATAAGATGGTGATTACGGATTTGGTATTGCGGATAGTGAAAATGACAAGTCTTGGCAATGGTTTTTTCAGAAGCTTAGTGCTTTTATCCATGATTCCGAAGATTTGGTTTTCGTATCCGACAGACATGCTTCCATTTACTCATCTCTTGACAAGGTACGCTCCGAACAATATTTCTTGGGCATTATTAATTAAATTTGTTAGCCGACTGAGTATGCTATATTGACAAAATTTGTACTTGTCTACTTATATGTTTAGCCCGACATCTTAAATATTGACAAATTATTAACTAAGTTAGTGTTATAAATTTAAAAATGCCTATCTAATCGTAGGTCTATCCGCTTGCTCGCCATGTTGCATGTATTGTCCATTTATCGAGGAACGTTTGTTCTCATTTTGCAAATCGTCGCCTTTTGTATATGGTTTTAGAAGCTGCAAAAGCATACACAATTGGAGATTCCAACCATATTTTTAAAGAGATCAAAAGAGTGGATCCAAAGTGCGCTGAATACTTACAAGAGATAGGGCTAGAACATTGGACACGCCCCCAAATATCCGCGGAAATTGATACGATATAATGACAAGCAACGTAGTCGAGTCATGGAATGCTGTTATTAAAGAAGCTAGAGAATTCCCAATTGTGTCGCTTGTAGAGTTCATAAGATCAAAGCTCATGAACTGGTTTTCTGCTTGTCGTGACGCTGCAGAAAGTGCATACGAGAGCCTAACACCTAAAGTACTAGGAATCTTGGCTGCTAACTTTGAGACCTCCTCAGGGTATGATGTTAAGAAAGTGAAGAAGAATGCATATGAAGTGAGGGACAAGGAAGGGGAGCCTTTTCTCTTTAACTTAAACAACAAAAAATGTAGCTGTTTTAAGTTCCAATGTTTGGCAATTCATTGTGAACATGCTGTTGCAGCAGCGTTAAAGGCAAAAGTAAAAGTTGATACACTTATGGCAGGAGAGTATACTGCGGAGAGCTTAATAATGGGGTATGCAACAGCAATCTGTCCTCCAATAGAATTAAATGATGTGGAGGACATAACAAGAAGTATGCCTAACTTAAGTTTACACTCACCAGTAACAAGGCGTCCTCCGGGAAGGCCTAGGAAGCTACATTTCTTCTCCCGCGGGAAAATTCGTGTAAGTTGTCACCTTGTTTACAAATACAAAATAATTTTGTTAAGCAAATGCATACTTAAATTACCGTTATATTTAAGTGAGGACTATTAGACGCTGCACAGTGTGTAGCCGTTGCAGGGGAGTTGGGCACAACCGTGCAACGTGTAAGATGCCAATAAGCTGATTGTGAGAGAGTGTTTACTAAAGGGGCGGAAACAACTGATGAAAACCGCGGCAGTAGCTGTACCTGGGTCAATTCAATTTTCTTGTTCATATGTATTATATTAATGTATCATCCCTGATGAAGACGTTGTTTGGTTTGTAAAATAGGTTATCACGTCTTAATAATACAACCCCTTTAAGTGTTAATCTACTTTCAAAAAGACAATAGTATGGTTGGTATGTAACAATAAACCCTAAACCCTAAACCATAAACCCTAACCATAAACCCTAAACCCAAAACTCTAAACCCTAAATCTTGAACCGTAACAGTCACTAGTCAACCCTAACACAACCCATTAACCCCACACTTTACACCTAACCCTACACACGGAACCATTGTTCTCAATCCTAAATCATAATCATAAACCCTTATCCATACCAACTGCATCATGTTAAATTCCACATAACCTTTCGACCAGTTGCATACACTTCGCAATCGTAATGGAGCAAGTATTCGAAATAGTTACTCGATCTACATGCATGTGGATTGACATTAGTCGAAATTGCAATCTCATATAACTGACTTGGGCACATGATATTGTGGACAACTACAAAAAGTAGTGGTCGACCATTCTTTTTTTTTTACAACTACAAACATTATTGGCTGGCCATTTTTCTCGTAGAAAACTTTTTAATTTACTGGCCGACCATTAGTTTATTTTCACAATTACAATCTTTTTAGGCGACCATCCCGGTAACATACATTTACCATATACCGTACGCACAATATTGCACAAACATATGTCTTGTAAAAGTACATCAACTGATGAGTAAAAGTTTAAGTTTGAAAGACTGATATAAACAGCCTAATCCGAGGAAAAGAACAGTAAATACATTAGTCAGGTCCAAATAAGCAATACTAGAAGAGAGTTATTAAAAAAATCAAATCAATTCAAAGTTTCTTTGTATTTCTCATACAAAGAAACAGCACGCTTCTCCGCTGCAACTGGTAGATAATCGGGGGTAAGCTGTAAACAACCTTCAATTCCGTGAACGGCATGCGACTCCATTAGAAGAACATAGACAATACCCGAGTCAATAAATATTGGGTGTTGAGGTATCTCCAGCGGTCTTTCAACAGCGTAGGCCTCCAAATTCGAATCACCAAGTTCACGACCAGACTGCCTCAACAAATAAGGGAACATTTTTGCTATTGGTCTAATGTTCTTCGTAATTGCACCATCAGTTCGAAAGGAGCTGTTACAGTCCAGAACATAAACCACAATCTCATGCCAATATGCACATAAAGCAACCCAATGCTGCTTGTCGAAAGTAAAGGGGAAGTAAAAATGTTCTGCATCACAATTAGAGTTATTCTCCCCATTGAGAAGATCAATCAGTTGCTTAGGAAACTAGAAACCTAACTTATCCTTTGACTGTGAGAATTTTGTGTAATATCTTGAAAGTAGGGCAACAAATTTACTGTAAAAAAAGGCAGCCTTCTTGAACACCATATTGGTAGCAACGTCTTCATAAATTGTGATTATATAGTTCACAAAGACATCCATAACCTATTAACAAAGGTGTTTATGTAAGTATGTACAAAAACTTAAGTATCCAACAACAATTGTTATGAAAACACAACTAACCTTAGTTGTGATGGATTTGGTTCTGCAAGCAATCTGCAACACCTCCTTGTTGGATAAAATAACTCCTCCAACATCAATGGTGTTGTGGCACATGAACAAATTAAATTAATGACATCAGACGCATCAAACAATACTTATGGTAAATGGCTAAAAAAAATACTTAAACAGTCCGTCCATGCCTAACTTACTCGGCTAATTATTCACTTATCACTAGGAAAATACGAATTTATATTTTCAATACTTACCAAGCTGACTTCAGTTTCTCATGAAGGATTGCAAACTTAGGAATGGTTTTCCCCATCTCTCCTATGGTTTACATCATTTGTCCTTCTGATGAAACGTGGATCACCCTGAAAATCATTAGCCAACTTTTGGGGGACAGTCTTCAGCCTCTTTCTCCTACGATCATTACGCACATCTTCTTCCATCATCCATGTTGTCCTCCACATCAGGAAGCTAGTCATTTGGTTCAGGCTGCGATAAGCCGAGCGAGAAAAATGGTAATTCAGAACCTTGATAACATGTAGAACCTTGGATATTGAAAGAGACTTCTATTTTGAGCATCCATTCACATTAATACAATAAACACATACAAGTCATAACCAGTATTGACTAACCTCATGAAGACTTGAATTGACAATTACCCTTCCATTTGGTTGGCCATGATTTGAAGGTGGACAAGCAGTTTTACTTTTTCCAGTGCCCTACAAGAAGACAACACCCAATATTACAAAATAATCAGGTCAAAGCTCTTGAATGTTGTAATATAGTGGATCATACCAAATCTCTGGTATGTAAGTCCAGCTCACTGACCACCCCTTTAATGATAGTATCTGTGTTACAAGGAACATCATTCCCATTGGCTGGCACTGATGAAACTTTAGACGAAAGTGGTGCATCCGAAGGTTGGTGGACATTCAGGTCAATTCCTCCTCTCTGGCTTCTACTTTGATCCTAGTTAGTACTAAATATGTTCTTGTGGCCAACTATAGCTGCAATAACATAGTCCCCAATACTCTTAACACTCTTATCAACAAAACTTCTCAGTACAGCATCATGACGAGTTACCAATGTCTTCAATTCCGCAATACGCAGACTGTTTTGGTCAATCCTCTCTTGAAGAGCTACAAATTCCTCCTTAACTTGATTTGTTACTAGCTTTGCCAATTCCTGTATCTGAACATCTTGTAAAGGAGCAGGAGGAACATGTTCAGTGTTACTGCATTCACCTGATGCAATTGATGTACCATTATTTGATTTTAAGCCCTTTTTTTCCTTTGCTTCCTTTTCTCTCGCCTCTTTTCTCATTTGCGCTACATCCACATGAGTTGTACCTCCCACAAACATATCAGCTGAGAACTCAAACTCTTCATTGATCAACGTCATCATATAGTCAATGGAAGAATCTTCTTCATCGTCAGACCAAACCAACGTGGACTCATCTAACTCCGTATCACCATCGTCCATTATAATTGAGTCCACAATCACCTATGGGAAACAATTGAAGTATTAACTAGCTAATCTCAATAATTGCCGTCTAAAATATAAGTTTTCCTAATTAGACAACAAGGAAGCTGCAGATTTAAAAGAAAACAATACCTGGCTAGCTTCATTCAAATCTCTCATGAGAAGGACTAAGAATGTACTTGACAATCTCGCCATGCTTCCCTCCATCCTCTTCATTATCTCCTTCAGATTCAGACGCTGACAACATATGAATTTTCTCAACCTCAACCAAAGCAGGCACAACTTTGACCATTACCAATTGTAGAGCATGGTCAAAACCTTTGATTGCAACAGATTTTTGCGACAAAGTAATCTCTTTCTTTTCTTTGATACTTGACATCAACAAGTTAAACGCATGCCTGCCCCAAGGGTAATTGAAAAACGCGCCAAATCTTGAATCATCTCGGCGTGCTCATTCATAATCTTTGGGTGGTGTGTTGTTTGCAGGAAAACAGAAGCCAACAGTGCTAGACACGCATACTTAATTCGGGTCTCAGTATCTGTCACCGTCCTCCTCTTCAAATATCAAATCACATAAGCAACAGTCACTAATTTCAACTTCCCAAAGAGAGAGGGCCAATACGGTTTTGAAGAGATGGTGTCTTTCACTTTACCCTTTGATTTTTTGGGAAACGGGCCACAAGGTAACCTCGTTACAATTGTGAATTCCCGCAGAGAGAATCTTACGGGTTTTCCAGCAAAAAGGATCCAAATTTCGTGTTTTTTCTTCACTTCAATTGCCGAGACATAATGTACCGACCAAACGTTCCAGAATATGTTGGTTTCTCTGACAAGAACACGAATCTCCCAAATGAGGATTCCCTTATTACACGCACTTCATCTTCATCTAACGAAACCATAATCGCCGTTATCCAAGATGGTTTGTGGTAGGCAATTATCTTCACACCCACTAGCTCTTGCCCTTTTGCAAACATCCTTCTTGGCAATCGGGTCAAATCTAGGTCATTCTCCATGAGTGAACAGTAAATCTGGAAATTAACGGTTAGGGTTCCGGTTTTGTGAAGCTAATAGATTATTGTATGTGAGTGGAAATATTACAAGTGGTACGGGAATCGTAATACCAACTGCGGAGGACCGTAAATCTTTCTCCGATGTGCTCTGTGAAGAACACCACCTCTTCTGTTGTAAAAAAAATATTGGGATTTTTTTTTTAACAGCCAAAGAATAGAGTCGATTTGGATCCGCCAAAACAAGTAAAAACTGTAGGAATTTGGTAAATAAGAAGCAACTGTTATGACTCTCTGGTTTGTAAGACTACTCGTATCCCTTCGCTTTCTCTCTCAAGTTTGAATAAAGAAGTTCGACCCACTTACCCAGACATTCAATTTTTTTTTTTCCAATTTCTATAAACCAGAATAATTATGTTTATGCAGAAAAACATTTCATCTCGCATAAAGTACATCGCTGGCAGAGTAATAATTACAGTCCCTGACACAACTCCCTGACACATATCTGTTCACCTACACCTACTGCATATAGATAATAGGGAGGCAACGGGTAATACGAAATTTTGAACAGTTGATAAACTGAGTTTGGTCAGTTGGCTAAATATGGACTTTTTCCCTTGTCAGGGCGCCCAATTTCTCTATAAATAAAATAAAGTCATGTTTCACATGGGTATCCACATGTAACGTGTTCACACATGAGAAACATGGTTAAATAAACATTTAGAATAGGCGGCCATGTGTGCACGTATATGCAAGCTGCACCTCCACAAAATTCAGATGCATGAACACCTAAAAATCGAAACACACACAAGCAACGTGTCCCCCATGCAAACATTCACTCAGCTTTTTGATAGAGTAGCATTCACTTAGTTCGCTGGAGCAGCATATAGTCAGAAATATAAATACATATATACTATGTTAGATAATTCCAAGACTTGGTGACCAAGCTACGGTGACTTGGAGAGGAAGCTACGAGACTTGGAGAGGAAGCTACCGAGGCTTGGAGAACAAGTTTCCTAGTTCTATATAAACAAGTGCTAATGGAGAGTTGTTCCATATCACTTCATCACTTCACCATAACTTAGAAAGAAGAAAGATTTAGTTTTGAGAAAGTTTCTAAATCTAATAAAGAAAAGTTGTTCTTTATATTTTTCTAAGTTTATAAATCTTTTGATTTGAATTGGTATCAGAGCTAGCATTAATACACTTTGCTAAGTTCTATTCACTCTGAGATTATTATCCTTGAAATCTTTTGATTTTGAGTTGTGAAAGAACTAGAATTGTGTATTCCTGTTAGGAAACCGAGAATTTCAAACGAGCCTTAAGTCGAAGACTCGATCAAGAACGGTGTTAAGTGATTATCATAAGCAAGCATGGCCGGTGAAGACAATCCTCAACCCCAACAACAGCCGCGACCAAAAGACGTTGGCGCAGCATCTATTCATTGTCCCATGCTCACACCAACAAACTACACAGTTTGGGCAATGCGTATGAAAATCACGTTGCGAGTTTGCGAAGTTTGGGAAACAATAGATCCAGGTTCCACCGATGTGAAGAAGAACGATGTGGCGACAGCACTATTGTTTCAGTCAATCCCCGAGACGTTAATTTTGCAAATCGGAGAACAAACATCTTCAAAGAAAGTGTGGGAGGCTATCAAAGCACGTCATCTTGGAGCAGATCGTGTAAGAGAAGCGCGACTACAAACCTTAATGACGGAACTCGACAAGTTAACGATGAGCAGCACCGACTCGGTTGATGATTTTGCGGGCAAGATCTCAGGCCTAGCAAGTCAATCAGCTTCTTTGGGAGAAACCATCGAAGAATCAAAGTTGGTGAAGAAGTTCTTGAAGGGGCTCCCAAGAGAAAAGTTCATTCATATCGTAGCATCCCTTGAGCAAGTCCTAGATCTGAATACTACAGGATTTGAAGATATAGTTGGGAGGCTAAAGGCGTATGAAGAACGTGTGGGAGAAGAAGCCCGAAGTGAGGACCAAGGAAAACTTATGTTTTCAAGAGGTTACGGAAGCTCAAGAGGTGGAGCTTTTGGAAATTTTCGAGGAGGAAACAGAGGGAGCTATAACAGAGGAGGTTACAACAGAGGAGGTTTTAACCGCAGTGGTTATGGTAGAGGAAGTAACGGCGGTGATGGTTCCGGTAGAGGCAGGGGTCGAGGAAGATCCAATTGGCAATCTCAAGGAGGAGAAACCAGAGACCATAAGCCGAAGAAGGATATGTCCAAGATAATTTGTTGGAAATGTGACAAGGCTGGTCACTATGTCTCAACGTGTCCCGAGAGAGGTGCAGGACGACAAGAGACAAATTTACATGAAACTCAAGAAGCTGATGCTCTTTATGTTCATGAGGTGGTGTTTTTGAATGAAGATAAGGTGATTCCGAAGAACTTTGATATCAACAATGGCAACACAAGTGTGTGGTATCTAGACAATGGAGCAAGTAACCACATGACGGGAAACAAAAACTTCTTTTCAAGTTTAGACGAGAAGATCAAAGGAAAAGTAAGATTCGGAGATGGCTCGTATGTTGATATTGTTGGAAAGGGAACCATAGATTTTGTGTGCAAGACCGGAGAAAGAAGAGCACTCAAGGAGATTTATTTTATTCCCGACTTAAAACACAACATACTAAGTCTCGGACAAGCAACGGAACATGGGTGTGAAGTCTACATGAGAGACGATTTTTTGACGCTTAAAGATCCATGTGGGAGATTACTTGTAAGAGTCATAAGATCACCAAATCGCCTCTACAAAACACCAATGGAAATCTCCTACCCTATGTGTTTACAAACTCAAGACGATGAAGAAGCATGGAGATGGCATGCTCGGCTTGGTCATGTAAGCTTTGGTGCTATGAAAAACATGATTGATAAAGAGATGGTCACAGGAATGCCGCAAGTGTCACATGAGACGAGTATATGCGATGTGTGTCAAGCTGGAAAACAAACAAGAAATTCATTCCCAACCACATCGAGATTTCGTGCGACGCAACCTTTAGAATTGATTCATGGAGATTTATGCGGTCCAATATCACCACCAACACCATCGAATAACAGATACGTTTTCGTGTTAATCGATGATTTTTCAAGATACATGTGGACTATCTTGATGAAGGAGAAAAGTGAAGCATTCGATCGGTTCAAAAGGTTTAAGGAATACGTGGAGAAACAAACCGGTTTATCCGTGAAGACCTTTCGCACCGATAGAGGAGGAGAGTTCACTTCAGCTGAATTCAACCGGTTTTGTGAAGAGAAAGGAGTCTCTAGACACTTAACCGCACCATATACACCTCAACAAAATGGAGTTGTTGAGAGAAGAAATCGGACATTGATGGAGATGACGAGGAGCTTGCTTAAAGCAATGAAAGTTCCAAACAGTTTATGGGGGGAAGCAGTACGTCATTCAACTTATCTCATAAACCGAGTTCCAACAAAAGCATTGCGGAATCAAACTCCTTACGAGAACTTCACATCCAAGAAACCTAACATCGAACACTTGAGGGTTTTTGGTTGTGTTGCATATGCAAAGATCATTGGACCACATCTTAAGAAGCTAGATGACAGGTCAAGAAGTGTGATCAATCTTGGAACAGAACCTGGTTCCAAAGCATACAGACTCTATGATCCGAATGCAAAGAAGGTGATTGTTAGTAGAGATGTGGTCTTTGACGAGAAAAAGGTTTGGGACTGGTCTTCTACAACAAAACAAAATGATGGAGAACCGGGCATGTTTAAACTTACTCGTGATGGTGTTATAGAAGACGGAAGAGGAAATGAAGATGATCAAGACAATGATCATCAAGAACCAGATGATGAACCTATAAACCAAGTCGAGGAAGAAGAAGAAGAAAACGTAAACCATGGTGAGAATCAAGAAGCAGAACCGCAACAAGGAGTAACAAGATATGGTCGTGTCATCACAAAACCAAGATATCTTGACGACTATGTATTGATGGCAGACCTAGAAAGTGTGAAGCTACTACTCACAGTGGATGGAGAACCAGAAAACTATCTTGAAGCTGCAAACTTTCCTGAATGGATAGAAGCAATGAAAGTCGAGTTGGACTCCATTGTAAGAAACAAGACATGGGAGCTCGTTGACAAGCCAACAGGAGTAAATCCCATTGGACTAAAATGGATCTTCAAGATAAAGAGAAAAGCAGATGGTTCGGTGAATAAAAACAAAGCAAGACTTGTGGCAAAAGGCTATGTGCAACAACAAGGAGTAGATTTCGAAGAAGTATTTGCACCAGTGGCAAGACTCGAAACTATACGATTTCTCATAGCTCTTGCAGCAACAAATGGTTGGGAGATACATCATCTAGACATGAAAACCGCCTTCTTGAATGGTGATTTAATTGAGACGGTTTATGTGACTCAACCCGAAGGCTTCGTGAAAAAGGGAGAAGAAAACCGAGTTTATAGACTTTACAAGGCTCTATATGGACTTCGACAAGCCCCAAGAGCATGGAATATTAAACTCGACCAAGTTCTAAAGGAGATGAACTTCAAGAAGTGTTTAAAGGAACCATCAGTGTACCGGAAAGAAGAGAAGAATGATGTCTTGATTGTGGCTATCTATGTTGATGATTTATTTGTGACGGGAACATCACTTATAATCATTAAACAATTCAAAGAAGATATGTCAAAGAAGTTCGAGATGTCGGATCTTGGAAAGCTAACGTATTATCTTGGCATTGAAGTAATTCAAGAAGAAGACGGGATAAGGATTAAACAAGAAGGTTATGCTCGAGGAATTCTTGTTAATACTAAGATGGAGACGTGTAACTTGACTCACGTGCCAATGGAGTCGGGTTTAAAGCTTTCAAAGGCTGAAAACGAGACGGAGCTTGATGCCACGGAGTATAGAAGAACGATCGGTTGTCTAAGGTATCTTCTCCATATGCGACCGGATCTATCATATGCAGTTGGAGTTCTAAGCCGGTATATGCAAAGTCCAAGAGAGTCTCATGGTCAAGCAATTAAACATATCCTAAGATATGTAAGAGGGACCACTAATTTTGGTTTATACTTCAAGAGAAACGGGTCAAGGAGGATTATTGGATATAGTGATAGTAGTCACAATATCGACATTGATGATGGAAGAAGCACCTCAGGACACGTTTTCTACTATGGCGCATCACCGATTACTTGGACATCACAAAAGCAACCAACCGTTGCATTGTCTTCATGCGAGGCCGAGTTTATGGCAGCTACAGAAGCCGCAAAGCAAGCTATATGGCTCAAGGAACTGTTGAGAGAGATTCTTAGCAAGGACGAGAAGGTCATTCTAAGGATAGACAACAAGTCGGCCATAGCTTTAACCAAGAATCCGGTGTTTCATGGAAGAAGTAAACACATTCTTAAAAATTATCACTTTATTCGTGAATGTGTAGAGAACGGCCAAGTTGAAGTAGAACATGTACCCGGTGTAGAGCAAAAGGCGGACATCCTTACCAAACCATTAGGAAGGATCAAGTTCAAAGAAATGAGAAGTCTAGTCGGAGTTCAAGAGATCAAACTTCCCGGAGTTCAAGTTGGAATTACGGGGGAGAATGTTAGATAATTCCAAGACTTGGTGACCAAGCTACGGTGACTTGGAGAGGAAGCTACGAGACTTGGAGAGGAAGCTACCGAGGCTTGGAGAACAAGTTTCCTAGTTCTATATAAACAAGTGCTAATGGAGAGTTGTTCCATATCACTTCATCACTTCACCATAACTTAGAAAGAAGAAAGATTTAGTTTTGAGAAAGTTTCTAAATCTAATAAAGAAAAGTTGTTCTTTATATTTTTCTAAGTTTATAAATCTTTTGATTTGATACTATATCTAATATACCTCGTAAATCAGAGTTAGAGAAAATTGATGTCAAAAATAAAGAAAAATTTATGTCATGGTCTCAGTATCTAAGAATACCTAAGAATATTGTTCTCAGTACTACTACCATTTTTCTAAATTACCGTATGTAACTAATCCATAATTTTTTATCGCTAGAAAATCATTACCGCTTTAAAAAAAATTTAGAAAGAAAAGAAAAATGGTTGCAGTCACTTCGAAGAAAAAAAATCATTACCAATACCAACATAAAAGTACTCGAATCTACATGTATTTTCCAAATGTATACCTTATCTTAGGAGGCTGAGCTAGCCACTTCGAAGGGTTTCTGACAGAAGAAGGCAAGTAATTGAGGAAGAAATAATCCAAGTCGGCTTCCAATCTAATTTAGCATCTTTCACAACCCCAAGTCGGTTTCCATATCCTTCGTACGTGTCCGCTGAGTTTGCATACTTTCGTTTCTCCCCAACGGTAGCTCAAAGAACTCTCTCCATGCTCCTCTCATTCTCTCCATTAACCCGTTGCTCACACCATGGTTCACCACTTGAAAGAAACCCCACTCCTCACACGCGCTCCTTACGCGCCTCAGCCCCTCCTGTTTCCCTCACAAGTCGCTCATGTCTATCACCGGGATTTCCACGTCAGCCCCGGTTTGGTCGAAGCTAAACACCGGTCTCTGATGAAGCGGCTTCACATATCGGTTCGGTACGGTGAGGACGCCGGTTTGGGACAAGGCTTGAACGGAAACAATCGGTTCAGGCCAGCATGCAACCATTTTTCTCTTCTTTCGGAGAATTGTTTTGTAATTCAGAAAGAGAGAGAAGCGAAAGAGTGAAAGTGTTAGAAAAACCGAGGACGAGTGGAGATATGAGTATGGAAAAAAGAAAGTTTAAACCTAAATGAAACGTGACATAGTTAATGATACAATATTCTTTTAGTCCACTTTCATTTATTAAATTTTGAGGTCGACCTTGTAAACTTTGCATAAGCTACTTCAACTTGGGGATGATAAACGTAATAAGACACGTTTTTATTAAGTTGGGGACAGATTATAGATGTCGACAACTAATAAGTATTACTTTTTGTGTCTTTAATGACTTTAAAAGTGAGGGAGATGGCGAACGAATTTGGGCGCCGTGCGATGGTTTGCAACTCGTTTATTAATTAATTCTGAGTTTATGGGATGGACCAAAAGCTAACACTTCGTTAGTTGTCGACTTGTTCTGTCCCACTCTAATTTTTTTCCAACTAGTTAAATATTGCTGCAAGATTCATGGATACACTTAGATGTTTAATATTGTAGATGGTCCATATTAACAAAAAAATAATATTTCTTATGTTTCATATTATTAGATGTTTAATATTGTTTTTAAGAATTTCATAAAAGGATTTGCCAATTTTTATGCATATTTTAGTGTTGTTTGATATTTTGGATTTAGATTTTTAGACCATGAGTCGATTGGCAAAGTATAATGGAGCTAGAACTGGAGTAGGAGCAGAAGCATCAAGCAGCATTAGCATTAACATTATGTTATACTGCTCAGATTAAAATGCATGATTGGCAGAGAGTGATTATATATAAAATTAAGATAAACTATTTTATTATATTACTTATATGTATTCTTATACATTACATATGTATATACACATATATATATATATATATATATATATTAGTCATAAATTATACATCAAAATTATAAAAATTTGCTATTAAATTACTATTTCATTATAATACTATTTTTGCAAATAGTATGTCATATAAACTAATAATATATATTAAATTTTAATGTTAATCTAATTATGTTTATAAATTATTAAACTAAATATGTTATCATTCAAGTTATATTTTATTAAAATTTATTTAAAAGTAATAGAACATATAAAGCAAGGTTAAATTTTAATAAATATATATATATATTTTATAATTACATAAATAACGTATATTCATTTTTAGTATATTCATTTTAATATATTGTGTATATATTATATTTTTAAATTATGATAAATTTTCTTTTAGTTTTTCTAATTTAAATTATACTTAAATGAATAATTTTTTTCATAATATTATTTCAAACTATA
This sequence comes from Draba incana, assembly GCA_963576765.1. Taxonomy (NCBI): domain Eukaryota; kingdom Viridiplantae; phylum Streptophyta; class Magnoliopsida; order Brassicales; family Brassicaceae; genus Draba; species Draba incana. Next base: position 10,338,289 of record OY755204.1, on the reverse strand, counting down.
GAATAAATAAAATAATGATAAAAATGAACTAAAATAACTAAAACATTTTATGTATAGAATTTGTTTTGATGTTATCTAAAAATAAATTAGTTTTATAATTTTATTTTAATTTTTTTAATATATTAGAGCTCAATGCTCCGGAAAAGTTCTACCTGTGAGCATTGAGGGTAAAAGCATTTGGGATCATTAGCAGTTAGTAAATGTTTTGCTTAATGTTTTATTAATTACACGTGATTGGATAGTACAGAGCATGATACTTCTTTAAATGCTCTGCCAATCAAGCCCCATGTCCACTCGTGATCTTTTATTGGTATCATCAGATTAAAAAAAAAAAAGGATTAATAATGTTATTTGGGCCTAATCCGTATCAACCCACAGAGCCGGATGATACGGTATCACGGGTGACGTGGCACAATTTGATTGGGTCTGTATTTTTCAATTTAACAGAGTCAGAAGAAAAAAAGAAATGAAATTCAATTGTTGAAAAAAACTCTTTCTCTTCCTCGTGTTTCTTCATAAATTTAATCATAAAAAATGTTTTGTGATATCCATAAAATATCATGGGTGCATAGGCTCGTAGAATTCTACCGTCTTTGTTATGGCTTGTGAAAATGTGTTTTTAACTATTTTTTTTTTTTTTTTGTTCAACGATTGATTAATAAATTAAACGCGGTTACAGTACTCCACAATAGAGAAATAGTTCGAATCCGAGACAGATGAAATTGAAATAGCAACAACCACAAAGATACAATATGTAGAGAAAAGTAATAACTTAATAGAGTAACTACATGGCTTTGTCATACTTTCCTTTTGGATAGATGGGAGCCAAAGTCGCATAAGACCAAAACCATGTTCAAAAATCTGGAATCTATGACCGAAGCTTTCCTTAACACATCCGACCATCAAGAAATCACCAACCAAATTCTAGTCCACGAGACTTTGACTTGCTAACTTTTTGAAGGAGGCGGATTTTACATATACTTTTGTAAACCCAAGACCATATGTAACATTCGCGAACCAAAAAGTAGATTTTTGGTGTTCGTGTCGAGCGACACATGGCGTGTGTCGATCGACACGATGGATGGAGGCGTGTCAATCTACACCGTGCTAGTATCGCTCGACATGAGCATTTAGGAACATAATCGGATTAAGTTTTTAATCGCGATTTTGGTCCGATTTTGCGAAGCTAACCTATGGTTAACATATATAAGCGTGTTTTTCGTGGTCGCGAGGTTTAGGTCAGAAAAGAGAGAATGTTGTGAGAGTTTGAGAAGAGATTGAGAGAATTCTAGGGTTCTTGTGATTGTGAGTCAAAGAAGGTGTTTTGGGTGCGTTTTAGAAGCGTAAGAGTCGTTTAACCTCGTTGTCTTAACCGTGTAGTTTGGATCAGCGTGTTCAAGCCTTGTAGAGGTCTGATTCGTGTGTGTTTCTTGTTCAAACCGAATCCTTTTTGGTTCCTAAAAGCTAAGGTGAGTTCGCGACCACGGTTTCTAGGCAATGATGAATGATTCAATGCATTTGGTGATTGTTTCGTGTAAAATTGTATGATTGATGGTTGTTGTGTACGTAGTGGTATTGTATTTCTTATGTTTTGTGCAGGTTTATGACTCGTGTAGCCGGAATCGAGTCAAGAGAGGAGAAACTCGATTTTGGTGCTACAGTGAGTGCAGTTATCGTATCGATCGACACCTTGCTGGTGTCGGTCGACATGTACTGTTGTTGTCCCGAAATGATTTGAAATGCATTATGGTGCTATATGTTGTGTTGTGTGTTGGTTTATAATGGTGTTCAAATTGTTTTGTCTGAGCCTGAGTGATATGCCGTAGGTGGTATGACAGGCTCACTAAGTATTTATTAAATACTTACGCTACTTGTTTTTCCATGTGTTGCAGATAAAAGAAAAGTGTGATCTCGGAATCATGGCTTAGGAAGAGGATGATAGGATGTTTATTTTATCATGTTTCATTTCAGTAGAACTTGATGTTTAGGTTGCTAGAAATGTTAAGATTGTTTAGTCATCGATAATTAATATTTATGGGAATGTTAATTCTGACTAAATATTAAAAAAAAGGGACTTGGTTGTTTCACCATAAATTGGTCATACATAGGTTGTAGTGGTAGAACCAAAGCCTTAAAGACTTGAGACATAGCCACTAGCACAAAGCTTAACAAGACTCGCTTCGTGAAGGAGGAGAAATTACTCAGTTTTGATAACTGAAACCAATCATCACTCCTAGAAAGGGCAATTGGACGTATGATACTCTTCTCGAAAGAGGAGGATACTGCACATGATTTCATCAAACAGAACCAATTCCGTTGAGAGAAAACCCATTCTAAGCCTATCGAACCACCTTTAGATAGGACTCCTATGGCATATTGAGGATCTACACAGGTTGAACGTATGTTTATAAAGATGGCAAAAAGAATTAAGAAATCAGACCTGAGCCATAACTCGAAGATTACAGGATTTGAATCGATACAGTGAGTAGCTTGAGATTTATTACCGGAGAGTAGATAATAGATTTCAGATCTGTCGCTGATATATCATGGTTTTAACCCATTTTAAACCATGATATAAGTCCATTTTTAGTCTTTTCGGTGTTTTCGTAGTCTTTTAAAGTCTTTACAAGCTTATGGGTGTTTGGAGCATTCTGGAGTATTACGGAAGAAGGTGTCAAAGTTTTAAAGTCGGATTGAAGATTCAGAGTTGGTGTCGATCGATACCATCCCATGGTGTCGATCGACACCTTGATCATGACGAAGGAAATTTCAAGTTTGAAGAATTTTTGTTTTTGCTCAAAAGTTTCTGAAGATTACAATTATGTTCAAAGTCGGTTTTACAATTATGTTCAAATGCTGATGATAAATTGTTAAGAATTAGATTGCTGTTGGGATTAATTAATTTATGTTCTTTATCTTGATAGTTTTAATTCTGCTTTAGGATTGGTCACCCTGAATTAGACATGAAGCTAGATAATGCGCTTTGGGCTTACAAGACAGCTATCAAGACACCTTTGGGTACAACTCCTTTCCATCTGCTCTATGGGAAAGCATGTCATCTTCCAGTAGAGAATGAGCATAAGGCACTATGGGCAGTGAAACAGATGAACTTCAACTTGAAGACTGCTGCAGAAAGGCGTTTGATACAGTTGAATGAACTGGATGAGATAAGATATCTCGCTTATGAAAACTCTAAGTTATATGAGGAGTGGACTATGGCGTATCATGATAAGAGGATCATCTCCGAGAAATTCGAACCAAATGACTAGGTACTCCTGTATAACTCTTGTTTGCAACTTTTTCCTGGAAAATTACGTTCTCGTTGGTCTGGTCCATTTACAATCATGGAAGTTAGACCTAATGGAGCAGTTCTGCTGATAAGTTCAGAAGAAAAAGAGTTCACTATTAATAGATAAAGGGTAAAGCATTATTGGGCGAAAGCCGAGATTCCGGAAGGACACATTGTTGCTCTGGATGATGCACCCGAGGCTTAAAACCTCTTACACAGTCAAGCTAATGACTGAAAACAAGCGCTTAGTGGGTGGCAACCCACTTGTAAGTGTATAAATTTTGTTTTATTTTCCATAATTTACTAATTTTCATTTAGTTTAAGTATTTTAGAAGAAAAAAATGTGTGATAGATGGAGTTAAGGATCGGTGGACTCGTGGATCGACCAAACATGTTCGGATCGATCGTTATGATCCGGTGTCGATCGGCATCAACGCTGAGTATCGATCGACACCCGCGACAAACACGAGGTAAGTCTCTTAAAACCCAGACTTTTGTTTTGTTCTTCACTTTTATAAACCGAAATACTCAACTTCTCCCAAAAATCTCTCAACTCTTTCGATTCTTCACCGAATCAAGTGATTTTTAAGTCTATTTCGTGTGGATTTTCGTCCTCTTTCCAATTCTATAAATCGTTTTTCTGATCTTCAAGATTCCTCCAAAGAAACGTTTAAGGTCTATCCAAACAAAGCCAAAGCCAATACTCCGGGAACCACAAGACGTCAACACACAAGAAAATTTGGGTCCGAATGGAGAAGTTCTTTGTCATTTTCCTTGGCCTATACCCGATAAAACGAAGATACCAAGTACGAGGAAGTGGAACGATATACCTTCTAGGGTAGCGCTTGGACCCGAGGTTGAGAGACACCCAATTTCGAAAGATTGCGATGATTAAGATACTCTCTTCTACAATGCTTGGGTTGATGAGGAGTTGCAACAAATGCGCGTAGGTGATCTTTGAGTGGTCAAGTGTTACAAAATCAAGGATGATGTGTGCGTTTGTTGAAGAATGCGGGTTTAGGAATAATTGCGACGAAGCATTACCCGATATATCCAGAACTAGTTAGGCAGTTTCTAGCTACCGTTAGAGTTTTTTACGCTGATGAGGTTGTGTGACGACCAAACCAAGGCATTCTAACTTTCATGGCTCGCGGTATTCGATACTGCATTTCGTTGGATGATCTCGCTTCACTTTACGGTTTAGCATTTGAGGATCGCACTCGCATTTCTCTTTCTGAGAACTTACCTGGGTTCTGCGAATTTTAACAGCTTTTTGGAATGCGTTCTTATGATTCTAAGACCGCGACTCAGATGGACATTCGACATCTGGCTATCCGTTATGTAGTTCGACAAGGATGGGCGCACATGGACTTACCGCAATGCTTCAAGAGACCAGGTTCAGGTTGACTTGCCTTTAGATGGACAGGTTTCTCTCAGCGGTAACTTGGATGCATTGCGCTTTGAGCCTGATCCGGACCTGGTTAGATCAGTCAAAGATCATTCTACTAGTTTAGGATGGTCTACTAGAGGTGCTAGTACTTCTAGAGACCATGAGCCTCTTCTTGGGTTTCCACCAGCTCCCAAGTTTCCAATGGATCAAGGCAAATTTCAGCGTTCAGTTTTTCAGAGTCTAGGCTATTTGGCAGCATGTATCATGTACTCGTCCTCGTTCTCATTCACCAATTCTTGTGCGTTCTCCTTCACTATCTGCAGATGAGCAAGACGAGGAGTCTTCTGAGGAGGTCTAGTTTTCTCGCATCATCACTATCTATCACGGTTTTCCGGTTTTCTTTTCTCTTTTATTTTCTTTCTTTTGAGTCAACTTTTCAGTTTTTGAGTCATTTTATTTTGCTTAAGTACTTTGATAAACTTATGAGATTGTGTGAATGTGATGCTTTTAATCGTGTTTTCTGTGAGTGTCTAAAAGTGCTAACAGTGAGAGACTAACTTAACTCTGACGAGAGCACCATTCGCATTCAACAGAAACGTGATATTTGGATTTTTAGAACTGTTGTCGATCGACACCACTCTGGGTGTCGATCGACACCCACTTCAGGTAACACAATCTCTTTTGTTTCTCAATACGTTTCGGTTTATTTTTGTTTCTTTCACCAATCTTAGGCTTATTAACACTGTGGATAGTGTTGTTTAAGTCTAGGAGAGTCAGTCTAAAAAATTCGGTTGTGTTTTATTTTGAGTTTTTATTGAGTCAGTCTAAAAAATTTTGCATTTTTGTTTGGGTCAAAAATCTTCTTTTACTGGCTTTGAACAACACTCAAAGGACCATTACAAGAAAAATTCGGTTGGTTTTACAAGGTGGGTAACTGGAAGTGGATTGGTTTAACAGAGCGAGTTCAGATTTGTAGAGAACGCTATAAAGATGTTGCAGACTCTGCCCTAATGAACTCTAATATTCTCGTCTTGGGGCTTGGTAATCGTAGGACTTGATTCCTCTTTCAACACTAGAATGCGAGGACGGATTGCTCTGAAACTTCTTCCTAATGATGGCCACAATTGTTCCTAGATCAAACAAAACGCTTATGACACTGTCTCCCACCATAGAACAACAGTAGTGAGCGTGGTCTAGAGAAACCATAGAGATGCCAAGGTATTAAAAAAGTCTACAAAAAAGTGTAGTTCAAGCAGAAAAGTGCAGTCCGTGAAAGTTCAAAAATAAAAAAAAATCAGAAGAAAATGGCATGCATCTCTATGGTATCCTTAAATGGATTAACAGTTACGGAGGGAAGAGAGAGGTTGAAACGCAAGAAAGTATTACAGGAAGGAAAATAATCTAGAAGGTCCAGCGATCGATATTCCCTCGATGAGACCACACCTAAGTAAATGAAAGGGGTTTGCAACTGAAAGTCTGAGTTTCTCTAAGGAGTTTGGAATCAATCTCGAGAACTGCTAAACTTCTAGGAACACATCAAAGTATTACCGGATCAATTTTAAAGGTATGTGGATCCAGAAGGAGTGATTACATTTGGTTTGCTTAGGGACAAGCAAAAGTCTAAGTCAGGAGGAGTAGATATGTCATAGTTTTTACCTATTTTAGGCCATGATATAAGTATGTTTTAGAGTCTTTTCGATGTGTTTCGTATTCTTTTAAAGTCTTTAGAGGCTTATGGGTGTTTGAAGCGTTCTGGAGCATTTCGGAGAAAGGTATCAAAGTGTTAAAGTCGGATATAAGATTCAAAGTTGGTGTCGATCGACACCATCCTTGGGTGTCGATCGACACCCTGGTCGTGACAAAGGAAATTTCAAGTTTGAAGAATTTCTGTTTTTGCCCAGAAGTTCCTGAAGATTACAATTTTGTTCCAAGTTGGTTTTGGAGTCCTTTATATAGTTTTTTACAGTCATTGTTAGGCTTTACGCTTTATTTTACTAAGGCCTAGCAAGAGATTGATTCAGAGCTTTTAGGGAGATTTTAGACTCTTTCCAGAGAATTCTTCGAACCCTTTGTATCTCTATCCTTATCTCTTTAATAAGTACTATCAATTATTATGCTTGTTTCAATCATCATGTCTGAGTAATCTATTAGTTAGGCTTAGGGTTTTTCAAAGACTGGTGATAAATTGTTAAGGATTAGATTACTGTTGGGATTAATCAATTTGTATTCTTCACCTTGATAGTTTTAATTCTGCTTTAGGATTGATCACCCTGAATTAGACATGTTAGGTTAATTGGTAGATGCGAAAGCATTATTAGTTAACTGGATTAATATCTTTGGTGAGCAAAATAACTATTCGCAAAGAAATTTGGCTTAGTGATTTTGTGAACATATCAAAATTGTTATTAATGCTTGATTTAATCATAGATAACTTCTGCAACGAAAGTTGATTAGTTTTACAATTGTTTTCGAGTTCAAAAACAGTTTTTAATAAATATCCCGACAGTAGTCTAGTGCTTCAATTTTGAGTCATGCCTGTGAATTACCCGATGCCTAGCGCTTCGTCTTATTGATTTTAAAGAACATCATCGTTCACCTGCTTGCTTTACTTAATTGCTTTTTTCATTACAACTTTGTTCGGTTAACTTAATTTGAATTCAGAACTTTATTGTGTGAATCTATTCCCTGTGGATTCGATCCCTAAATATTATACGATCTCTTAATTTGAGAGAGTAGTCCAGAGTTAAATTTGAGCATATAAGTCACCGGAGAACAAATCACGACCGAAGACCCAAGGTTCTTTGCAGGACGGTGGGTGAACTCATCGATGATGGCGAGAATTTGATAGCATCTCCGACGGAGGAAAATATGGTGGCGGGATAGAGATGTCGGAGGCGTGAGCGGCTGGTCTAAGCAGGGTCGAAGATCTCTGGTTTGGTCTTCATCTTCACCTTCATCTTTATCTTTGTCTTCATGTCCAAGATCGGAAGAGGCGAGTATTATTCTCTCATCTTCGACGGCGGCGACGGCGAAAAGTTTGGGAAACCTAATCGCACGTGAAACAAAAAAAAGTTTTTTTATCTATATAATTGTGTTTTGTTGTATCTGCCTCTTTGATTACAAAATTTATGCAAATGTAAATAGCAGTATGTAATCTCCAATAACTAATTATTAATTATTAATGATGTTTTGTTTAGAAAAAGTTGTTTTTATGTTTCGCGTTTTTATCTTAGAACCTAGACAGTAAATGAATGTGCCTCACTAAAACTAGTATTATACAAGTGTCTATCGGAAATGAGGTTAATTTTTATTTGAAAAAAGATATATGCACTAGTGCTAGTTTGGGATATGGGAACACCGTAGAAGACTTAACAATAACGTGTATACGTAACCTGAGTTCGTCCTTACTTTTCGTTGATCCATATTATGCTTTATTTTTAAGTTAACTACTTGAGCTCACAAGCCTCAATTTGTCAAATCAATTCTACCGTAGCTTCAAACGCATGATGATGGAGCTCAAATATATATAACTTGGGGGAATAGCAAGATCCGGCTCAAAACAACTAGTTGGAATTTAAAAACCCATAATTACCCTTTCGGTCATGTTATACGACGAAGTTCTATGAAATTTTTATCTTTCATTTTCATTTTCGAATTATAGAAGAATTTTGAGTTTTTTTTATATATGTTAAAGCCCTCTTCTTATCACAGTTGATGATTCTTATTTCTTGATCAATTGTTACCAATTTAGAGTTTATTTATTTCTTTATATATATATGCATATAATTTAAGGTCTTGGTGCGGTAAAAATGAGTCTTATGCAACATTCTGAGCTTTTTTTTTTTTTTTTTTTTTTTTTTGATAAAATTAAATTTATTGCCTAATTAGGAAAATTTACACACTATACTTTTATGCTCCCCAAAAAAAAATTTTAAAAAGAGCATAAAAGACATTGATACAAAAGATGCTACTATGCATAAATTCTATCTCTAACACATCTATCAATGTCATGGAAGAGCTGAAGATCAGGACGGGTAGATCCACGATGAATCCTATTGTTGCGCTCCCACCACAAGAAGTAGACCGTACTTTGGATCACCATCTTCTTCAGCAATGTAGTGATACGAGGAGACTTCGAAAGCATCCAAGTAATTAGCGAGGACCAATCAACGAAGAAATTCGTCGAAAGTCCTAATCGGGAGAACCCCTTGGCCCAAACCCGAAGCGAGTATGAGCAATGGAGAAATAAATGGTCCCTATCCTCCACCTGATCGTCACAGAAAACGCATAGTGGAGAAGAAGAAACCCCCCAACGGCTGAGACGAGACCTGACCGGAAGCCGATCAACATGAGCCATCCAAAACACAAACGCGTGTCGAGGGACATGATGCTTATACCAAACCGCTTCAAACCAATATTGCTTCGGAGCTCTTGGTCTGAGTAACTGCCAAATCCGTTTTGAAGAGAAATCCGCATGCAGCGATGTGTCTCCATAGGTCCTCCAGCAAAAAGAGTCTGAACCGTGACCCCTCGCAGGAGGATTGATCAGGGTTAAAGTAATATGAAGCTCTAATGCTTTGGAGGATCTTGCTGGACGGAGTTGCCAACCGCCACTGCGAGCGACGTCTGCTACCGAAGCCGATGATGATATTCCAATTTCGGAAGGACCACCATCACCAAAGAACTCTATCAAATGGCCCAACCGGCACCAATTATCATACCAAAAGCTTTATTAACATCAAATTGCGTTTACCAACCAATACCATGTCATTTTGCTGAATGATATGGGATTTGAAGACGAGTAACATATTGATAACTTTACTTCCATATTTCAAAACTGAGATGGTCACTAGCTGAATGATTTGGGTTTCATGAGATTTTAATGTTAGGTGCTTTCAAGAACTTGAGATTGCTCAAAGTTGATGTAAGAGACATTTTCTCCTTATAGGAAGAAATGTTGTGGTGGATGCAAACGAAATGTACATATTATGTGATTTTGATCATAAATATCTAAATTTGATGTCATTCCGATTATTCATCAATATTCAAAACTAAGATATTTTTTTTTTTTTTTTTGGTAAAACTAAGATGGTTTATTTCCATTGAACAATAAACAATTTCAATTACATTTGGGTTCCTAAGCCTATTTATTTTCATCATTTGAGAGCAAATCTTTGTGATTGTTAGACTTGAGAGACAAAACCTTATCGTCATTCGAATCCAAAACAAGCATTGGTTATTTTAGCGTTGGAAGATCCATTGTTAACGTTAGCATTGACCAATTTGTTTGATGTTTGGTCTGTCCATTGCTTGGTGTTGAACACAGAGCAAACCTATTTGAACACATCTCATCAGTGCATCAACTGAATCAGAATCAGAAATGTCTTGATCCAGTAGATCTACCCCTCAGGTTTCACTCCATTTTTCTTAATGTTCTCCAAACGATCCATAACCCACAAAAACTATAAGAATCAAGTAACCAGGATTTTTCTCAGCTTGATTGTAACAGAGAAGTCCACGAGAAATACCATGAATGATAATGAATCTCTTAGGCCAATCAATCTCCAGCTTCATCTTCAAATCTATAGATTTACCACAGAAAGTAAACGAAACCGATTAACATCTAAGTCATCACAGAACGAAAAATGGTAGATGAATCACCAAGAGGCTGACAATGCTAACAACGACGATCTTGATTTACTTGCTCCTAGCTGAGAGAATCACCAAGAAACTAAACTGTAAGACAATATTGCTATTGAAAAAAAAATGCATAGTAGAGAAAGCTAAAACTCTTGTGACTTGTTCTGTTGATGTAATCACAAAACCCACATCAAGAAATATCCATATCGATATACAAAGCATAAGCCATCACAAACTTACCAGTGATGAAACCAAACGTAATAGCTAAATTCCTCATAGTGAAACGGAGAATTTAGATCACAAATTTCAACTCCTATGATGAAATACAACAAGCGTAATTTTAAACCCTAATCAAACAAACTAGAACAAAGCGCAATGCTGCTCGAAACGTTTTCGCCTTGGATCATATCGATGCAAATTACAGTCGCCTTAAAAGTAAATGTGTACGAGACCTTTGGCGAAGAAATTTATTTCACCGGTTTAGTGATTTCTTTCTTCTGGTCGTGATTTGGTTCCGGTAACTCGACCGAGATAAAAAAATTGTCGCCGTCGGTAACATGAAAGGGCTACTACAATCGTCATTGCACACATCAAGTTTATGTGTGGGGGCCGAGATTAAATAATGACCGCTCGTTTATTATGATGATTTGTCACAACGGCGTCGTTTTACTGTGAAAGGCATATGTGATGACGCCACCATTTTTTTTAATGATATATATGCACTATGCACTTCTTTGACGAGGAAAAGATTCAAAAAGAAAATCCACCTTCTTAGCAAATTAGCGAAAACTTCAACTATTATTTTTTGATCCAATATGCACTTATTGGATCAAATTCTCTGAATCGGATGCAACCGGTTCACTGCTCATCTCAATCCATCATTTCATCTAGGGTTGGGAAAAAAACCCGAACCCAAGAAAACCAAACGAACCTCTTTAGAAATTATCCGAACCGAACCAAACTTTGGATCAAACCGAGACTCGAACGTGCATGGAACCAAATTTAGAAACAAACAAAAAAATTTCTTTGTTTTCTCAATTTAATTGGGGCAAAAAATAATTGGACTGAATTAACTAAACCCAAAACAAATTTGAGTAATTATGAATGTTTTCGGATAGAAAACCCCAGCGCAAAGAAAAATCAGGTACTAGCGAGTTTTCAGTAAATACGGAAGAAACTAAAACAAACCATAGAAACTTGAATGGATCTTATAGTCCCAAACCCGAAAAGTGAAAGACATGAACCGAATCTGAACGAATACTGCTTATTAGGTCTATGGTTTGACTATCTTCTCAACTTCAATCATTTTCTTAAGCATACACGGCAAACCTTCCAAGATCACCTAAAAGAACTCAACAATAAATGCAAAATGCAAAATAACATGTCCTAAACTCAATAAAGAAAATATTAAATGAAATTTAAAATAAAAAAGTAACAAAAATGTGATGCAAAATAATTAGAAAGCAATGAAAACATAAATATAAAACTATGCATACCAAATATTACCAACTATTAGGGCTGGGAAAAAATAACCGGAACCGAAAAACCAAATCGAAACCGACCCAAAATTATCCAAACCGAAACCGAATTGAATTTCAAAGAATATCCGATGGGTATTTTATATCTAGAACCAAAAGAACCGGAACCGAACCGATACCGAACCGAAAACCGAATGGGTATCCGAAATATCCGAAACATAAATTAATCTGTAAATATGTATGTGTAATTTGAGTATATTTTATAATTTTTCTTTGTTATGTTTACAATTAATTCGGTTAGTTCAAATATTATTATCTATTAGTAGGTAGTTTGGATAAAAATAATTAATATAAGTAATTTTTATATTTTATTTAAAACATATACTTTATTCGGATAATTTAAGGTATTTTGGATAAAAAATATTCGGAACTAAACCGAAACCAAAAATACTATTATAAGACTTGCTTCATTACAACGTCTGTCATTCTTTTAAGACTTTAGTGTTTCACAACTTGTTTCATTATTTTCGTATTTTGAATGTTTGTATCTTGATATATTTTTGCTTTAAATCGAAGGAAAGTAGGGTTGCTGAAAACTCTTTTACCTCAAAGAATTTTTTTGTTACTTTGGTTCTTTGTTTCTTTATTTTCTTGTTTCAAAACTTTGTTACGTTGGTTCTTTGTCTCTTTGTTTCTTGTTACTTTGGTTCTTAGTTTCTCAAAACTATCTTGTGTTGTTTTGCCTTTTGTGTGAACTTGTTTAACTATCTACTGTTTGTGAGATTTTAATTATGGTTTTCTACATTATAAAGTTATGAACTTAAATATTATGTTTGGTGACATTACGGGTATAACCGAGACCGACCCGAAACCGATTGATACCGAACCGATACCGAACCGGATTTTAGTGGGTGCCTAACCTATATGGATATAAAAAATTTATATTTGATATACCCGGAACCGATTGATCCCGAACCGAAACCGAACCGTATATCCGACTGCCCAGGCCTAATCACAATTACACCCATTCACGTACCCTTCATTAAGTGGCTTTTCATTAGCAACCATTCGGCCACATTCTTTTACATGCATATATATATATATATATATATATATATATATATATATATATATATATATAACATCATACTTATGTAGTAATATTATTTAAATATCAACTACTAATGCAATATATAATATATAAAACATAAGAGAGATATTGATATAATATAATAAGGTAAGGGAAGAGGGTTATCAATACACCCAAATTCTAATGCTATAACCGAAACCGATCCATCACGGTATCGTCTTTTATATTAGAATCTTTAACTTTAATATGAACTTGATCTTTAATAATTAAACCGAAAGATGATATATCATGGTTTTTACTGGTTTTTGATATATGTCCGTTTTATAGAGTCTTTTGGTGTTTTCGAGTCTTTTATGTTGTATCTTAGGTACAAGGACACTTTGGACTCAATTGGTGTTTACTGGAGTATTTTGGAGCTTAACGGAATGAGCAGTCAAATTGGCAAGTTCGGAATGAAGAACTGAAGGTAGTGTCGAGCGACAGAGGAGTTGGTGTCGCTCGACACCACATATTTGCAAGTGTCGATCGACAGAGTTATGTGTGTCGCTCGACACGACTTCCGGACCAGCCCAGATTTCATGTTTCAAAAGATTTCCTTTTGCACTAAAAAGCCCAAATGTTTGCAATTGAGCCCATGACGATTCTTGTACCTATATATAGATGTTTTCAGCCATTGTTTAGGCTATGCATTATTTTACGTAGGGATATTTTATACAAGGATTTTATTATTCATGTCTATGTCTGAGTAATTCACTTGTTAGGTTTTAGGGTTTTTCAAAGGTTTAATGAAGAGTTGTAGAGTCTAATTACTATTGGGGTTTTGCATCATATTTATTATTCTTCATTTTGATTGCTTTGAATTCTGATTTAGGCCTGAATTAGATATCCTAGTTTGTTTAATAGAAGAGACATCATTATTGAATTGCATGAATTGAATCATAGGTGAGCAGAGATTCGATTCGCAACGACAGTTGGGTTTGAATCTCTGTGAACAATCGAACCTGATTTTATTGCTTGTTTAGATCAATCTGATTTTGCAACGACAGTTGGTTGTGTAGGGTTTAAACATAGATAGTATTTGCAACGACAGTTGATTTACTTTACAACAGTGTTTTGAGTTCTAGAATTGCACTTCATCATTCCCAATAGTAACTTTATTCTGCAACTTGAATTTATTCCTGCAAATTCTCTAAAGCTTAATGTTTGTCTCTTATTGATTTATAGCTTATGCAATCATCCTGTTTTCTATTTCTGCAATTTACATTACAAATTATTCTGCTTAGTTTAATCTGAAAGTGTAAATCTATTGTGCAATCTGATTTCTTGTGGATTCGATACCCCAAGTGCTACAAGTGATCTCTAAATTTGAGAGAGTAGGACAAAGGGAAATTTAACCGTATCAAAAGACACATAGGTCACATAAGAATATAAATATTATTCCATTCTTCCACTTGACCTTTGTGTCGACTTAATGGTTTAATAACTATAATGCGTGCTTTTATATCAAGTCCATCTAACTTTAAGTATCATAATAAAATCAGAATTGATTGAATCATGGCGGTCACAAATCATTGAACGACATGATTCCTTTCATGTATCACATACCAATTCTAATTTTATATAATTCTTACATGAGAATAACCTTAATTCTCAAAGTAATCATATGTTATCTATGAACCATAAATGTATACACATACTTTAATGATAACATACTTATTAAAAATAGAAACATAACTTTAATTGAATTCAATGTGTCACACACCTAATGAGCAAACTAGAGTCTTTACAGCAAAGTCTTATCTATAATACCCATACGTTTTACATGGCCATTAACGCCTTGGTGGTAATCCTTTAGTTAACGGATCCGCTACCATCATATCCGTCCTAATATGCTCAATGGACACTCTTTGTTTCCGGACTTCTTCTTTGACAGACAAGTACTTTAACTCCATGTGTTTAGCACCCTTCGAGTACTTGTCATTCTTTGAAAAGAAGACTGCTGCAGAATTATCACAGTAAATTCTCAGCGGCTTAGCTATAGTGTCGACAATTCTAAGCCCCGAGATAAAGTTCCGCATCCACAATTCTTGAATCGTGGCTTCAAAGCATGCCACAAATTTGGCTTTCATAGTAGAAGTAGCAATGACAGACTGCTTTCCACTTTTCCATGATATTGCTCCCCCAGGTAAGAGGAACAAATAGCCAAACGTTGATTTTCTACTATCAACGCACCTGGCAAAATCTTAATCTGAATATCCAATGACCTCTAAAAGGTTGGATCTCCTGTATGTAAGCATGAACTCTTTGGTGCCTTGCAAGTACCTGAGAACCTTCTTTGCAGCTTTCCAATGGTCCATTCTGGGATTACTTTGATATCGACCCAACATACCAACAGCAAAGCTGATATCTGGTCAAGTACATGTTTGAACATAGTTCAAACTCCCAACCACTGATGCATAAGGAATTCTTTCCATTTCTTTACGCTTCAATTCATTTTTCGAACATTGCATTTTACTGAACTTGTCTCCCTTCTGAATTGGTGCTATCCTTGCGGAGCATTTGTCCATTCCATATCTCTCTAAGATTTTATTGATATATCCTTTCTGAGACAAACTTAACAGTCCTTGTGATCTATCTTGAAATATTTCTATTCCAATCACATAAGATGCCTCACCCATATCTTTCATTTCAAAATTATTAGAGAGATATTTCTTTATATCATGTAGCATGCCCATGTCATTTGCAACAAGCAAAATGTCATCAACATATAAGACTAAAATCACAAATCTGCTCCCACTAACCTTAATTTAGATACAACGATCAATGATCATCTCTACAAAACCATATGACGTTATGATATCATTAAATTTTAGATACCATTGTCTGGAAGCTTGTTTTAGTCCAAATATTGACTTCCTCACGAATCCTTCGGGTTGGTCCATATATACTTCTTCCTCAAGCTCTCCATTTAGAAAGGCGGTTTCACATCTATTTGGTGAAGTTCAAGATCATAATGATCCACCAATCCCAAAAAAATTCTTAGAGAATCCTTCTTTGAAACCGGAGGGAAGGTCTCTTTATTATCAATGCCATCATTTTGGGTAAAACCTTTAGCAACAAGGCGAGCCTTGTACCTATCAATGATACCATTCGAGTCGCATTTAGTCTTGAAGACCCATTTAGATCTGACGGTTTTGAAACCGTCAGCCAACTCTACTAAGTCCAATATTCTGTTATCACCCATAGACTTCATTTCTTCTTTCGAGGCATCAACCCACTTTTCAGAATTGATACTTTTATGGCTTTTTTGAATGTTTTTGGATCTTCATCAAGGCTTAAATCATATTCACTTTCAATAGCGTAAACCACATAATCATTTGAAATAGCAGATCTTCTTTCCTTTCAGATCGCCTTATAGGTTCTTGCGGTACACTATTCTCTTCTTTAATTATGACAGGTTCATTAACAGGCTCAACTAGTGGTATTATCTCATCATCATGTTGTTCTATTGTGTCGTTTGACCGTGATACATCAATAGGAACAACTACCTTAGGTGCAACAACAGGTGAAGAAACTTCAACCTGAACTTCTTTAATGTCCACCTTTCTAGTTTCACCACTCCCACTAGTTTCACCATTTTCAATGAACCTAGCATTACCCGATTCAACTATTCTTGTACTATGCTTAGGACAGTAAAAGGTATACCTCTTTGATTTTTCAGGATAGCCAATGAAAAATCCATTAAATGTCCTGAGATCTAGTTTCTTTTGATCTGGATTATATAACCTTACTTTTGCTGGATAACCCCAGACACATAGATGCCTCAAGCTAGGTTTCCTTCCTGTCCACAGTTCATAAGGAGTCTTAGGAACTGCCTTACTAAGAACCCGGTTTAGCATATACGTTGTAGTCCTTAATGCATATATCCACAACGAAGGGGTAAAGAAAAATTACTTAACATACTCCTAACCATTTCCATTAATGTACGGTTCCGCCTCTCAGCTACACCATTCTGCTGAGAAGTACCAAGCGTTGTGTATTGTGCACAAATGCCTATACTTTCAAGTAACTTTGCAAATAGACCTGGACATTGGCCACTTTCATCGAATTTTCCGTAAAACTCACCAGCTCTATCAGATCTCACAACTTTTACTTTCCTATATAACTGCATTTCCACTTCATCAATGAATATCTCTAAGACATTCACAAACTTAGACTTTTCATGCAGTAGATATGTATATCCATAACGTGAGTAATCATCTATAAAGGTGATAAAGATGGAGCGTCGAAAGGGCCACATATATCGGTATGTATTAACTCAAGCAGCTGAGTGCTTCTTGTGATAAAGATGGAGCGTCGAAAGAGTACGAGCGGTATGTTTTTCGGAGATGTGTTCTCCAGATATCGTTGGCTCGAGGGATGCATCCCGAGAGTGCGAGCGGTATGTTTTTGGGAGATGTGTTCTCCATATATCGTTGGCTCGAGGGATGGGTCCTGAGAGTACGAGCGGTATGTTTTTGGGAGATGTGTTCTCCAGATATCGTTGGCTCGAGGGATGCGTCCTGAGAGTACGAGCGGTATATTTTTGGGATCCCTCGAGTACGAGCGGTATGTTTTTGGGAGATGTGTTCTCCAGATATCGTTGGCTCGAGGGATGCGTCCTGAGAGTGCGAGCGGTATATTTTTGGGAGATGTGTTCTCCAGATATCGTTCGCTTGAGGGATGCATCCCGAAAGTGCGAGCGGTATGTTCTTGATGGCTCATAGGATGCGTCCTACGGGTGTTAGAATGTGAGATGAGTTAAGAGCAATAGATATTTGTGACGTGCATTTGAGTATAGGATTTGTAATGTGCTTCGAAGTTTAGGTACGGACCTTGAGGAAGGTCGGTTGTGCTAGCCAAGTGTTCGGTTATAGTCGAGATGTTGGGCCGATGTATGAAATGTTAGGTTAATACCGAGGAAAGTAACCCTAGTTTCAGATGCTTATACACGTAAGAATTAATTACTCTAAAGGAAACGTTTTTCCTATATAGATCCAGAGCTTGAGGGAGACGTCTTGGGAGTAGAGTGGCATTGGCATTGTTATCTCGAAGGAGACGTCCTGAGAGAGTGATGATGACGGTATAAGTATGAGTAATCGATTTCTGACCGTGACTTAAGTATAAGACCGGATATGGACCTCAAAGGTATTTCTTTTTCGTTCGGTTCCGATGACCGGGTTATCGGATGTAGCATCTTGGTGGTGCATGTTCTTGTTTGATTGTTGCACAATCGATCGATCCAATTCTGGGTTTACAGCTGGTTGTATGTGTTCTTGTTTGATTGTTGTGCAATCAATTGGGCAGACCTAGTCAGAATTGGTAAAGGCTACATTATGGTTATCCGGGCTAGGAACCTTGCGTGTTTTTTTCTGTATAAGAAGTTAATGAGTTGTGGACCAATGTGGGTCGTGTTTTATAGATATTCCGGTTGGGGAGTATCAAGTTTAGACCACGTGAGGTGGACTTAGTCGGTGATGTTTATAGGCATTTTAGAATTTATTACGGATGACTCATGCTGAGAGATGGTGGTTCTCTCCAGGAGACAGTGGTTTTCCTGTGTACTTATATTGGGACTGTGGCTTCCTTATAGTACTGAGAGACGGTGGTTCTCTCGAGGGGACGATGGTTTTCCTAGAGTGTGTGGTGTATTTGGATGAGTTAAACGTAATAAATGTCTGAGAAACGTGCGTATAAACATAGGATTAGATGCGGGTTTTGGAGATTAGTTGAGGATCTTCAGTGTTATTGGCCAAGTGGACCAAGATTTGTCGTCTTTGGTAGACATGTTCATTGGGATTCTCGAGAGGAGAGTCAAGATTCTGCGTAGGAAGAAGATACTATTGTTGTGAGTCTTATGGGACTGTAGCGGTACGGAGGATGAGACTGGGGAGCCAGAGGCAAAGATGAAGCTGAAGTTCAGGAAAGTGGTTTGACAAGCAGGTCGCCATTGGAGCTTAGCTTTCTTTGTGGTTCTAGTTTCAGTTGCGGCCGAGTATGTCGTTGTTGTTGGGTTTTGTGATTTGTTCATGTATTATCGTTTCGTTGTAACGATTTATATTTTTGGGAATTTATAAGATGGAGTTTCCCTTATTCATTTCCCGTGTTTTAATAAGATGGGTGTTCTTATTATTGTGGATATTTCGGGTTGGAAATATCGTGTCTTACACCATGTGAGGTTGTTATAGTTAATAGGTGCTCTGAGACGTTTAAGAATCGATTACTTCGGGGACTTTGGTCCCGAATAGCTCATTTCAGTGCGATTGCTTTGTGATCTCTCGCGGAGGTGCGAGTCCTCCAGGTTAGCGCGATTGCTTTGTGATCTTTGCGAGCACGATTGCTTTGTGTTCTTTCGTGGGGGTGCGAGTTCCCCATGTATCGTTGACTCGAAGGATGCTTCCTAAGAGTGCGAGTGGTATGGTATGAGCTAAGAGTATTCAATGTCTGATAACATGAGTTAGCATGAGACTAGACGTGGGCCTCAGAGATCGTGTATGAATCTCGGATTTGTTTTGACCAGGTAGGGTCAGTGTGATTGTCATAGTGGGCAGTTGTGTTGGGATTCGAGGGCAAATCCAGAGTAGTCGGGGACAATTGTAACATCCGCAAACCAATTTTTGATAATTAGAAAGATTTTTGGTTAGAACCGGTTTGATTTTTAATTGTTCGATTTACGTGGTTTGGTTTCGGAAACCCTAACAGTTGATATAAAACACATTTTGGCTGTGCAGCCTCGAGAAAAAGAGGCAGAAAATGTGTTGAGAGGAGGAGAAGAGAGAAAAGAGTGTTCTTGAGAAAGAGAATGGATTTGTGAGATTGAGGTAGTTCTGTTACATTATGTTGGAGAAGGGGATCGGATTATCAAATCGATTTGGATCATTGTAAAATTTTATGACTAAGTTCGTCTCTCTCTTAGCTAGCCATGAGGCAAATCGGTTTGTCAATTGGTTTTTTATGCTAAGAGATATTCGTGTTTTCGTGAGTGTGGTCTGTGCAGAATCGGGTCTGTGTTCAGACTATTTCGAGGGAGTTTTCCTAGAGTTTCAGAGCGAGTTAGGCAACGTTCTGTATGTCGTTGGAAAGCCCTTTGTGTCTAGTTTATGAATCTTCTTCCTGATCATTATTTGGAGGTAAGTTCTGTCCTCAGCGTTGATTTGAAGTCAGCGCATTGGTTCTGTTTTTTTAAGAAAAATCCTAATTCGTTTTAGGGGAAACCCTAATGGTGAGTTATAGGCGATAGAGAAGGAGAATCAGTAGCTTTGGGTCGAGTAGGACGCTCTGATTTTCGTGTAGCCTTGTGTTTAATTCCTTTTCAATCCGTATTCGAGGTGAGTGCGTGATCGTGGTTATGGGAATAGATTGTTAGGTTATCGAATGGTTGAATTGTGTTGAGTTATTATTTTTTGGATTGATATTATGTGATGTTTGGGTGTTGATTGTGTGGTTCCTCACAGTGTTGACTTGTTGGGTGGAACGGAATCGAGTCGTGAGAGGATTTGACTCGATTCAGGTTTTTGTTCTTGTTTCGGTAAATTATACATTGTTAATTGATTATTGCATTGCTGAATTTGAGTATTTGGGACTTTGGATATTGCTGGTTTTGAATATCGTTGGATTTGGATATTATTGATTGTTGATTGACCGTGTAGTGTTTGACATTCTATTTTTCTTTATTATGTAACCGGTAGACAGGATGACCGCCTCACTGAGTATTTGTGATAATACTCACACAACTCTTTTATCCATGTGTTGCAGGTAAAAATTCGAGATCGTGGAATCATGGCTTGGACGAGGGGATGATTAGGATCTCTAGATTATGTGTTGTTGCTGTTATGTTTAGAACCTGGTTTAGGTTGCTAGAATGATTAGGATTTTTATGAGTATTGTTTATTTCCTGAGAACTTCTGCGTAGTAATTGATAGGAATATTAATCTGGATTATTTAACTAGTTATTTATTTAATAAATATATATATATATATATGGTTGTCACAACAAGATTCAATTCAGAGCAAACAAAACTGTAATGTTTACCTTTCTTATCAACCATGTCTTCCTTCTAGGACAATCTTTCTTGAAGTGTCCCATCTTTTTACAGAAGAAACACTTCCTTTCCTTCTGGATTTGACTTTCAGATCCTTTCATAGAAGTCATATCCTTCTTTTTGTCCCATCTACTTGGTTTCATTTTCTTGCTGCTGGTACTTTCATGACCTATGAGATTGACAACTTGTTCCTTCACCTTCCTTAATCTCCCTTCCTCCTAAATGAGCATAGCCTTTAATTCCTTAAAGTTCCATTTCTCCTTAATGGTGTTGTAATTCACCTGGAACGGGCTAAACTCAAAAGGCAGGGAGTTAATGATGAATTGGACCAAAAAATTGCTCGTGAATCTCCATTCCCAAGGTCGTTAACTTTGCTGCCAAGTTAGACATGTGCGTCACATGATCATGGATTGGCTGAGACCAGTCAAACTTTTTAGTAGTAAGCTCACTCATGAGACTTCCCACAATTGACTTGTCAGCCAAATCCGATTGTGAACACTCCTTAATTTTCTCTATGATTTCCCTTGCTTTCTTTGTCTTAGGAATAGATGGCTTAACACTTTCCGCCATCGTCATCCTCATGTGGTTTAAACTCAGCATGTTAGATCGTTCCTAAGCCTCATACTTAGACTTGTCACTTTCAGAACTCTTATCTGTAATGGCTGGAGGTTCCTCGTCTGATAGGATTGCGTGGTCCAAAGCCATTGCCCCCAGTGTAAACCGGATTTGTTCGGACCATTCTCCATAATTCAGCCCATTAAACTTTACGACAGAGCTAGCAGATGCAAACAAATTTGATGAATACAAACATTTATACATGCTCACCTATTAGTGCTTTGAACTTTACTACAGATTCATAGGAGGTATTTAAACTATTATAGCAACTATTCAAGCAATCTTTGGGCAATACTTAAACACAAGCACTTTCACTGATGCTAATTTTTAATGCTTTTATAAATAATCTTATCTGATAAAAGACAATAAACATATTACCTTTGGGTATACATACTATTGACTATAATAAGAAATTATTAATCATTAATCTCTTTCATATTATTATCTATATCTAATGATCCACTTTGGGTGATCTCCAAAGACATAGATAATAAGATAATTGATCAATAAAACTTTTATGTCATTTATAGCATCTCTTTAATCATGATCAATTAAAAAAAAAAATCTTTTAAGTTTCAATGTTTACATATATAGATATAACAAGGCCACTTTGGTAACTAACATGTTATATATAATATAAACATTAAAATTTTAATTGGGTAACAATTTTTTTTTTTAAATTGTGTTAGTATTTCATAACACAACTACCCTACTTTTAATCAGAAAATGCAGCGGAAGCATTTTAATTTCATTTTCATATCTTAATTTAATAAAATATTACTTGACTAAACCGGCGGTTATAGATAGTGCATGTAGCACCGATTCTAAATGCACTCAATTATAAATCCATGCACGGCTTAAATTCTTTATTCAACAACACCGACTTGAATAAATTTAATACTAATGAAATCATGACTCAAATTTATGCATAACTCCAGTTCTGTATTAAACAATAATCTTCTTTACAATTAATCCTACGGCATTTAACTTTATAATAAATTTCTTCATGAATGCACATTAATAAATTGAATCCGTAACATGCAATAGCAATACCGTATGAAACCGATTCACGCAATCAAACAAAATCAATTCATTTTTAAACATCCTAACGATAACGTTCAATGATTTCAAACCATCATGCCGTAGGTTTAATATGGTGAATTAAACAAATCTAGATTGCTCTGATACCTTTAACCCTAATGATTTCAATTATGAAATCTGTCCCAAGATCATCTAGATTTGATTTAACCCAACCACAAACAATTACTTGTAGAAGAAGAAACACTAATTTTGATCCATTACTTTGTTGGACATGAATGGAATCAATTCACCAATTGATTTCTTCCTCCCTTTGACCTCTTGATCCTTATGATTCCTTTTGATGGAGAAGGAATCAAATTCTCTCCTCACTACAAGAAAACAGGGTCGTTTCCGACGGCCAAAACCGTCAGAAATCCGTCGGAATAAGAGGATTTCCGACGGTTGTCTGACGGATTCTGTCCGTCGGTTCTATCTCGTCGAAATTCCAAATCCGTCAGAATTCCGTCAGTGTGGACCGACGGACTCCTGACGGATAATGGATCACCGGAATCCGTCGACACGACGTCGGAATACCGTCGGATCAAAGAATTCCGACAGTTTTCAGATGGCAAGATAAACAGACGGAATTCCGACAGTCTTTAATCAGACGGAATTCTGACGTAGTCTCGACGGATTCCGGTGATCCATGGCCCGTCATGAATCCGTCGGCCCACACCGACGGAATTCTGACGGATTTGGAATTATTTAAAAAAACATTTTTAAAAAAAAAATGTATAAATTTTTTTTTTCTTATTTAAATGTATAATAATAAAATTATAATTAAATAGAAATTGTTTTAAAAACAAATTTAAAGTTTTAAATTAAATTTAAATTACAATATAAATTTAAAGTCCTTGACGACGTAAGAACTCGTTCATCTTCTCCTCCATTGCACGGTATCGGTCGTCCACCTCCGCCTTCTCTCTCAGACGCCGTGCCTCCACCTCCGCCATCTCCCTCTTCCGCCGGTCCTCCGCCTCCTCAATCTGTTTCTGCAGACGTGCCTCCGCCTCCGCCTTCTCTCTGTCGTACCGTTCCTCCAAAGAGCTAACCCGTTGGGTCAGTTCGGCGTTTTGTGCTACCAAACTGCTACCACCGTGATAGCGAACCGATGAAACGGAGGAGCAACTGTCTTCGGGGAGGCCGTAGACACGACCTCTGCTCTTAGGGGTTACCTAAGAAAAAAAAAATTCAATTTCAAAATGTATTAGTATTAAAAGATATTTTAAATGTGTTTAAAATTGACACGTTTACTAACCTCGTAAGTGAACTCGTTGACCTTGTCGAATGGAACTTCGGTTAGCGGTGGAGTTCCTTCGACGATCGGTTGCGATAGGAGGTATTGCTGCCCGGCCATCTCCACGCTCTCCACGATTTCCCGAGTAATCGCATCTTGGATTTCTCCCGTCTTTCTGTTGGTGTGGGCATCTCTGATGATATCAACATGCGAAGGACGCACACCGGTCTTCTCAAATTGTTAGCATATTCAAGTACGAAAAATGTTAGCGATAATTAAAAATATTTGGAAAATTAGGAAAATTACCAGTTGCTGAACACGTGACGCCTTGCTCGTTGCACCGAGGTTGTGGGTCGCCTCTCCCTTCCCATTCCGCTGGCTCTTCCGGTTAGTCGAGTTCTGGCCGGAGGTCGCTTGAGTGGCCTCCAGTTCCCAATGTGCAACAAGTCCATCCCATAATGTTTGGTTGTCTTTAATAACCTTAGGCACCTTCCCCTTTTTTATCCACCCGGACTTCCACTCGTTTATCTTCTGCGAGTACTTCCTCTTTGCCTTTTTCTCGAAATTACGTCGGACCTGAGGAGTTAGCTGGGGGTCCCACGTAAATTCTTGCTGCAAAGAAAGAATTTACTCGAATTATTGTATATTTAATTAATAATATATTTAATTAACAATATAAACACATACCGCAAATTGCCGAAACCATGTGTCCTGGTCTGCATCCGGCATCGACTCATATGTGGGATACGGCTTAGTTATCATGTTGTTGACCATTTCGTTGATACAACCCGCAATACCGTTTCCCGAAAATTGGAACCTACACGGTATTTTGTTTCAAATTTTGTAAACAATTTTTATTAAGCTAATATAATCATTTTAATTTTCAATAGTAGTCATTACCAGGTCGTGTTGAGAGGTAACTCCGGGTCAAGGCGTGTCAACCTATCCCGACCAGGTTGCGACACAAACTCCTCGATGGTCATTGCCATACGAGCAGCAGAGCCAGCTGTACCCATAAGAAGAGTGGTTGGGATCTGCGAATTACTCGCAGTCCCACCTCCCCTACTGGATTCACCGCCTCCGGTACCGCCATGAAATAGGTCATAATCCCTACGATTTCAAATTTTTTTAAATAACCTTTTATTTTTCTTACATATTTAAAATTAGTATGTCAATTATTGCTTTAAAATTTACAATCTTTACTACAGAGTTAGGGCTTTTGGGAATTATGATTTTGAGTTTTTGAGATTTTAGAATTTATGGCTTTTAGGATTTATGGTAATTTGGTAATTTGCGATATTGGAAATTCTTGAAAAAAGCAAAGAATAAATTCCCAGACATCAGCAAGAGCAAACACGTAAAATTTTTAAATGGTTTAAAGGGTTTTTTAGATATAGTTATTTTTTGATTTTTTCATCTTATATATATATAGATTTTACTTTGTGATTTTGTATTTGTAAAAAAATTTTAAAAAAACATGAAAGAAACATTTAAAACAATACAAATTTTAAAATTTAAGGGAGTCGCTCAATTTAAGCAACCAATATTGACAATGTTAAAAGTTTATAAATTTTTTTAAAATTTAAGAGTTTAATTGTTTTTTCCAAATTTTTAGAAATTACATTTTAAAAATCTCAATAAATTACAAACACCTATTAGAATTGAAATTAAATTAATTGCAAATGGTAAGTTCTTCAAATTATCATAATACCTTAATCTATATATATCCATAAATCCCTAATTTATCAAAATTTAAAACATCAAAAAAATTTCTAAATCCCTAAATTCAAAAATATTTGCAAATCCCTAACTTCATAAAATTTTCTAAATCCCTAATTCTTAAATTCCTAAATCAATTACGAAATCATGTTAAACAATGCTTCAAATTCGACATTTACCCATTCCCAAGTGAATAACACACAATTTCATGAACGGATTTGAACGGATTTAAAAATCTTCCACGGATTTGTTCATAATCTTTAAACCAACAAGAACGTACATTGATTTGGTGAGTCGGGTTACAATCGGCGGTGATAATCGGCGGTGATTCGGCGGCAAATCGGACGGAGTGACGGAGGATATTGGGGAAATTTTTTGGTTGCTCTGGTTCTGTGTCTGCGGGGAAGACGAAGTGTGGGATTTTAAAGAACACTGCGACGGAATTCCGACGGCATTATGACGGTGTATTAAAATCCGTCGGAATTCCGTCAGATATTCCCGCTTTTTCGATGAGATCTAAGTGTTTAGGCGGGAGTAAATTAGGGTTTTCCATCAGAAATCCGTCAGACAATAATGACAGAATTCTGACGGATTCTTATGTTTTTTAAAAAGTTTAATAAGTTTTTACTTTTTAAATGTAAGAGATCCATGTGTTTTTTTTTATAGTTTGTATCAAATTTAAAATTAAAGAATTTTTAAGATTAATCATATTATAATTTTGTATAAATCCTTAAAAATTACAAACACTTATAAGTATTGAAATTCAATTCATTGGAAAAAATAGGAAAATTTTTAAAATATCGTACTTCCTACACAAATATTGAGTTTATCTGTATGTGACCACACCAAATTTAAATTAAGGACCCTATACAAATCCGTAACACATTATTGAAGTTTATTTTTTCCTATATGTGAAAAATTAATAAAAAAATAAGAAACCATCAGAAATCCGTCATTATTGTCTGACGGAATTCTGACGGATTCTTTATTTTTTATTTATTTCTTTTATTTTAACCGGAAAAAAATAAAAAAAAGGATCCGTCAGAACTCCGTCAGACAATAATGACGGAATTCTGACGGATCCTTTAATTTTTTATTTTTTTCTGGTTAAAATTATTTATAAAATAAATTCTTTTCCACATGCATGACATCTACATTATGCCGAAGTAGATGGTCTTTCCAGTAAGGCAAATCCCAGAAAATACTTTCTTGTGCCAATTGTGATATTCCCCACAACCGTCGACGGGGTAATGGCCATTACCCCCACATTCCGGAGTTCGCTCTGCACCAAAATCTCGTAACTGTTCCAACATGCTGCAACCATCTATCTCAGGAGGTGGACCATGAAACACTTGTACATTCGTCTTGAAATGTCTTCTAGACCGACGATATGGATGATTATCCAGCAAAAAACACCTATGGCAATCAAACCATGAAGTCTTCCTGCCGTGCTGTAATTGGAAAGCTGAAGTTTTGTCTTGGCAATAAGGACACGCCAATCTTCCATGCGTTGACCATCCAGATAACATACCGTACGCCGGAAAATCGCTTATGGTCCACATAAGAACCGCACGCATGTTGAAATTCTGCTTCACTGAAACATCGTATGCCATAACACCATGCTCCCACAACATCTGCAACTCACAGATCAATGGTTGGAGGAATATATCGAGCGATCGTCTTGGATGATCTGGCCCGGGAACTAGAATTGAGAGAAAGAGGAACTCTCGGCGCATGCACATAGATGGAGGCAGATTGTAAGGTATCACGATGACCGGCCACAATGAATATTTCCTTCCATTCTTGCCAAACGGGTTGAAACCATCGGTGGATAAGCCTAAGTATACATTCTGTCGTTCATAGGCAAAATCTGGATACACTGATTGAAAGTGTTTCCACACTTTCGCGTCAGAAGGATGCGTGATATCTCCATCTTGACTATGCTCTGCATGCCATCTCATAGAATCAGCTGTGCGTTCAGATTCGTACAGCCTCTTCAACCTCTCCGTTAAGGGTAAATACCACATCCGTTTGAATGGAATCTTCACCCTCCCACTTGTGTCCTGGAACCGTGGTTTGTTGCAAAATTTACATTTATTTCGGTTCTCGTCTTCTCTCCAATATATCATACAGTTGTTGATGCACACATCAATAACCTGGTAGGGCAAACCAAGACCGGCAACAAGTTTTTGGATCTCGTAGTATGATCCGGGGGCCAGATTATCTTCTGGCAAAATATCTTTCACGAACTCGGCGAATGCATCAACACAATCTTCGGACAAATTGTAATTAGTCTTTATGTTCATCTTCCTAGTAGCAGAAGATAGCGGTGAATGACCATCCCTACAACCGCTGTATAGTGGTTGTTTTGCTGCTTCTAACATATCGAAAAAACTTCGAGATTCTAAATTCGGCTCTTCAACCCTACCACCCTCATAACCACCCGACTGGAAATTATCTCTAACCATCGCAACTGTACTTACCCCAACATCTACTTCCGCTGTAGGTTCCCCTATGCTATCCGGAAAATAAGGTGCATTACTACTACTACTACCATATTCATAATTCCTTTCTCCATGTAAATACCAAACCTTATATCCCGCCCTAAATCCATATATATATAAGTGGTTCCAAACATTAGGAACATCAACACTAATTCTATTACAGCAATTAGAACAAGGACATTTGATATCCTGACCTTTGTTGGTCGCCTCTTGATTTCTGGGTAACTTCATGAACTCGCAAATACCATTAGCGTATTCGGTCGTTAATAAGTTAGACCCCTCTTCCATCATTGGCCTATCCATCCATGACCGAAAATACGAAGAACTCACATCTAAAAAAAAACATTTTGGTTTTCAAATGTTGATATGAACAACTGAAGAAATTGGAAAACTTAAATAGAATGAAAATCCGTCAGAAATCCGTCAGACAACCGTCAAAACCTCCGACATAACAACACATCAATCCCATCGGCCAACCCATACGATGTGTTAACCACTCAAAGTTTGCCGACATCGGAATCCGTCAGAATTCCGTCGGAATTCCGTCGGCACTATACAAAATATCTGATTTCTGTTGGAATATTACGACCGATTATTGCCGTCGGTATTCCGTCGGGCACTATTGACGGATTTATTACGGCAAACGGATGGCTACACGTGTCGTCGGAAAGCCGTCAAAATAAACTGACGGAATACTGACGGAATGAATTTTCTGTCGGAGTACTGTCAGAAAACCGTAGGAATTGACCGACGGTAATTCCGACGGCTGGAAATTCCGTCGGAATTGATGGTGTTTTCTTGTAGTGCCTCTCTCTCTCTCACTTTTCAAGAGTCACGTTTTATTTCTGTGTTTTATTAATCGAAATATTTACGTTCCTTCGGCCTTTTATAATTGTTAGTCCTGGGTTTACGGCATAAACCGATCAAACCGAACCGAGCAACCCGAAATTTTCGGTTCTCGGCAACATTAAGTGAGACTAACGAGAACCGAACGGTGAAATTAATTTTGGCACTCGGCATTCGGTTCGAGTCGGTTCGGTAATCGGAACCGAACCGCAAATCTGCAGCCATATATAACCTTAATAATCAGAAAAAGACCCTAATTTTTTTGCTTCTTCTTCTTCGCCTCTGCCTCTTTGAGAGAGAGAAACTTTCCCCATCTACGATCTAATCATCATCTCATTTCTTTTCCTTCATCAAGTCATCGACACATCTTCTACATATCTCGTGGTTTAGAAAGGATCCTTTTTCTCAAGGATTCATCCATACACAGTAAACTCAAAATTTTGAAAGGTAAAATCTTCTTCTTTCTCTTTGTTTTTTTGTTTGAATCTCTCTCTCTAAGCTTTCTTTCTATATGAAGTTCAATTTGGAAACCCCAATCAAAGAAAAGCCCTAATTTCGTAACCCTAATTTCAGTTTCATTTTCAATTTCGTATTTCAAAACTCTGATTTTCTATTCTCTCTTTTTTACAGGTACAATTCGGGTTAAATGACCCGAATTTTTTGAGTTTCGGGTTGAATTCGGATGGAAAATAAATACAGAAAACCGACCCGAAAAAACCGAGTACCGTTGATCCGAACCAAAAATCATTTTCGGAGCAATTCGGTTTCAATTCTTGAAAACCGAATTTTAACAAAAACCGAACAACCCGACCCGATTAACCCGTTTCCGCCGAAATCCCAGGACTAATAATTGTGATGAGGGCATCACAATTACACCCATTCACGTACCCTTCATTAAGTGGCTTTTCATTAGCAACCATTCGGCCACATTCTTTTACATATCTTCTATATATTAAAAGAGAAGCATTTTGTGATCATTTTGCTTAGGTGTCACTTCCACAATTTTCTCTTATTTATTTTTATTTATTTATTTAATTCTCTTATACTCATTACCAATCACATTTATTTCCAAAGATACTTATTTTGATTATTATAACTCTAATTGCCAAACACATTTGAACCTTTCTAAATTTACCAAAATTAAAAATATTTGGAAATCTTAAACTTTCCAAAATTAAAATATTTCGAAAATTATAGATTTAAACCATAGAATTAAATGTGAACAAAATTTAACATATACACCAAAAAAATTTTGATATAAAATATAAAAAAACAATTTATTATCTTTTGAAAATATATGACCATGTAAAACAATTTTTCATATATATTTTTACATGTGTTGTTTTGTTTAACAATTAGATGTTTTTAGTTTTTCTTAAATACACCTTCCTACAAGTAAAATAATTATTAATGAAATTTGTTGATTTAATTATTTCACAGGTGAAACACATTAGCATACAAAATAATCGCAAAATTCAAATATATAAAATAGGTCTTCGATTATGTATAATAATTCGCCATAATTGTATTTTTTAATTAAAATTATTGATTTTATTCGATAATGATTTTATCCTGCGTATAACGCGGGTAATTTTCTAGTCCTATATATTATTTGAGAAGCATTTTGAGAGCACTTTACTTAGGTGTCATCACCACAATTTTTCTTCTTTTTGTTTTTATTTATTTATTTCATTGTCATATATACTCATTACGAAACACATTTATTTCCAAATAAACTTATTTTGATTACTATAACTCTAATTGCCAAGCACATTTGAATCTTCCTATCTTATATATTATTTGAAAAGCATTTTGAGAGCACTTTGCTTAGGTGTCATCACCACAATTTTTTTTCTCTTTATTTTTATTTATTTATTTATTTCATTCTTTTATACTCATTACCAAACACATTTAATTCCAAATATACTTATTTAGATTACTATAACTCTAATTGCCAAACACATTAAATCTTCTTAAACTTGCCAAAATTAAAATATTTTGAAATTTTCAACTTGCTAAAATTAAAATATTTCAATATTATAGATTTAAATCATAGAATTAAATGTAAACAAAACATTTAACATATATACCAAAAAAAATTGATTTAAAATAAAATAAAACTATTAATTATCTTTTGAAAATATATGAGCATGTAAAAATATGTTTTTACATGTGTTGTTTTGTTTGACAAATGGATTTTGAGAAGCATTTTGAGAAGCATTTTGAGAGCACTTTGCTTAGGTGTCATCACCACAATTTTTTTCCTCTTTATTTTTATTTATTTATTTATTTCATTCTTTTATACTCATTACCAAACACATTTAATTCCAAATATACTTATTTTGATTACTATAACTCTAATTGCCAAACACATTAAATCTTCTTAAACTTGCCAAAATTAAAATATTTTGAAATTTTCAACTTGCTAAAATTAAAATATTTCAATATTATAGATTTAAATCATAGAATTAAATGTAAACAAAACATTTAACATATATACCAAAAACAATTGATTTAAAATAAAATAAAACTATTAATTATCTTTTGAAAATATATGAGCATGTAAAAATATGTTTTTACATGTGTTGTTTTGTTTGACAAATGGATGTTTTTAGTTTTTCATAAATGCACCTTCGTACAAGTAAAAATATAATTATTAATGAAATTTGTTGGTTTAATTATTTCACGGGTGGAATAGATTTGTATGCAAAATAATTGCAAAATTCAAATATATAAATTAGGTCTTAGGTTATGTATAATTATTATTCATAATATTTTCTTTTTAATTAAAACTATTGATTTTATTCGATAATCATTTTATCTCGCGTATAACGCGGGTAATTTTTTTGTCCTATATATTATTTGAGAAGCATTTTAGGAGCACTTTTCCTAGGTGTCATCACCACAATTTTTCTTCTTTTTATTTTTATTTATTTAAGATTACCAAACACATTTATTTCCAAATAAACTTATTTTGATTACTATAACTCTAATTGCCAAACACATTTGAATCTCCTAAACTTGCCAAAATTAAAATATTTTGAAAATTTCAACTTGCCAAAATTAAAATATTTTGAAATTATAGATTTAAATCATAGAATTAAATTTTTAAAAAAATTAACATATATACCAAAAAAAATTGATTTAAAATAAAATAAAACTATTTATTATCTTTTGAAAATATATAAGCATGTAAAGATATGTTTTTACATGTGTTGTTTTGTTTGACAAATAGATGTTTTAAATTTATAAATGCAATTTCCTAGAAGCAAAATAATAATAATTAATGAATTTTGTTAGTTTGATTATTTTACTGGTGGAACACATTTGTATGCAAAATAATCGAAAATTCAAATACATAAATTAGGTCTTAGATTACGTATAATTATTCTTAATAATTTTTTTGTTAACTAAAACTATTGATTTTATGCGATGATCATTTTATCCCGCGTATAACGCGGGTAATTTTTTAGTGTATATATATATATAACATCATACTTATGTAGTAATAATATTTAAATATCAACTACTAATGCAATATATAATATATATATAACATAAGAGAGATATTGATATAATATAATAAGGTAAGGGAAGAGGGTTATCAATACACCCAAATTCTAATGCTATAATCGAAACCGATCCATCACGGTATCGTCTTTTATATTAGAATCTTTAACTTTAATATGAACTTGATCTTTAATAATTAAACTGAAAGACACATAGGTCACATTATTCTTACAAGCAATGCCAATATGGTAACTAGGTTATGCATTGTCATGACTTTATAAACGATCGTATATCTTTTTTTTATCTTCTGATATAGGTTTTCACAAATAACATGAAAGAAATAGCTACTCCCATAGTAAAACCCTGCAATTCGTTCTGATAAATGGACAGAGGTTAGTTTTCAACTTGACCTCAAGAAGTTTGACACCATCTGTGATGAGTAAACGAGTGATCGAGATCGCAGCATGTCTCGGAAACACCATTCAAGTAAAATTGAACGACAAACCAGTTGAAGTGAACTCATTCGAAAAGTATATTGATTTATACCTTAGAGCAGATAAATCAAGGGAGGATCCTCTGCCAAGAACTGATTGTTATCACATACTAAAGCTTTGATTAACAATTATCTCATTATGTACAAAGAGAAATCTGAAGTTTCAAGATTGCAGAATCTCTGTTATGAAGCAAACCAAGAAGAGTGTCTTCTTTACTTATAAACTGAGATTTTTACCAGAACTAATTTCTTTAATCGATCGAAACCAAACCCAACAAACAAATTTTTGTACGTGGAATCGAAAAAAGAAAAAGAAAAAATAAAGATTTTGTGGAGTGACTAGTGTCATATGCTGAAATTCTCTCTGTGTATATGTAATTAACTAATTATATAAGAAATAAATAAATTAATAATTAAATTAATCATAATTTTGAGAGTTGGATTCTGCGGACCGAATGTGATGAGATTTGGAGGAGTAATGTATTTATTTTATAAAACATAAAAAGTATTTTTTTCCATGTTTTGCGTTCCTCAATTATTATTTAACAACTTCTTCAGTAAGAGACAGAACATAATCTCTTCTACAAGTGGTTCAAGCATTAATTTCCTTTTTGCAGGTGATGGCACGATCGTCCCCCATGGATAAGCATACTTTGGTGAGACATCTCCGTACAATGTTTCATATAGCCAGCACTTGTTTTGGTTCCAAAATTAGAAGTCTTGAAGAAAGCATAATATATCAAAACTATGTTTCTTAGATATTTAGGTTACTACTTTAGGTTAATCTATCATTGGTTTCTACATACTTTCCAACTATCGAACAATCGACATTTTTCTGGATAAAGATAAAACAATCGATACTGAAACCAGCCGGATAATGTAAAATGGTCTAAACGTGATAAGGTTTTGTAGCCTAATAATTAAATCTTTGTATAATGTTAATGTACTATATTGAAAACTTGGATATATTTTTCGCTTCAAGACTTGAATATATTGTTTTTAAAAAAAAAAAAACTTGGTGAGACATCTCCGTACAAGGTGAGACATCGTGCCATCACCTGCAAAAAAAACTTCAAGACTGCATAACGACATTTCACTGCCCGTGGATACCATCTTCTCAAGGATTGATCGCAACATCAAAGACACATTACTTGCTCGGAGAAACCGGAAAGGAAACAATCTTCTTTCCTTTTGGCTTTCTCGATCTTAACACTCCAAGTGTACTCAACCTAGCTCCAATGATTTTTTTTTTTTTGGGCCAAAATGGCTGTTTGCTAAAGCTCCTGTAATCAAACTCAATGTTCCATTTTAGTAATAATATATTCACATTTTATCAAAAAAAAAAAAAAAAATTGGATATATTGGTTTGATGGTTTCCGCTAGATTCTTATACTTTTCTTCCCCATAAATTAGTAAACTTGTACAACAAATAGAATAATTTTTTCAAATTCAATAAAAAATAAGTTATGAAAAAATTGTCACAACTTTACTGAAAAACTATTATATGGACTGATATTTGCCACGGTCAGAATTATTCTTTTTTCCTTGTCACTATTTTCGGTCCT
This sequence comes from Draba incana, assembly GCA_963576765.1. NCBI lineage: Eukaryota > Viridiplantae > Streptophyta > Magnoliopsida > Brassicales > Brassicaceae > Draba > Draba incana. The sequence goes on along the minus strand of OY755204.1, from coordinate 10,303,752 downwards.
CAGATTAATCGAGGACAATTTGTCTTTCTGCATTCTCATTATATTCATCTTTCTTTCTGTCTTTCCCTTTCTCTAACCACCAAAAATGCCTTTTGCCTCCATAGCTCTCTCCTCTTTCTCTTTCTAACTTTTCCCTTGGAAATTCCTCTTTGTCACCAACTAGGGTTTCCTCTTTTAAAAAAAAATCCCAATAATTGAAAATTTTCTTGAAAGATTTTATATCTCCACTCCTTAAAATTAAGACTTAAGAGAGAATCAAAGAAGATCAGACCTTTCCAAGAAGACATCAAGGGGGCAAACCGTTTTCTTAATGCTACATTTATAGGTTATGGTTTGAGGAAAAGATTTTAATAGATCCCTTCCATTCAAATAATTAAACCAAATACAACGTAAAAATAAACATTCAAGAGTTCATCCCAACTTATTGGAATATTATTTACCAAATAAAAAAGAAGTTAAGTACTCTTGGAGTCAAACATATAAAGAAAATCGGATATGAAAGCAATGCCAATATGAATTGATTTGAAAGTTTGTTTCTAGCCACAAACAATATGCTACATCTTTAACGACAACAAAACAAGAAAATATCATCCTGAAATTAAAATTCTTTACCAACGCAATATAACAACATATAAAAAAAACATAAAGAAAAGGAAAATGATACAAATAAATAGATAACACTATCGAACAAAACATATATTACAAATACAACAAAAATTTAAAATAAATTATTTACAAAAGTTTACCATCCAACCCATGCGTAGCGTAGGGAAATCCCTAGTCGCCGGTAACAAAATCATAACAAAAGCTGGTAACAAATTTTTTTAAAGAAGTTGACCACTTCCGATCTTTTGAGCTAAAGGTGGTAACAAAAATATTAATTTTAATATTATTTTTTTTGGTTCCATATTCGTATCCCTTCAATTCACGATAATTTTTTTTTTTTTTTTCTGAAAGTTTTTTAACACTTTGTCTTCTAAAATTCCAAATATATCATGGGATTCAATGGAATATCCATTCCATGTAAATGGTAAATAAAAAATGGATGACCTATCCCACGTAATCCTGTGTATAAAAAAGACGAGAGGATTGCGTTTCGTTATCGCTTCCTTTCTCCCGAATCCCTAAATCTGAAAAATATCTCTCAAGCGGCAGCCTCCGTTCTCCACGGACGAGCAGTTTAGCAACAGTTCCGTCATCGACATCAGAGTAAGCTCTTCTTCTCTTGAAGGCTTTCCCTTACTTGGTCTGTAGAATTTCTGATTAGATCTTTGATGGTACTCTAGGGGTTGACGAAATTCAAAGCTTTTGCGGATCGTTTGAGGGCTAGGAACATAATCTCTGATGAGAAATTAAGCCGGTAAATAGATGCCTTTTGTAGATTTTTTGTATACGCAATAAAATGTGTCCTTTGTTGATCTCCTTGCAAACATTATTTCAGTTTGGCTAGGGTTTCGGTTGAGGGATATGACACATCCTTGCCTGAAGTTGAGAAGCTGTGTTTTGCCTCTTTATAGAATTGGTTTCATATACTTTCTGGAAGAAGGCGCGCAAGAGAAGGCCGTGACACTTAACGGAAGCTTCGTGGCACATATCCGATGTGACATGGGAGGATGGAATGTAGTCGTTGAGGCTTTACCGAAAAAAGTCTGTGATTTCAGTCGTGATCAGTTGGAATCTGCTCAGAGACTCTTAAGCTCGCGGTTTTATTCCCAGCATTTTTTTATCTGTAACATGATTTTATGCTTTCGTTCGTTGATGATATGCAATTTATTATTGCAGTCAAGATGGCTTTACCGTTACAGGATACGACACTTCGCTTCCTGAGGATGATCTCAGGAGTGTATTGTTTAGGCACTTCTCTTCCTGTGGAGAGATCATTTATCTGACTGTCCAGAAAGACCCTTGTCAACCCAGTCAGAAAGACACTTGTCAACCCCGTCTTCTCGGAAAGTGGGTTTTGTGGCTTCTAACTTTCTCCAATTTGTTTGCGATTTTCTCCCAGGTAACTAAAATTCTTTCTTTTGACAGATACACTTTTATCTGTATCTCGGGAGAAGGCGCATTAGGCAAGGCTCTGGCACTTAATGGAAGTGATTTGGGAGGATGGAATGTTGATGTTGAGAGTCTTCCGATACCTTTACCAAATCAAAGCATAGCCATTCCTTCTACTGGCCCATCTGGTTCTGCGCAGTAGAAGTCTCTCTCTCTCTCTATCTATCTTTTTTTTTTTTTTTTAAACTTTGTTGTTTTTCATTTGTGACATTGTTACTTGTTCTGTTCTCTTTTCTGGACGTATGACGTTTTTATTTCTGGATGTTCAATAATCATTATCTACTTAGATTGTTAGGTTTTATGTTCTAAAACATCTCGTATGACGTTTTTATTTCTGGATGTTCAATAATCATGATCTACTGGATTTAGATTGTTAGGTTTTATGTTCTAAAACATCTCACTTATTGACCTCAACAATTTGAGAGTACTGGCTATTATGTGCATATAAGATCTCTTGTTATCTCTTCCATGAGTCCACTAATGACTTCCCTCTCTATATATCTTTCTCCATGAAGGCAATCATTCCAACACCTGTCCCACATTGAGTTTAAGTTAGGGTCTTTTTGGAGAGCATCTCTTCCCAACACCTTTGGTGTGTAGTCTTCTTCAGTGAATGATCCAGTGTAGCAGTCCTTACCGTAAGCTCTAAGCTTCTCGAACTCTTTGCTTAATTGTCTAACAAGTTCGTCCAATGAGTTTGCTTTGTGGGAACTAATTGTGGCCTTCACAAATGGATGTACACTTAACTCTTGAAATCTCCCTTTTCGTTTCATTAGCCACAATCGAGGATTAGGTTCTTCTCTTATCTTGATTGTAATTGCTCAAATTGGGGCGTCATGAAGGATATTTGGAGGAATGCTGAGTTTGAAAAGTGCCTCTGCTGTGTCTAAGCATAGTTGGCTTTTCATAACTATTTTCTTGAGGTTTATTTCGCAAAATGTCTCTGTTTTTCGGTGTTCTAGTCGCTTCTCTAACAAGGGCATATCTTCTGGTACCTCCTCTTTGGTTCCTGAAATAATTGAAACTTGTTTTTAATTCACTGTTACCTAAAATGCTTGTGGTACTAGCATAAAAGCATTGTATATATATGTTTTGACACATTTGGGTCTAATCTTTTTAGAGTTTGATTGGTACACCCGCTACCACCCGCAAACGCTGCGTTTGCGGATGGTAGCGGTTCGTAGCGTTTGACAACAATCATGAAAAACGTTTTCTACCGTTTCTTAGCGTTTGCGGTCGGGTGGTTGCAAAAGGATTTATTTTTTATTAAAAAATAAAATAAAATGTATTTAAAAATCAGAAAATATATAATAAATTTTAAAAAATCAAGATTTGAATACTATAATTATGAAATATATACATAATTTGATATTTTTAATTGGTAACCTATTATAATTTTATCTTATATATAATAGCAAACCCAAACAATGAATATTTTTTAAGGTTTTAGGGGATTAAAATAACTATCTAACGATTTTTTCATTATGATTTATTTGGGTTACCACTTATCGTTAAGAAACCGTGTAGTAGTTGTTTTGGAAAGTTTGCGTCTTTTCATTATGACTGTCTCGTCAAGAGTTACAAAAATGATAACCGTTTTATGGTTATTCCTCGGGTTGTGATTTTTTTGCAAAAAATTATTTAGTAGTTATTTTTAAAAGTTGTGTCTTTTCATTCTTCATGTCTACTAACTGAAAAGATAATTTTTTAAATGGTGACTTTTCATTAAATAAAATAACTACCTATTAAGTGAAAAGTTACAACTCTTTAAATGGTGCATTTTCATTAAAATAACTCTTTTTCATTTGGGTTGCGACTTTTCGTAAGGTTGTGTTTTTTTATTTGGGTTGCGGCTTTTCATAAAATAACCGTTTAAAAGTTGATTTGTAAAGTTGCGTTTTTTCACTATGACTGATTTGTCAAGAAGTACGAATAAAATAACTGTTTTATGGTTACTTTTAATCATTTGAGCTGAACTTCTTGTTAAAAAACCGTCCTAATAATTTGTGTTGCAACTTTCCATAAAAGAAACCGTTAGGTAGTTATTTTGGAGAGTTTGGTATTTTCATTATGATTTATTTGAGTTGCGACTTATTGTTAAGAAACCGTTTAGTAGTTGTTTTAGAAAGTTGCGTTTTTTTATTATGACTGTCTCATCAAGAGTTACGAATTGGATAACCTTTTTATGGTTATTCTTCGGGTTGTGATTTTCTCCTAAAAAGATATTTAGTTATTTTTAAAAGTTGTATCTTTTCATTCTTCATGTCTACTAAATGAAAAGATAATTTTGTAAATGGTAACTTTTCATTAAATAAAATAACTACCTACTAATTGAAAAGTTACACGTCTTCAAATGATGTTTTTTCATTTAAATAACTACTTTCTGTTATCATAGATAAATATAAATTTACCACTCTCACATTTCAGTGGCAAAAAGTACAATCTAAACATGAAACTTATAATTCATCATTGATAAAACATGATAGAAAAAATTATCTACAATTAAAAATGTGTAGATACATATATGAGAAACAAAACAACACTTCTTTAAGATTTCAAATTACATTTTCAAAAGGTTATTAAGTCATTGAATCATCATTTGATGATAGTCATGTTTTAAAATATATTAGAGATGATTATGAATTTATATTTGCATGTGTCAAAAATAAAAAAATTATATTGACAATTGTTTTAAAAAGAAATATAGTCAGGAGGTTCTTTCCCCCCGCGATTTCGCGGGGTTCGATTCCTAGTATTTATAAAATCTTCACACCAAAATTCTCTTAATAAATTACAATCACAAATATAAATAAATTTAACAAAGTAAAATTTTAAAATGAAACATTAATCTACAAAAGAAAAAATTTCTCCATTAAAATCATAACTTTAATCCAAAATAATGATAACAATAATAAGAATAATAATACTTAAGTATCATATACATGATTTTTTAGTATTTAAATTTATTGAATTAATAATTTTTGTATTTTATTATAATAATATGATTTTTGATATTTTTTGTAATTATTTAATGTGTTTATATTGTTAATTTATTATTTAACCGCTACAGCATCCGCTGTCAACCAGTTGTAGATATCCCGCAAACGCACCAATTTTTAACCGCTTCACCAGTCGTTCAAATCGCTCAAAAACGCTTGAAACCGCAACCGCCCGCTTTCGCAAACTCCCGCAACCGTTGCGGCTACACCAGTCAGGCTCTTAATCATTGATTCTTAGTGATATTAAAATTGCAATGAGACTAACAAGAAGAAAACGTGAAAGTGCATTCTTTGCTTCTTACCATTAAATACTGTCTTGGATAATCCATCTGAATATTCATTAGATTTTGATAATGGAGCTTGTTGATCCATGACTCGAAGATGAATCCCCATAGAGACTTTTTCTCTCGAGTTGATCTACATCTACAATAACCGGTCTCTCGAGATTATACCTATCAAAAACGCATTTCGACAAAACTATTCAAATCAAACCTTAAATGTATTATATAAGATTACCACTCAAAGCTAGAAACATTACCATCGCGTATGTATCATATGGTCATCATCCCGCTTCTCTACCGTGTTTAAAGAAATGTAAGTACGGCCATTGATCTCGTCCTTTCCTGGAGAAAACCCGGTCTTTGACAGTGAGAACCAAATGGTCTTCAAATGGCTCTGCCACAACAAGCTTGTTTTTAATTCACTGTTACCTAAAATGCTTGTGGTACTAGCATCAAAACCTCGTTGTTAGGATCGCCTACAGTTTCTCCGAGGACAAACACAAAAACGAAACCGATTCACCAAACCACTCCATAACCAGCAGCACAAGAGCATCTTGGGGAACTACTCACGAACACCACCGCAAAGAAGCAGAGACTAGAAATGACTCGAACCACCATCTCAGCCCAAACGAGCCTGATATCATTAGAGACGTCGCCGGCGAAGTTGTCTAGCCACACGCCTACACCGGGTAGAAGCGCATTTGTTTTTGTCGGAAAATGCCATGAACCGCCGCGAAATCTCTTGAAAAGAAAACCGTGTAAAATGATATTGTCATAAATGATAATTTTTAAACACATAGTTTAACATTTTTATTTGCCTTTCCATGTTAAAATATATTTATGTTGATAAAAGTTAAGCCTAACAAGTGAATGCGCATGGATTAGCTTTCGAAGGCGGTGTTGGTTCGGGTCTCATCTCACCTATTTGGTGATTTGGTGCATAATGCTGATGATGTTCAATAATATCCAAATCCAATTTGGTGCATAATGCTGATGATGTCCATAAGCTCAAGATCCGTTGGCTTATTGTGATGTATTGAGCCTGAGAGAGATGTTATGTTGAAGGTGAGTTGAAGGGTTCGTTTAGGCCGAAAAATAAGCCCTATGCGTGCTTATGGTTACTGGCTTGGACTCGGTGTCTTTCATTCTGGTGTGAAGGTGAGTTTGTCTCTTTTTGATGATTTTTCTCAATTTCAATTTCTGGGTTTGGCATTTTTGACTCGAATCTACTACTAGTTTGGTTGCTAAAAAAGTGATGGGGGACCGATGAGAATTTGGGGTATTTGGAACTAGATTTGTTGAGAATTTTGGTGGCTTAAAGAGAATTGACGTAGGTCCTCCTAGAGTAAAAAAAAAAACCATGTACTGAAATCTCAAATTTGATTTTGATGATAAACAAATTTTGAAGATGGATTGATTGTTTATAGGTTGTTCAAATCTTGCAAATTGATAGCAAATTGTTCCCTTGAGCAAAAACCAATGTTCTTTGGGCATTTGTGTTGGTGTTGTAGAATGTCTTTTGTATTTAGTGATTTATCGATTTATCAGTATTCCGTAATATACCTTAATTTAACAGCAGCAGCTCCTTGCTTTTTATTGTAAGTAAATCCCCATAAATCAAATCATAATGTTTTGTAGCCGAAAACCTCGTAAGCCTCGTGATACGAGGCAGTTTAACATACGCGTTTTACCGCTAGATTCACCCGATGAAGCTAAGACACAGAAAATGGAATCCCCCAGCTATTTAACGGTAAATTCTCATCTTCTCTTCTGGCTTTGAACTTCACATTGTGGGAGAAGATACAATATCTTGTTCAATTTTCTGTACTTTTCCTCGCGTTCTTCTTGCGAGAGATATATTACCATAATTGATGTACAAATTGGATGGTGTGCTACAGGATATCGTGGTATCAGATATCCCGAGGCAGCTGGAAATTTTGAAATGTCTGGCAACACTGCGCCAGCCATAGCTCACTCTTCTCTGGACTCTGATGGGAAAGCTGTGTGACCAACTGAAGCCGTGCCCTCTCCAACTAAGGCAAGAAAGCTATCTTCTGGCTAAAGGGTTTGTTCACCTTGACAATCCGTTATTGCGATTTTACATTCCTGTTGTTACAAATCATTCTTCCTTTATTGCGTTATTAACCTAGAAAATTTCTTCCAGCAACCTACTTCTGAAGAAACGCCAATTCTATCATTCTCACAAAGTTCAGGTAGCTCAAGTTCCCTCACCTACTGTAGCCTATTCTTTTGTAATTAGTCATTTGGTTAATGGAGAAATTGATTATATGATTCGATGATCACACTACAAGAAAACAGCCGCAAATCCGACGGAAATTCCGACGGAAGTAATTCCGTCGGAAATTTTCGGACGGTAATCCGACCGATTTTCGACGAAATGGAAATTTTTCAATTCCGTCGGAAATCTGTCGGAATTATTTCCGACGGACCACAGACCGTCGGAAATCGGTCGGATTATTGGACCGTGTAACTAGCCGTTGCCGACGTCGGAGGAGATTCCGGTCAGTTGTCGGAAATCCGTCGGAAAATATCAATTTCCGACAGATTTCCGACAGACTCCCAACTAGTCTGTCGGAAATCTGTAGGAAAAAATAGCCGTTATATAACCGTTATCTAGCCGTTATTATATCCGTTGTTTTTCCGACGCTTTGCCGACAGATTTCCGACGGTCAGCGTATTTATATATATGATTCCACACATCTTCATTCACTCACAAAACAACAACAACTTCCAACCAAATATTTGTTAGAAAAAAATCGTTAAGAGAGTGAGATGTCATCTTCTAGATATTATAGATCGTGGATGGATGAAGAGATGTATGATCCGGAGTCGAATACATTAAATCCAAGTTATGCACGAGGTATATGCGAGTTCATGGCGGTTGTCGGGAATCGAAAGGTGATAAAATGTCCATGTTTAAATTGTTGCAATTCTCGTAATGTTAATGTAGAACAAGTTTGGCATCACTTGTATACCGTTGGTTTTATGCCGGGATACAAAATTTGGTTTTTTCATGGAGAAACTAATAATGATGGTGCTAGTAGTAGCAGTGCACCATATGTTGCGGATAGCTTAGGCGAACATAGAATGGATAACTTAGGTGAACATAGAACGGATAGCTTAGGCGAACATAGAACGGAAGTAGGTTTTGGTGTAGGTACCGCTGAGATGGTTCATGATGCGTTTAGAGAGAATTTGCCATCGATCGTAATAAGGGAGGATAGACTAGAAGAACCAAATGAAGAAGCTAGAAGATTTTTTGATATGTTAGACGCAGGGAAGCAATCATTATATGATGGGTGTAGAGACGAACATTCCCCTTTATCAACTGCTAGTAGACTGATGACCCTTAAGACAGACTTCAATTTGGCGGAAGAGTGTGTTGATGCGATAGCAGATTTTGTGAAAGATATTTTGCCTGAAGATAATCAGGCACCTGCATCATACTACGAGATACATAAACTTGTAGCTGGTCTTGGTATGCCGTATCAGGTGATAGATGTATGCATCGACAACTGTATGCTATATTGGAGAGAAGACGAAGACCGGAGAAGATGTAAATTTTGTCGTAAACCGCGGTATCAGGAAACTGGTGGGAGAGTTCCAATTCCATATAAACGTATGTGGTACTTACCATTGACAGCGAGGTTAAAGAGGTTATATCAATCTGTGCGAACGGCAGAACAAATGAGATGGCATGCAGAGCATCGTCAAGATGGAGAGATTACACATCCTTCAGATGCAAAAGCGTGGAAACATTTTCAAATGTTGTATCCGGATTTTGTATACGAGTCAAGAAATGTGTACCTCGGGTTAAGTACAGATGGTTTCAATCCATTTGGGAAGCATGGAAGGCAGTATTCTTTGTGGCCCGTAATCGTAACACCGTATAATTTGCCCCCTGGTATGTGCATGCGTCGAGAGTTTTTATTCCTCTCCGTTCTTATTCCCAGCCCTGAGCATCCGAAGAGATCACTTGATGTATTCCTCCAGCCATTGATTTATGAGTTACAAATGCTATGGAGTCACGGTGTCGAAGCATTTGATGTTTCACGGAAGCAGAATTTTCTGATGCGTGCGGTCCTTATGTGGACTATTAGCGATTTCCCAGCATATGGTATGCTATCTGGATGGACTACTCATGGAACATTATCGTGCCCGTTTTGCCAAGACAACACTGACGCTTTCCAATTGAGGAATGGAAGAAAGCCATGTTGGTTTGATTGCCATAGAAGGTTTCTACCGGACGGCCATCCCTATCGTCGGTCTAAAAGATTATTTAAGAAAAATAAACAAGTGTTTGATGCTCCAATTGATGAGATAGACGGTCGTACTATATTGGAGCAGTTGAGAGATTTTGGTGCTGAGAGGACTCCTGATTGTGGGGGTAATGGGCATGAACCGCTTTGTGGTGTAGGAGGAGCTCACAACTGGCATAAGAAGAGTATATTTTGGGATTTGCCGTATTGGAAGGATCATTTATTAAGGCACAACCTCGATGTGATGCATATTGAAAAGAACTTCTTTGACAACATCATGAATACGGTGTTAAACATCCCGGGAAAGACAAAAGATAATGTGAAGTCTAGGATGGATGTTTCAAAGATTTGCTACCGTGCTTATCTTGATCGTATTCCCGATGGTACATATCCTTTTCCTCCGTACCGATTGCAAATACAAAAGATAAGAGAATTTTTCCGGTGGATTGAACACGAAGTTAAATTCACTGATGGATATGCAGCTAATCTGGGTAACTGCGTAGACTCGCGATACCTAAAGTTTTTGGGACTGAAGAGTCATGATTGTCATGTACTGATGCAGAGGCATCTTCCATTTGCTTTTACCCATCTCCTTCCTCAAACTGTCCACGAAGCTATTGCAGCAGTTGGTGCTTTCTTTAGGGATTTATGCACGAGGACACTTACAGTTGAGGGGATCCACAATTTAGATGCCAATATACCAGTGATCCTTTGAAATCTTGAGAAGATCTTTCCGCCGTCTTTTTTTGATGTTATGGAACATCTTCCCCTACACCTCCCCCGCGAAGCTAAACTAGGTGGTCCCGTTCAATTTCGTTGGATGTATCCTTTTGAGCGGTACATGTTCCATCTAAAGAAGAAGGTCAAAAATTTAGCTCGAGTTGAAGGTTCAATTCTCGCACAGAGTATCAATGAAGAATCATCACAGTTTGCGGAATATTACTTTCCGCGGGAAGTTAGTACGAAGAGTAGACGTCCTGCTCGTTATGATGATAAAGGTGAGAGAGTCACATATGCCGCGATTGTCCCTGAGATGTTTTCGCAAGTTGGCCGAGTGATTGGGAGAGGGTAGAGACGCTTCCTATCACAAGCAGAGTGGAGTCACTTACATATGTATATCCTAACGAATTGTGAGGAGATGGCGGAGTACGAAAGGTAAAAACAGAACTTATTTAAATACATCTTGTTTTTAATACCTAAGTAATATATAGGTTTCATATGTTATATATTTTTTGTTTGCTTTCAGGATTTACATTGCATCAATACGTCGCTATTATCCAGAAATGACAGAAGACGAACTTGGAGAATCTAAGGAAAACGAGTTTCCAAATTGGCTGCAATATTACGTAAGTTTTAAAAAAACGCTTACATTTCTTAAAATTACTGAATTAATTATTACTTAATTAAATGTTTGTTTATTAATTTGTCTAAATTATTATCTCAGGTTTCTGAAGAAATGAAGAATGGAGAAAGGTTTCCGACATGGTTACAAGAGATAGTTTCAGGCCCAAGCTTTGAAGCAACTTCATACGCTCGGTATTGCACTAAGGGATTTGCATTTAGGATTCATGAAGAAAGGCCGAGGGCAACTGCAGATTACGGTATTTCAGCTACAAGTGGTGATGTAGTCTACTACGGGATTCTGAAAGAAATATTGCAAGTGCGCTATCCAGGAATGTTGGGCATGAGGTGCATTGTTTTCTTGTGTGAGTGGTATGATCCGTCATATCCAGAAGGTGTCCAGGTGAGCCAATTTGGCGTCACTTAAGTAAATTCTTCTAGGAGACTGCAAAAGTATGACCCATTCATCCTAGCATCACAGGCAGACCAGGTTTGATTTTAAAATTTTATAATACGTGCCTTATAGATAAATAATGATATTGTAATTGCCTAAACTAAATATGTTTGTTTCAGGTATGCTACATTTCTTATCCTAGGGTGACACATCGAGGAGATCCTTGGATTACAGTGACTCCAATTAATCCAAGAGGGAGACTATATGGAGTTGCTGAGCAAGATGCTATGCAACCAACTAGAATTACTCCGATGGCTCCAGTTGATCATTCTTCAGCGGTGGACCTTTTTGTTGATTTCACTGAATTTGGTGATAATATCGTACATTCAGAATCAGAAGAAGAAGTTGGAGAATTTGATGAAGACGAAGACACAATTCCTTCGGAAGGATCTGATGAAGAAGAAGAAGTTGGAGAATTTGATGACGAAGAAGTTGGATAATTTATATATATATATATATATTTTAAATGATATATATATATATATAATTTCGACTTATCTGTATATTTATTTATATATATATATATATATTTTTTAAAAATGATATATCTGTCGGAAATCTGTCGGAAACATATATATATTTCCGACAGATTTCCGACAGTTAATCATTTTTATATAAATAAGCTTTTTTTATTTTATCCGTCGGAAATCTGTCGGAAATATATATATATTTCCGACAGATTTCTGACAGATTTGGGGTTTTAAGCTTGTTTATGATCCGTTTTCGTAGTTACAAGTTAATAGTATGGTTGAAGCAATATTTGGAAGATAAAATACTTGATAATGGTCATTGTTACTTTCAAATTCTAAACATTTAGTATTTTCCGTAAACATCTACTGTTTTGTATATGTAACTGTATGAAAGGCTTTTGGTTGAAACATGACAAAATCGAAAAACATGTTCGGTATAACATCGAGAATGTTATTTACTCAATTATCTTTCACTTTAGTTGTCAGAATTGTATGCCGAGACTTTGTCTTCTCAAAATTCAGGAATTTGGCCTCAAAACCCTAAATCTGTCGGAAATCAGTCGGAAAAATATATATATTTCCGACTGATTTCCGACAGATGTAAGGGTAACACGTGTCGTCTTTTAAGGTTAGCATGATATGAATATTGCGTCGGAAATCACGCAAAACATTTCTTCAATTTCTTCAATTCCTTAACCCTAAAACAACAAAAAAACATTTCTTAAATTTCCCATACCCTAAAACCACAATTCCGTCGGAAATCTGTCGGAAATATAAATATATTTCCGACGGATTTCCGACGGATGTGCCAAATTTAACCCGCGAAATGAAAAATAAATACCGCGAAATGAAAATTATTAAATTAGAATTTCCGACGGATTTCCGACAGATTTCATTCCGTCGGAAATTCTAATTTAATAACAGAACCGACTCTTCTTCTTCTTCTTCTCCACGGGTTGAAATCACTTCTTCTTCTTCTTCGCCACCACCGCTCCTCCTCGCCGGAATTCGCCGATTAATCTCCTCCTCCTCGCCGGAATCGCCCTTCCGCCTATCCTCTCCGCCTCCGAGCCTCTCCTCCTCCGAGACTCGCCCCAACCGCCTCCTCCTCTCCCCTTAGCCGCCACCGAGAATCCCATCTTCCTCGCCGGAATTCGCCGCCGTCTCCTCCTCGCCGGATTACCCATGGCGGATCTTCCTTCTCATTTGTAAGTATCCTCAAATTTCATGTTGATTTTGGTTAGATTTTATATAAATGAGTTTGTGAATTGATTTTTGCTAGATTTAGGATTAGGATTAGGGTTTGGAAATTGTTAGTATTTTATAAAATGAAATTTGGAAATTGTTACTAATTTTATGAAATTGTTAGTAAATTGTTAGTATTTTTACTAATTTTTACTAAATTGTTAGGGTTTTTAAATTGTTATGAAATTGTTAGGGTTTTTAAATTGTTATGAAAAATTAGATTTATGATTAGGAAAAATGAGGGAAATTGATTTAGAGAAATTGATTTAGGGAAATTATTTTTTCCATAAATTTTTAGAATATTGTTAGCAAGTTTTACTAATTTTTAAACAATTATAACGATTAATTTAAAATTTTAGAATTTTAATTTTTTAGAATTTTAAATTATGTAACAATTACTTAAGAATTTTAGAATATCGAAATAATTGTAAATTTAAAGATAATGACTTAATTTTTGAATTTATATCTATATTTTAAAGAATTTTAAACAATTAGATTTAGGAAAGTTTTTAAAAGGTTTATAAGATTGTTTACAAAACCTTATAAAAATATTTAAAAACCTTATAAAACTATTTAAAAACCTTATAAAACTTTACAAAAACCTTATAACACTATTTAAAAACCTTATAAAACTTTAAATTTTAAATTTTAGAATTTTGGAAATTTAAATTTTAAATTCCACCACAGAATTTTAAATTTTACAATTTTAGAAATTTAAATTTGAGAATTTTGGAAATTTAAAGCAATGTTTTTTTAAACCATTATATTTTTATAATTATAGATTTTTCATATATTTAAAATATATTATCATATAAATCTAGGGATTACGGTGGTTTCGCCACTGCATCTGGCAGCGGCCAACATCGTCGTCGTCGTGTGAGTAGAGCTCATTCGACTTCGACGTCTACACCTACACCGTCGTCTATACCTGTAGAGACGCCGGTGACACCAGCAGCCACCACAGCACCGTCGCAGATTAGCGTCGAGGAGTTCATGGGTCTTCCTGGACGAGAGAGGTTGACTAGACTCCATCCAGATCAGCTCGGTAGAGACAGATGGTAAGTTTTTTGTTTCATTTCTGTTTTTTTTTAACAAATTTAATTTAATTGCGACTAATGTTGCATTTTTTCCCGTAGGTTTGGTGATTCTCGCAGCGGGATTTCGAAGTCCCTGAACAAGATGGAAAACTCTATGCTCAGCCGTCCTTATGCGACGTACACCGCCATGCCACTAGAGGATCAAGATATGTGGTTTCGCCAATTTGCGGTAAGTCATCTTTTTCACAATTTTTACTTTCATTTAAATTATTATTATTTATATTTAATTTTTGTATTTGCAGCAAGAATTTAGGTGGGACCCACACATGACCGCTCTGGTTAGGAGAGAATTCGACTCTTATGCAGCACTGCACTACTCGAAGAAGGTGTTCGAGTGGAAGGATAAGTGGCTACACGGTCAGGTGCCAAAGGAGATGGTGGAAAAGGCGGAGTTGTGGAACGGGTTCATCGCCTATTGGCAACTAGAGGCGACCAAGGAGAGCTCTACATATCACTCTAGCAACCGGAACAGCCAGCGCAACGGCAAGGGACCTGCCACCCACAACCTTGGAGCTACCAGCAAGAAGACAAAGGCTAGGGATATGGTAAGTTTTTCATTGAACGTCTTGATTTTTATTAAATTTTTTTTTTATACATTTATATTATTAAATAAATATCTAACAACTGCAGGCTAAGGAGTTGGGTCGGGATCCCAACAGCTTGGAACTTCTGCTAGCGACACACACCGACAAGAATGGTGTTGTCCAGGATCAGGTAGCTCGGGAGATTCAGGAGATCGTCCAAAGAATGGAAGAGGAGTACATTCTCTCTCAGCCAGACGTCGAAGGAACCCCTCCCCTCACCCAAGCCCCGGACGACATCATCAACCAATTCGTCTTAAAGGTATGTAAAATTTAAATTAGTTTTCAAGTCTTTTTCATTTACAATTTAATTTGTTCCGCAGGTTGCTCCGCAGAGCAAAGGGCGGCTTTATGGTCTTCCCGACGATGCGGGATCATCGGAGTCTTCTTGTTACTACAGCGAGACATCCGACCTGAGAGCCCAGATGAAGGAAAAGGACGTCGAAATTGAAGGTTTGAAGACGACGGTCCAAGAGATACGAGATGCACAAGCCGTCCTAGAAGCCGAGCGGGTGAAGGAGAGAGCTGAGCGGGACAAGGACAGGGAGATGATGCAACGGATGATGGCGTACTTGGGGCGCAACCCGGATTTTCCGCCGGGGCCCACCACTTAGATTTTTATTATTAACGTTTTGTAAAACAATATTACTTTTTATTTCTACTTTTAATTTTATTTTAATTTCTACTTTTAATTTTATTTTAATTTAAATAATTCAAATTTTAAATTTTAAATTTATATTAAATTAATTATTATTTAATTTATTATTATATTTAATTATTTCTACGAATACGTCGGAAATCCGTCGGAAAGCTGTCGGAAACAAATCCGTCGGAAATATGTCGGAAATAATGACGTCGGAAGTCTGTCGGTTTACTAGTAGTCGGAACCCATCGGAAAGCTGTCGGTTTTATTTCCGACAGCTTTCCGACAGAATTTCCATTTCCGACAAGATAGAAACAACAGACATATCCGTCGGAAATCTATCGGAAAACTCTTATTCCGACAGACTTCCGACGGATATTTCCGTAGGAATCGCGCTGTTTTCTTGTAGTGTCAATATAGTAACCAAAGGAACTAGTTTTATGCACAAGTCCATGTAACCAAAGAATGTGTGGCCGTTGCCTTTTCTTTTGTGATTTTAGAGAATTAGGTAGGGGAATTTGGTGGTGTATTATTCTCATATGAAAATTCTTTTTAATTACCGATATTGTTGACACTATCAGTTAGTAAAATGTATGAAGTAAACTTGGGTGGATTATTTTTTTTAACTTTGCTGCATGAGGTTAAAGTTCTGTCTACGTGTGTTAGCTGGCCTCTCCAATGGACTTGACATACTGCTTTTGACTTGCAACAGATCTTCAGGACCTCTCCATGGAGCTCCGCAGAAAACAGTCTACTTACCTGAAACGTTTGCAGCATCAGAAAGATGTACTTTTGCCTTATTTTCATGAAACAACATGATTCTTAAGACGGTCATATACCTTAATTTGATGCCTTTATTCATCTTTGGATTCTCAAATCATAGGATCAGGATAGAGTAGATTTGGAGTTTAACCTGAATGGAAAGATGTCAAGACTGGATGAAGAAGATGACCTTGGTGGGATGGTAAGTTCTTACTTCCTCTGTAAGCTTTATCATTGACACTAAGAAATTGTTTGAACTTGTGAAAGGCTCTTATGTTTTGAACTTAGGGTTTCGTTGAACACCAGACGATCAAGGCTCTTATCTAATTCCTTTGAGTTGAAGAAGCGGGTGATGACATTCTATCGTTTTGATATGCTTTAAGATATGTTTTTGTATTTTTCATTTGTGAAGTTAATTTTAAACTTGGATTTGTGTTATATAAGATATGGGATCTTTATATTTTTGCTTGAATACTACTTAGTTTGCTTATAATTTTAAGATTTTCACTTCTTCTTTCTATTTTGCTTCTGAAAACAATCACAAATATAAATATGTTTTGGGGATAAAATTAGTAGCAAATTAGTAACTAATAAGCAACCAAACAATTACAAAAAAAAAACCAACAGCGTCACAATTTAGTGGCTAATAAGTGACACTTTAGAGACTATTTTGTGATTACCCACGATTTGCCACTATAAACATAGTCTCTAATATGTCACTTATTTACTACTACATATATCGTCACAAATTGCTCGCAAATAGATGTCGTCGCTTTTTAGTCGCTAATTTGCCACTACCAACATTAGTTCCAAAATAGTCACAAAATTACGACCAAATCTTGCTGTCACAGAGTAGTCGCTAATTTGCGACTATTTTGTGCCTACATAAATTAGCGACGAACATTTAGCGACTACTTTTTTTTGTCACTAAGTAGTCGCAAATAGGTCATTTGTGACTGTTTTGTGACGTTTTAGGGAGTCACAAATAAGCTATTTTCTTGTAGTGTCCATATCAGCGGCTGAAGAAGATGATTGGTTAGGCCCTTTGGATGTTCTTGAGCATTGTTTGGAAGATGGTATAAAGTTCATGTCGTTTGTCGGATCTCTGTTCAGCCTTCATTGTTGAACTGCCAAAAAAGAATAAATTCCAAGTAAATCGGGTTTTAATTTGTTAAAAAAAATCAATCAACGATGAGTGTAATGATCTACGTTCCTTAAAATGTTATTCTTGGTCATTTCTCATTTCGATGTGGGAGCAATGAGATTACCAGAACATTGTATTACATCAAACCTAATTTAATTAAATTAGTTTTTTTTTTTGGTTATAAACATTCTTAGTAAGTAGAAGTGAGTAGATATAAATCAAACCAATCTATACCAAACATTAGTTTTAAACTAAATATAATTGTTTTCAATATTTTGATGCACAATAAACATATCAAAATAGAAGAAAAACTAAAGTATCCAAACCCAAACGAATATTTTGATGTCACCAAAAATAGGGCTGTCTCAAACTTTATAGAGACCCTATTCAAATATCAAAATTAGACTTTAAAAAGTATTAGTTTTTAAACGTTAATTAAAAAAAATTACCTATAACTTATCATAATGAATAGTTTATAATCATAAATATTTTTTTTCTAATTTTTTGATAACAAATAAATTTTTTTTACTCAAATTTTTTCATTCATACAATTCTACCTAAAAAATTATATTTAAACAACGTCATTCTTCTTATTAGTCAAAGAAAAATCCCTTCGAGTCTCTTTTAGTTTGAGTTTGTAACTTGAATAATAAATCTACTTAAAAATATAATAAAATGAATGTTTAGTATATTAGATATCATAAACAACATATCACTAAGTAAATAAATAAAAACATGAAAGTACTTTAAGATGATCTAAGTAATAAAAAATATCTAAATGTAGTCAAGTAAAAAACTTTTACCTAATTAATATGAGTAATTTCAAGAAATGCCACTTTTGACATGCCACTTTTCAAAAATGCCTCTATCACTTTTTCCAAATTTTAAAATCATTTATGGGTGGGTTAACTATGTTATATTAGGGTTTAATTTATTGGGTTTAAGGTTTGTTAGGAATCAAAATATTTTTAAAAAATGAGAATTAGAAGATATAAGGTTTTTAAACGGATTTATAAGTGGCATGTTGGTAAGAAAATAATCAAACAGTGGCATACTTGTAAAGTGGCATGTCAAAAGTGGCGTTTTTGTAATTCTCCCTATTACTATTCAAAAGCCTTTTTCTTTTATATTAACAATTGATACTAATTCCTACATCATTTTTATATACTAATTATATATATCAAAGGTTAGTAATCCTTAGTTTAGTTCTTTTTTATTTGGTTGTCTAAATAAAATTATTTTTTTATAAATCTTTAATGGTTAACAAACTTAAATCTTTTTAATAACATATACTTATATATAAAAAAATATTTTTGGGCATTTCTAAATTATGGGCCTTGTACGACCGCACTACTTGCACACGTAAATAGACGGCCCTGACCAAAGAATTCAAGTCTCAGTCTCAGTATGGGGATCTTGCTCCTTAGTCTGAGTCAGAGTCTCCTCATTCTGGGTTTGGTCCTACTCCTGAGTTTGAATATCCTGATCTTGGGTCTGGTCCTGCTCTTGAGTCTGAGTCTCCTGCTCCTGGGTCTGAGTCAGGTCCTAATCCTGAGTCTGAGGCTGTTCTTCTCCATTGGCGTTTCCAGGAGGTGTGACGTCTTGATTGTTCCGGTTTTCATCAGGCTGACGCTTCCTGAAGTATTTTTCGATGAACTCCTCAGCAAGATTGGGGTATTTCTCCATCAGGTAGTTCTTAAGGGACTAAAGGTAGGAGAAGTCTTCTTCGGTCCCATCTGTTGTGACAATAAAAAAGCACCTAATCTCCATGTGGATGGTGTGCTTATCCACCTGCCAGAAATGTTCACACAGGGCTAAGTTTTGAAAGAGAGGCTAAAATTTGAAGAGGAGAATGATATTTACCGCGATGAAATCTACACCAGCACCGATCTTCGCGTCTCTCTGTGGATGGTTCTCCATCAGTGTACCTTCATGGAAAGAAAACAGTTTCAAAAAGATGAAGTACACTGTATATGTATGGAATATGTAACTACATTAAAGTGTACATAGAACTGGAAATTGGACAGACTAAGGTTAAGAACAAGAAAAGCATACCCGGAAAAGCGCATTACTTTTTTTAGATGGACTCAATTTCCGTAACATTTCTTCTGTCACTTTCAATAATAGGTTCAAACTCTTTAATTTTGTTCATTTTGTATCACTTTGTCACTAGTAGTACTAACTAACCAAAACCGACCCGATACAGATTAAAACTAATATGAAATCTAACGATTTCTATGTGGATACAAAATCCCAATATCCAAAATATCCGGAACTGAATGGAATCGATCTGAAACCCAACCATATATACCCGAGGCCTACAATATGTACTAAAACTTTTAGATTAATATAAATGTTTATTTTACAACCACCACATATTTTGTTAATCTATCAGTAATAAATTATCATAACGTATCCAAATAACATCATAAGGAAACAAAACAAAAAACAAGAAAATATCATATAAATTCAAACACAGCTTTGATTTATGTCTCATCAAAGGAAAAACACTTCTCCTAATTAATATGCTGATTTTTCTTTCAATGAAACTCTAATGTCTCGGGCATGGCAGAAAAGTATAAAATGTTAGCTATATATATTTTTTTTTTTCAAATAAAGTTTAAAGAAGTTGTGATAATTGAAGAAGAAAACACTAGTAACTGATCATCTGCAATGTCTCCTCATTCCAAAACATCTTCGACTGCTTCACCATCTCAGATCGCTCCGCCATTATTCTCTCCTTCCAATACTCTTTGCTTCTACAAAACAAATCATATTTTTTAACAAAACACAAATTTTTTGAAATATTATTAACTTCCATAGATAGAAAAGATGTGAATGTCTATAATATAGTGACACTGAACAATCTATATCACCCCAAGAAAAAAGACAAACTCACTTCTATCGAATTCGAAGTACAAAAAAATTGTTTAAACTTCATCTTCTACTAGCTAAACAAATGAAAACATTATTTTTATTTTTTTTCTAGTATGTATATATACTGGTTTGGTGCAATCTAAACTAGAAATTTGACTCACCGTATCTTTAAGAGAAGGTGCAGCTCGATCATTTGCAGAGCCGGATTTGAGATTGTTGGGGCCCTATACAAACCTAAATAGCCAATATTTAATTTACATCATTTTTAAACAAAAATAATTTTTCTTATCAACAATACAATCATGTTTTCTTCTTTGACATAAATTTATAGAAAATCTATTTAACATTTTTATATTTTAATCATATAATCTTATAAACTACTAAATTCTATAAACAAAAATTGTATGCTATCTCATTAAACTTTTATTTTTTACATCAAATAATCTATTTTTATGTAAATTAATATATAAATTTGAATTTTTTTAAAATAAGTGGGCCCTACAAAGTGGGGGCCCCTTCAAATGTTTCAAATGTTTTTGCTCAGATCGGGCTTTGATCATGTGAACCGCTTCCTCATAAACTCCGACCTGCATATATAACAAATGTGACGATCAAACACTTTAGTATAGATAATGGAACCAATATTTGAGAGAAGAATTTTTTTTTAATGTTGCAAGAATGTAAACAAACCTCTCTGCATATGGGACATTTGGAACGTTGTGGTGCGGCTTTAACGCCTTGGAAAATCATTACTGAAGCAGCCGAGCATGCACACGCTTTACAAAATATGTGACCACAATTTAAAGCGTAGGGATTGAATACTGTTTCCTGCCCAAATTAATCCACAAAAAGTTATTCATACATGAGAGTAAATGATTCAAATATGTAAATTGCGTTTGTTTAATTATTAAAAAAGGCAGAGGTTTTTATTATTTGTTACCAGGCGGATTGCACAAGTTAGATCAAACTCGAGCTCTATTGAGTTAGGTAGCATGAGTTTCAATACTGGTTGATCTTCATTGAGATTATCACACAAGACGCGACCAAACGAGTTTTTGAAGTTTCCAACTTTGTCAAGCCCAGAGTTGAGATAAAAGGCTCCAAGCTCTACGAGCCAAGGTGAATGCAAGAGCTCTATGCGCTCTGCTCGCATTTTCAGCTTGAATTTTTTCCCATTCACTGAGCTATGCACCTGAAAACATTTTCAAACCGGTTTCATTCATATTCTTTTTTTCAAATACATTTTTTTTTATCTTTGCAATAATCTCTAACCTTGTCATCTTTCTTGAGGATTTTACGGATGGCAATCGCATTCATTGTTATGTATTGAATCAAGATTTGGCCCTCATCAATTATAGATTGTTTTCCGCCGGTGAAGCATATGCGTAAACGTATCATGTATCTTTTCATCCTAGTGGCTACATGAAGATGGAGAAGATGTCTGACTCTTGACTTGAAGCATCCCGCTATGTCAGAAGCTTCCTTCATCAACTCCTCAAAGAAAATTTGATCACACGCTGCATTGTAACAAATCATCTATATTAAACATCAACCACCATATCTTGATTTAAAAAAAAAACTCGACACTAAATCATATAAACTCTTTCACAACAACAACATTTTGAATATTATCATAACCAAGACAATGTATTAGATCACTACAAGAAGGGTCACTATAAAGTGGGAATAGTTCATCGGATCAACCATGTTCTTTATGTTCTATATGTACTATGTTAAATCTAATGTGTCGATATTTTAACAAATGTTTATGTAGATGATCAAAGGGATAGGCTTGAGTACTCCTATATTTGAGATTATTCCCCATTATCCATTGATTTTGGATTAGACTATATTATCAAATCAAAAGATTTATAAACTTAGAAAAATATAAAGAACAACTTTTCTTTATTAGATTTAAAAACTTTCTCAAAACTAAATCTTTCTTCTTTCTAAGTTATGGTGAAGTGATGAAGTGATATGGAACAACTCTCCATTAGCACTTGTTTATATAGAACTAGGAAACTTGTTCTCCAAGCCTCGGTAGCTTCCTCTCCAAGTCTCGTAGCTTCCTCTCCAAGTCTCGTAGCTTGCTCTCCAAGTCACCGTAGCTTGGTCACCAAGTCTTGGAATTATCTAACATTCTCCCCCGTAATTCCAACTTGAACTCCGGGAAGTTTGATCTCTTGAACTCCGACTAGACTTCTCATTTCTTTGAACTTGATCCTTCCTAATGGTTTGGTAAGGATGTCCGCCTTTTGCTCTACACCGGGTACATGTTCTACTTCAACTTGGCCGTTCTCTACACATTCACGAATAAAGTGATAATTTTTAAGAATGTGTTTACTTCTTCCATGAAACACCGGATTCTTGGTTAAAGCTATGGCCGACTTGTTGTCTATCCTTAGAATGACCTTCTCGTCCTTGCTAAGAATCTCTCTCAACAGTTCCTTGAGCCATATAGCTTGCTTTGCGGCTTCTGTAGCTGCCATAAACTCGGCCTCGCATGAAGACAATGCAACGGTTGGTTGCTTTTGTGATGTCCAAGTAATCGGTGATGCGCCATAGTAGAAAACGTGTCCTGAGGTGCTTCTTCCATCATCAATGTCGATATTGTGACTACTATCACTATATCCAATAATCCTCCTTGACCCGTTTCTCTTGAAGTATAAACCAAAATTAGTGGTCCCTCTTACATATCTTAGGATATGTTTAATTGCTTGACCATGAGACTCTCTTGGACTTTGCATATACCGGCTTAGAACTCCAACTGCATATGATAGATCCGGTCGCGTATGGAGAAGATACCTTAGACAACCGATCGTTCTTCTATACTCCGTGGCATCAAGCTCCGTCTCGTTTTCAGCCTTTGAAAGCTTTAAACCCGACTCCATTGGCACGTGAGTCAAGTTACACGTCTCCATCTTAGTATTAACAAGAATTCCTCGAGCATAACCTTCTTGTTTAATCCTTATCCCGTCTTCTTCTTGAATTACTTCAATGCCAAGATAATACGTTAGCTTTCCAAGATCCGACATCTCGAACTTCTTTGACATATCTTCTTTGAATTGTTTAATGATTATAAGTGATGTTCCC
Organism: Draba incana; assembly: GCA_963576765.1. Classification (NCBI taxonomy): domain Eukaryota; kingdom Viridiplantae; phylum Streptophyta; class Magnoliopsida; order Brassicales; family Brassicaceae; genus Draba; species Draba incana. Next base: position 10,280,430 of record OY755204.1, on the reverse strand, counting down.
GTCACAAATAAATCATCAACATAGATAGCCACAATCAAGACATCATTCTTCTCTTCTTTCCGGTACACTGATGGTTCCTTTAAACACTTCTTGAAGTTCATCTCCTTTAGAACTTGGTCGAGTTTAATATTCCATGCTCTTGGGGCTTGTCGAAGTCCATATAGAGCCTTGTAAAGTCTATAAACTCGGTTTTCTTCTCCCTTTTTCACGAAGCCTTCGGGTTGAGTCACATAAACCGTCTCAATTAAATCACCATTCAAGAAGGCGGTTTTCACGTCTAGATGATGTATCTCCCAACCATTTGTTGCTGCAAGAGCTATGAGAAATCGTATAGTTTCGAGTCTTGCCACTGGTGCAAATACTTCTTCGAAATCTACTCCTTGTTGTTGCACATAGCCTTTTGCCACAAGTCTTGCTTTGTTTTTATTCACCGAACCATCTGCTTTTCTCTTTATCTTGAAGATCCATTTTAGTCCAATGGGATTTACTCCTGTTAGCTTGTCAACGAGCTCCCATGTCTTGTTTCTTACAATGGAGTCCAACTCGACTTTCATTGCTTCTATCCATTCAGGAAAGTTTGCAGCTTCAAGATAGTTTTCTGGTTCTCCATCCACTGTGAGTAGTAGCTTCACACTTTCTAGGTCTGCCATCAATACATAGTCGTCAAGATATCTTGGTTTTGTGATGACACGACCATATCTTGTTACTCCTTGTTGCGGTTCTGCTTCTTGATTCTCACCATGGTTTACGTTTTCTTCTTCTTCTTCCTCGACTTGGTTTATAGGTTCATCATCTGGTTCTTGATGATCATTGTCTTGATCATCTTCATTTCCTCTTCCGTCTTCTATAACACCATCACGAGTAAGTTTAAACATGCCCGATTCTCCATCATTTTGTTTTGTTGTAGAAGACCAGTCCCAAACCTTTTTCTCGTCAAAGACCACATCTCTACTAACAATCACCTTCTTTGCATTCGGATCATAGAGTCTGTATGCTTTGGAACCAGGTTCTGTTCCAAGATTGATCACACTTCTTGACCTGTCATCTAGCTTCTTAAGATGTGGTCCAATGATCTTTGCATATGCAACACAACCAAAAACCCTCAAGTGTTCGATGTTAGGTTTCTTGGATGTGAAGCTCTCGTAAGGAGTTTGATTCCGCAATGCTTTTGTTGGAACTCGGTTTATGAGATAAGTTGAATGACGTACTGCTTCCCCCCATAAACTGTTTGGAACTTTCATTGCTTTAAGCAAGCTCCTCGTCATCTCCATCAATGTCCGATTTCTTCTCTCAACAACTCCATTTTGTTGAGGTGTATATGGTGCGGTTAAGTGTCTAGAGACTCCTTTCTCTTCACAAAACCGGTTGAATTCAGCTGAAGTGAACTCTCCTCCTCTATCGGTGCGAAAGGTCTTCACGGATAAACCGGTTTGTTTCTCCACGTATTCCTTAAACCTTTTGAACCGATCGAATGCTTCACTTTTCTCCTTCATCAAGATAGTCCACATGTATCTTGAAAAATCATCGATTAACACGAAAACGTATCTGTTATTCGATGGTGTTGGTGGTGATATTGGACCGCATAAATCTCCATGAATCAATTCTAAAGGTTGCGTCGCACGAAATCTCGATGTGGTTGGGAATGAATTTCTTGTTTGTTTTCCAGCTTGACACACATCGCATATACTCGTCTCATGTGACACTTGCGGCATTCCTGTGACCATCTCTTTATCAATCATGTTTTTCATGGCACCAAAGCTTACATGACCAAGCCGAGCATGCCATCTCCATGCTTCTTCATCGTCTTGAGTTTGTAAACACATAGGGTAGGAGATTTCCATTGGTGTTTTGTAGAGGCGATTTGGTGATCTTATGACTCTTACAAGTAATCTCCCACATGGATCTTTAAGCGTCAAAAAATCGTCTCTCATGTAGACTTCACACCCATGTTCCGTTGCTTGTCCAAGACTTAGTATGTTGTGTTTTAAGTCGGGAATAAAATAAATCTCCTTGAGTGCTCTTCTTTCTCCGGTCTTACACACAAAATCTATGGTTCCCTTTCCAACAATATCAACATACGAGCCATCTCCGAATCTTACTTTTCCTTTGATCTTCTCGTCTAAACTTGAAAAGAAGTTTTTGTTTCCCGTCATGTGGTTACTTGCTCCATTGTCTAGATACCACACACTTGTGTTGCCATTGTTGATATCAAAGTTCTTCGGAATCACCTTATCTTCATTCAAAAACACCACCTCATGAACATAAAGAGCATCAGCTTCTTGAGTTTCATGTAAATTTGTCTCTTGTCGTCCTGCACCTCTCTCGGGACACGTTGAGACATAGTGACCAGCCTTGTCACATTTCCAACAAATTATCTTGGACATATCCTTCTTCGGCTTATGGCCTCCGGTTTCTCCTCCTTGAGATTGCCAATTGGATCTTCCTCGACCCCTGCCTCTACCGGAACCATCACCGCCGTTACTTCCTCTACCATAACCACTGCGGTTAAAACCTCCTCTGTTGTAACCTCCTCTGTTATAGCTCCCTCTGTTTCCTCCTCGAAAATTTCCAAAAGCTCCACCTCTTGAGCTTCCGTAACCTCTTGAAAACATAAGTTTTCCTTGGTCCTCACTTCGGGCTTCTTCTCCCACACGTTCTTCATACGCCTTTAGCCTCCCAACTATATCTTCAAATCCTGTAGTATTCAGATCTAGGACTTGCTCAAGGGATGCTACGATATGAATGAACTTTTCTCTTGGGAGCCCCTTCAAGAACTTCTTCACCAACTTTGATTCTTCAATGGTTTCTCCCAAAGAAGCTGATTGACTTGCTAGGCCTGAGATCTTGCCCGCAAAATCATCAACCGAGTCGGTGCTGCTCATCGTTAACTTGTCGAGTTCCGTCATTAAGGTTTGTAGTCGCGCTTCTCTTACACGATCTGCTCCAAGATGACGTGCTTTGATAGCCTCCCACACTTTCTTTGAAGATGTTTGTTCTCCGATTTGCAAAATTAACGTCTCGGGGATTGACTGAAACAATAGTGCTGTCGCCACATCGTTCTTCTTCACATCGGTGGAACCTGGATCTATTGTTTCCCAAACTTCGCAAACTCGCAACGTGATCTTCATACGCATTGCCCAAACTGTGTAGTTTGTTGGTGTGAGCATGGGACAATGAATAGATGCTGCGCCAACGTCTTTTGGTCGCGGCTGTTGTTGGGGTTGAGGATTGTCTTCACCGGCCATGCTTGCTTATGATAATCACTTAACACCGTTCTTGATCGAGTCTTCGACTTAAGGCTCGTTTGAAATTCTCGGTTTCCTAACAGGAATACACAATTCTAGTTCTTTCACAACTCAAAATCAAAAGATTTCAAGGATAATAATCTCAGAGTGAATAGAACTTAGCAAAGTGTATTAATGCTAGCTCTGATACCAATTCAAATCAAAAGATTTATAAACTTAGAAAAATATAAAGAACAACTTTTCTTTATTAGATTTAGAAACTTTCTCAAAACTAAATCTTTCTTCTTTCTAAGTTATGGTGAAGTGATGAAGTGATATGGAACAACTCTCCATTAGCACTTGTTTATATAGAACTAGGAAACTTGTTCTCCAAGCCTCGGTAGCTTCCTCTCCAAGTCTCGTAGCTTCCTCTCCAAGTCTCGTAGCTTGCTCTCCAAGTCACCGTAGCTTGGTCACCAAGTCTTGGAATTATCTAACATATTACACCAAGCTCACAAAGGCAAATAGATGAAAAATAGAGTGAAAAGGAGAAAAATTATACATATACAAGGACAAGACTTGCATTGGCATGAATCAGACAAAGAAGTAGCCGATGAAATATTGGGTTCATCAGCGGATCTTGTGGAGTTACATGTCTTGCACTTCTTCAACACTTTTTTGAGTTTTTTATATTCAACATGCCGATATTTTTCGAGGAACCATTTCTCTTCTCCATGTAGATATTCCGTGAACGTTTCTCCAAATTTCATCTTTACACATACTACACAAATTTCAATATGAAGCTACAAATTGATGGTTTAGTTAAACAAACCAATCGAATTTTATTGCTCAAAATGGGAGCATCACTACTCAAATAATTAGAAAATTGCGAAGAAATGGAAATGAAAATGGAAAGTTTGGCGAGTGGCATTCAAATCTATGAAAATTCAAAGAAAGAGGAAGACATGAGCTAATTGGCTAATTGTTGTTGAAGATTTTCTCTAATATTTATGATTAAAGCAACAACTCTGAACGGAATTGCCAATTTAGTACTATTGTTGACAACTCTAAGATCCATTAGTTGTTGTCCTTTACATTTTCCATTACACACCATCACTAGTACGTACGTGTCATCCACTTTTCTGTTGACAAATGAAATAAACAATCCAATCCTTGTCAGAATCCACCCCATAATGTTGTACTCTTTTTAGTCGGTCCATTTTTGGTCGGTTTGACAAATTTGTGCTCAACCCTTTGGTTTTTGCTAATGGCCTATACGACCCTCATAACTAAGAAAGTATATTGGTGTAACAATATCTTTTGTTCGACTTTCTTTGCTTATGAAAGTACAGATTGACCTTTTTTGGTCACCGGCACGAAATCACTGTCTAAATCCCGAAATTACTAGGTATTTAAAGCCAACTCGAAAGTCCAAGAAACGGAATGGATCGATGACGGTGGACATAGAAATCGCGGTCATGGTGGTCGCGGTGGAAATGAATGTGGTCCATAATATTTGGTATCTTAAGTGAGCTATTGTTTTCTAGCTTTTCTTCTAGTTGAAGTTTTTGATGTCCTTAACCAATGCATTTGTATGCATAAGCATCTATCTCTCAAATTACTCTCTTGAACTCCATGGCTACTTGGTCATCGCTTTGTAATTTTTTTTTTCTCGCAGTTTAGAAAGAACGCGCTTTATAGAGAAAAACAAAACAAAAAATCCCGAAATATATTGGAAATAAAATCCTATACGAAATTGTATTGTCTACGACATTACATTGAGACTCCCAATTTGAATTCATATAAAATATAGGAACTTATCTCAAGAAAAACTCCGAAAAAAAACTTAAAACTTGGGTATGACCATGGAAGCATATAAATATATAGAAAAAAAAATAGTGAGTGATATGCTCAAATTAAACCTAAGAGCTACTCTCTCAAACAAAGAGATCAATGCAGTACTTAAGGTATCGAAATCCACAGGGAATCAGTAAAACACAATAGATTTAATAAGTTCAGATTAAGCTAGGTAGAATAATAAGAATGCAAGTAAACAAAGCAGTAAATTCGGTTGTGAAAATCAATTAAAAGAGAGTCAAGCACAGGGAAATCTTAGGTAAATCAGATATGCAGATGATCAATTAAAAATAGGATTTATTAAGCTCAGTTCACGAACATGAATCACGAATATAAAACCAATCAGCTTTCGCTGCAGAGATTATCTATGTTCAGATCCTAGAAGACCAAATTTCTTTGCGAATCCTAACAATCTAAACAAGCATTAATGTTCAGGTTCAATTGCTCACAAAACCCTAAACCAAATTTCTTTGCGAAAAGGAATTTTGCTCATCAAAGTCTAGTTCAGGAAATCAATCAAACTGTCGTTTCTATTAATTATCCTAAGATCAGATTTCAGGTCATGAATCTAAAATCAGCAATGAACACGAGACAAGATGAAGAACAATCTAAAGATATTAATCCTATGCAATAAAGATCAGATCTAGCAAATCATCAAACACCCTTGAATAACCCTAAACCTAACAGGGAAATTACTCGGACATGTTCATAGAAGAAAACATCTTTTTATTAATGAAAATCTCTAAGTAATTGATAAAATAAAGCATAAGCCTAAACAGTGGCTTGGAAAACGTATATATACAGGTACAAAACCGACTGGAAACCTAAAAGTAAACATCTGGAACTTTCGGGCTTCGAACGGACTTCTTCAGATTAAGATTTAGGCTTGGTCGACATGGGCGTCGATCGACACTCATGGTGGTGTCGATCGACACCATCATAAAAATCTTCTTCTTTTCTTCGATCTTCGCCACTTCGTTCCGCAATGCTCCAAAACTTCCAGTAAACATCTTTTAAGCTCTAATCGTCCATGTACCTATAAAGACTCTAAAACCAACACAAAACACAACAAAGACTCTAGATATATGACTTATATCATGGCTTAAACTGGGTAAAAACCATGATATATCAACTCCCCCAGACGTAGCTTTTTGCTTGTCCCTAAGCAAAACAGTGTACTCACCCCTTTAGGAACCACATACCTTTGCAAAGTCATCCGGTGATACTTCGATCTTTCCCTAGAAGTATAGCAGTCCTTCAGGTTGAATCCAAATCCCTTAGAGAAACTCAGACTTTCAGTCGCAAACCCCTTTCATTACTTAGGTGCGATCTCATCGAGGGAATATCGATCGCTGGAAGTTCTAGAGTCTTTACCTTCCTGTAACACTTTCCTGCGTTTCACCCTCTCTCTTCCCTCCATAACTGTAAATCCAATTAAGGATTATCATAGAGATGCATTGCCCTTTGTTGAACTTTTATGGGACGAATATAATGAGTTCACAAAGGAGATACGGGTTTACGCATCATCCCTTGGTTCACCTAGAAACTTTTAGTTTCCCTTACAACATGCTTTCCGTGAGGTCACAAAGGAGACACGGGTTTACGCATCATCCCTTGGCTACTTGGGCATGTTGCTTTGATGTTTCTGCGCTGATTTTTTTTTTTTTTTTTTTACCTTGGCATCTCTATGAAACACTAGACCGCGCTTAGTACTATTTTTCCTTGTGAGAACAGGGTCCTTTGCGCTTCTTTTGGTCTAGGAACAGTTGTAATCATCATATGGGAAGAAGTTTCAGAGCGGTCCATCCTCACGTTCAAGTGTTGGAAGATGAATCAAATCCTGCGATTACCAACGCCCAAGACAAGAAATTAGAGTTCATTAGGGGCGGGGTCTACAACGTCTTTCTGGTGTTCTCCAGAAACCTGAACTCACTCCGTTAAACCAATCCACTTCCAGTTACCCACCTTGTAAAACCAGCCAACTTGCATTAGAAATGGTCCTTGAGTGTTGTTCAAAGCAAGTTGAAAAGGGGAGTTTCGACCCGAATAAAACAAAAAATTTTGAAAAACACCATAAAAACTCAAAAGAAAACACATAAGTTAGCAACTACCTCCCCCAGACTTAAACGACACTGTCCCCAGTGTTATTAAGCCAGAAGAAGGTGAAATAAATAGATAGATAATGAAAGGAATCGAAATTTTGAAGAAAAAAAAGTAACCTGGTCGGGGTGTCGATCGACACCAAGGAATTTTTGCAAGTGTCGAGCGATTTGAACATCGTGTCGCTCGACACAGGCTCCTGAAGTTCATTCGCACGTTTTTATCTCCTAAAAATCAAAACCAAAAACACACCAAACATAAAAGTGTGAAAGAAAATAAAAAGAAAACATAAATATAAAACTCACAAATGGGTTGCCTCCCATTAAGCGCTTGTTTTTAGTCCGTTAGCTTGAGGATCGGAACTCTTCCATGGAATGGTTCCAGGAAAGAGTTTCTGCGTTTTCTGCACCATCTCCTGAATGACTACAGCGCCTTTCTCCTTTAGTGCTGGAGGAACAATTATTCGCATTTTCGCGAACGGCTTGGAGGTCCTCTTACGCGTCTTAGGAATTCCTGCACATTTATCAGAAGAAAAAGGAAGACTTGCACGAGAAACTCGATGCTTATGTGAGCGCGTAACTGTTTTTTCAACCTTTAAATCATTAATAAAATGATGAGATTCAGAATTAAGTTCAGGAGACTCGTACCTTTGCTTTTGGGGAGGCGTATGGGCTAGGAGAAGTGGAATTGTCTGTTCAGCTACAGAGGAAGAACTGGCATCTAACTCCTTAGAGTCATCATCCTCTAAAATCTCCACAGAAAAAGTCTGACCATCAATGGTTGATCTTCTCCATGTCAAAGTCCATGACAAAATCTCCTAGATCAAGCTTGATCTTCCCTTTCCTCACATCAATTTGAGCACCAGCAGTAGCCAAGAATGATCTTCCCAGGATTAGAGGGTCTTCGGGCTCATCGTCGTATTCCAAGACTACAAAGTCTGTAGGCATGATGCAATCCTGAATCTTGATTGGCACATCTTCAATAATTCCTTTTGGGAATCTCCTGGATCGATCAGCTAAAAGAAGAGACATCCTAGTGGCCCTGAAATCAGTCATACCCAGTTTAAAAGCAACAGATAACGGCATCAAGTTAATACCAGACCCCAAATCACAAAGAGAATGAGGAAATTGCCCTGTTGATATGGAGCAATTTAGCACGAAATTTCCTGGATCTGGTAGCTTGACTGGAATCCTGCTCTGAATCATGGTGCTTACTTCCTCTGAAACTACCACGTTCTTTTTCTTCTTCTTAGGAACCAAAGATGTATTCAAGAGTATGGCTCTGATGTCTCTGGTCAGTAGTGCACCTTCCTCAGGACTAATACCATTCACTGCAAGCCGCTTGACATATCTTCTAAGCGCAGGAGAAAGCTTTACCGCATCAACAAGAGGCATTTCCACCATGATCTTATCAATAATTCTCTTGCAAATCTCCTCCTCAACCTCCTGCTTAGAGCTTCTAGCTCTAGGAAAAGGGACTGGAGGCTTGTAGATGTTTTCCTCTGAAGAAATCGCTATTGACGCAAGATCTGGCTCTGTCTGGATGTGGTGTCGATCGATGTTATCCTTAGTGTCGATCGACACTAGCTCTGTGTTCGCGATCTCAGATGACTTCCCGAGTGGTGTCGATCGATGCTCAGTTGTAGTGTCGATCGACACTTGCTCTGCAGTTCCAAAAATTTTATCGAACTCCGCGAAATAATCCTCTTGAGTGCCCAGAATGGCATTGCAAGTGCTCCTTGGGTTAGCATCAGTCTTCGCAGGCAGATAACTCTCTTGTCTCTTGATAGAACTGGCGGTCTGAGCCACTTGAACGTCCAGCTTCTTGACATGAGTGCTTAGCGCTGAAATCTTTCCATCCAGATCAGAATACATTGTATCCATCTTCCCATTGAAGATCACAGTCATCTTCTGTTGGCCCTCTAGGAGTTATTCCAGCATATTCTTCACCTCATTGTCTTGCTCAGGAGGCTTCTGATAAGATGAAGAACCGTAGTTTCTGTTGTAATTGTTGCTCTGGAAGGGCCTTTGATAAGACGATCCATATCCCTGCTGATTGTTGAACTTCTGAAATCCTGAACCATTGATGTAGTTCACATCCTCTGCAGTTTCAACTTCCTGAGCAAACTGGACAGCCTTCTTCCCAGCTAGAAGACTAGTCATTGTATCCAGCTTTTTAGTCACCTCAGCGAGCTGGTTGTTGGTGATGCTCTTCCCAAACTGGCTTCTCTCGAAATCCACATTTTTTGTGCTATTGCTATTAGCCATGTTCTCGATTAGACGCAAAGCAGTATCTGGAGAATTTGTGTTGAAGTTCCCGTGGCTCGCAGCATCCAAATTCGTAGCAAACGTCAACGCGATTCCTCTGTAGAAGATTCCTAGAAGCTGAACCTCTGTGAACCCGTGGTGAGGACAATCTCTCTGATAGCCTTTGAACCGATGCCACGCAGCCTTAAATGCCTCAGTATCACCCTGCTTGAACGTCGTTATCTTCATTCTTAGCTCCTCAGATCTCGCATCGTCAAAGAATGTGCTGAGGAAAGCATTCTTTGTGTCCTCCCAAGTAGTCAATGAGCCCGGAGGAAGAGTCCTCAACCACTAAGACGCATCTCCAGCAAGCGAGTATGGGAAGAGCTTGCAGAAAATGTAATCAATGGACACCCCAATAGCTTTGATGCAAGAAGCTAAGTCTTCGAACTTCTCCAAATGGTCCATCGGATGCTCATGAGGAAGGCCATGGAATGGATCTTGAGCTACGAGGCTAAAGTAGGCTGGCTTCACCTCGAAGTCGTTCCTCTAGAAGGCAGGAGGAGGAATCGCAGCTCGATTCGCATAGAATTGGTCTGGACGATTGAAATCAGCAAGTGTTCTTAGTCTGTCCAGGACAGGGTGTCGAACGACACCAGGCTGGTGTCGAGCGACACCAGCTTCTCCTCCTTGTTAAGCGACTGGCTCATCGTGTCGAGCGATCTGTAGTTCATTAGGGTGTCGAGCGACACCAAGCTGGCGTCGATCGACACCAGCTTCTGCGTCGTCCACAGGCTGCTCGATAACTTCCTCGACGATTGCAGTTCCATCGTCATTGATCCTCTGCCCTTCGGCATTATATCTGAGACCTGCCGGATCACGCAGAACTCTATCTTCTCCCGGAGTCAGAACAAGCATCTGTCTAGCAGCCATCACTGCTCTTCGATTCTCGTGTTCTAAGTGTGCAAGTCCTGGAAGATCGTATTCTACTAGCTCCTTGTCTTTGTTGCTTCTGGTATTGCGGTTTCGCATGTACCTGAAAAGCAAAACAGAAAGACAAGAACAAAACTAGCAGAAAATAAAAACAAAAAATAAAAAATACCTAGACGAAATCCTAATAATATGAATCTAATGGTTATGAGTCCCCGGCAACGGCGCCAAAATTTGATATGCTCAAATTAAACCTAAGAGCTACTCTCTCAAACAAAGAGATCATTGCAGTACTTAAGGTATCGAAATCCACAGGGAATCAGTGAAACACAATAGATTTAATAAGTTCAGATTAAGCTAGGTAGAATAAAAAGAATGCAAGTAAACAAAGCAGTAAATTTGGTTGTGAAAATCAATTAAAAGAGAGTCAGGCACATGGAAATCTTAGGTAAATCAGATATGCAGATGATCAATTAAAAATAGGATTTATTAAGCTCAGTTCACGAACATGAATCACGAATATAAAACCAATCAGCTTTCGCTGCAGAGATTATCTATGTTCAGATCCTAGAAGACCAAATTTCTTTGCGAATCCTAACAATCTAAACAAGCATTAATGTTCAGGTTCAATTGCTCACAAAACCCTAAACCAAATTTTTTTGCAAAAAGGAATTTTGCTCATCAAAGTCTAGTTCAGGAAATTAATCAAACTGTCGTTTCTATTAATTATCCTAAGATCAGATTTCAGGTCATGAATCTAAAATCAGCAATGAACACGAGACAAGATGAAGAACAATCTAAAGATATTAATCCTATGCAATAAAGATCAGATCTAGCAAATCATCAAACACCCTTGAATAACCCTAAACCTAACAGGGAAATTACTCGGACATGTTCATAGAAGAAAACATCTTTTTATTAATGAAAATCTCTAAATAATTGATAAAATAAAGCATAAGGCTAAACAATGGCTTGGAAAACGTATATATACAGGTACAAAACCGACTGAAAACCTAAAAGTAAACATCTGGAACTTTCAGGCTTCGAACAGACTTCTTCAGATTAAGATTTGGGCTTGGTCGACATGGGTGTCGATCGACACTCATGGTTGTGTCGATCGGCACCATCATAAAAATCTTCTTCTTTTCTTCGATCTTCGCCACTTCGTTACGCAATGCTCCAAAACTTCCAATAAACATCTTTTAAGATCCAATCGTCCATGTACCTATAAAGACTCTAAAACCAACACAAAACACAACAAAGACTCTAGATATAGGACTTATATCATGGCTTAAACTGGGTAAAAACCATGATATATCAGTGAGCTCCTTTACCTAGTGTAGTATACTAACTAAAAGATATCATGCCCACTTAGTAAATGCGGATGATGTATTATCAGTAGAGATAGTAGAGCATGAGATGATGCATAGGTGAATGTGTTAGTGAAAATGTGCGCTTGCTGGTTTTGACCCCATTTCAAGAATTTCATTATATTATTATTACTTTTGCACACCTCATATCTCATAAGTTGGTCTTCGAAAAATTGGTGAGACTTAGTGGATGAAACCAGTATCTTCTACCAAACCAAACTCTAGCTCTTTATATAACACTCTATAACTAACATCTCCTCTCATCACTAGCTACAATAATTCTAATTAAGCTGATCCACCACCACATTATATATAGGTACTCTTCTTCACTTTTCAAGCATCACTACTTTTTCTTGTTTCAACTCTCTCTCAAAAGAAAATGAGAATTATTGCTCACAATCGTGATTCACGATTCGTGAAATAAAAGTTTAATTTTTCTTTCTTAACAAATTTATTGGTCACAATACTCGACAAAAAAATATATACTTAACAGTTTCACTAGGGCTATATATATCATTTGATTCCTCATGCTTTAATATACTAAATGATCTCTACGTATCTTTGCGTAATTTCTAAAGCGTAATAGAGAAAATCAGAAGAATCAAGAGGCAATGGAAATGTGTAAGAGAGAGACATTACTTCTCATCTTTCTAACAATCTCCTCAGTAGCAACGAGCACAAATCCATGGATACCAATGGACGGAAACAATCCTTCGAGCTATTGCTTAAGCTGGAGACTAGCAATAGAGACCAACAATGTACGTGCATGGCGTGTTGTACCTCTCCAATGCATGCGTTACGTTGAGGTTTATATGCTTGCCGGACAGTATGACCGAGACGTCCAATTGATTGTGGAACAAATTGAAGTTTATCTCAAAGAGATAGTTCTACCTCGTGATGGCTTGGACGCATGGATCTTGGACGTTGATGATACTTGCGTGTCAAACGTCTTCTACTATCGGTTAAAGAGATACGGGTATGGATATAATTTAACATTCATTTAAAAAATATATATATACGGGTACACTAAGTTTTGATTCATTTTCTTCTCCTTCACTCATTATTACTGCTACCTTTAACCAATCTGGCTAATGGGGACACAAATTTGGTAGCCCAACTAGTGTACCAAAAAAACTATTTCAAAGGTCATGAGTTCGAATATCGTCTAAGAAGAACCTAATTTAACATTATTTGATTCCCATACCTAAGATCCGAAATTCTTGATTACGTAAAATTAGAAAAATATATATGGCTAATGGCATGGTCTATTTTTTAAACATGTAGATGCGATCCTTATGATCCAACGGGATTTAAAACATGGGCGATGAAAGGAGGGTCTCCAGCAATACAGCCTGTTCTTGAATTGTTCAATAAACTGATCGAAACTGGCTTCAAAGTATTCTTGGTAACTGGAAGAGATGAAGAGACCCTGCGCGAGGCAACACTAGAGAACTTGCATAACCAAGGATTCACCGGTTATGAAAAGTTGATTATGAGGTAAAAAAAAAAAAAAAAAAATTACGTAATTTACATAATATTTTGGGGAAATTGGCCCAATAGCGCAAAAAAAAATTATAACTTATAATATAACCATTTTCTCTAATTTCAATGGATTAGATTAAACCACTAGCTTATTTTGGTTAGATTACTAGTTATTAATTTTTTGTTGGTTATTGTTGCAAATCACCCTAATATTTTCGAATGTCAAGTCACATCTATATATATAAGAATAAAATGGACCTATTATTACAATGTGTGGCAAATATTCTACTTTCAGGACAGTGGAAAACAAAAGACAAAGCGCAACAACATACAAATCAACAATCAGAAAGCAAATGATGGAACAAGGTTACAGAATATGGGGCAATGTAGGTGACCAATGGAGTGACTTACAAGGAGAATATTCTGGGAATCGTACCTTCAAGATTCCAAATCCTATGTACTTTGTTCCCTAAGAATTTCTTCTCCATTTGGATATACTATAACCATTCTCTTCCAATCAAATACATGTACAACATCAATGTATACAAATGACCCCAAAAAATGATCATTTCAACTTGTGCCGATTTCCCATGGAACAAGAATCCTTCCTTATACCACAAGTACTCAAATCGCCGAGATTAGTTGATATTTGATAATGAGTGTCTTGTATGTATACATTTAGATTGTTAAGAGTTATTGACTTCCAATTAAAAGCCATTGATCAATAGGTATATTAATTTATGTTTCTTATATATTTTACTTGATCAATTTTACTTAATGTCAATTGATTTTGAATTAGAAACTCATGAATCGTAACATAATATGCGACAGATGGTTACAAACATTTGCGTCGCTCTATCTGTCAATAATGGTAACTAATCATAATAAGTTAGCCACATTGTCACTATTTGCATCAAATTTATCCAAAACTAGTTGGTGATCACATCCAAAACCAACCCTTAGTCCCTAATCCCCCAAACTCAAAAGATCAACCTAGACAGGAATTCTACAACAATTTATCTACACCTACAATCACTAGCTACTCAAACTGTTACCCTCTAAGGTTGTATTTGGTTAGTTTTGCAATAAGACAATTACTCTAAAAATATATATATATATATATATATATATATATATATATATATATATGAATATAATGTTGGAAACAAAATAAACTTTTACATAAATGTTACCAAAAATCAAACGATAAGAATCAATCCAATAATAGTCCTTTTTATGTTTTTACAATAAGAATTTCATCAACCCAACGCCCTTTACCCTCCCAAGTCCCCAACGACCACAACTTTTCCTCTATCTATATATATATAAAATCATCTCTTCTTTTTTTCATGAATCATTTTTAATAATCTGTAATGAATCTTTGATTTCGTCTCATAAAGACGAATTAAAAAAAAACAAATAAATAAAAGCCACAGAGTCGCTCACCGGAGAGAGACCAGGGAAGTCCTGACAGACCACCACCATTGCAGCCACTACCGAAACCAAATATACACATTTGTATGCAGACATGTACTTTGGGACCAAGAAACCATTAGAACGCTTAACGAGCGTTTCGGGCGAGAAGAGAGGAACAAAACGCGCTCCTTAGCTTAGCATCCTGTTTTGGGACGTTTACCACTTGAATTGAAAGGCGAAACGCTTCCACCGCCGCTTGGTCCTGGACTCTCTTCCCTTAGGTTGTTCGAGTTTAGCATCGCCAGTTCCCTCAGCTGCTGTCTCTTTATAAAATCTTGGGACTCGTCCTATATCATAACAAAAACAAAATGTCATATTACTTGGATTTTAATAATTCATAACAAGATCAAAGAAAACTCAATGACGTATTAGTTAAAACAGATGGTTTATTTTTGGTGTTTGCGATTGCCTGGTGGTCACACATGTCTGCATAATTGAATACTAACCGCAAACGCCAAAGAGTGGGTACGACTGAAATGTAAACGTTAAGACAAAAAAGAAAGAGGTCCTACATGTAATAAGTGTAGAGTCTAAATGGTGCATAACAACTAAGGAAGAATCCAAAATAAAAAACGTGTTCTTTTGATTTGAACCCCCACAAGGAAGACGAGAACACTATAGCAAAACAAATACTAAAATTGGAAATGTAAAAAGAGAAGTGTGTGTGTGTTTGTTACCACAGGCTTTAGTAACTCTTCTATAATTTCTTGGGCTTGTCGCAGACGTATCTCCACGATACTTGCTGGAAGATCAGCTTCTATTAAGATGTGAAGTTGCTCATTGAGATGTTCGTATCCCGGTCTTCCTCTTAGCTTATCTTCCTATCATCAAAAAATAAAAACCAATATCAGAAACATAGGATATTCTTTTAATTTGTGAAAGTGTTTGACAAATTCCAAAATGTTGGATCTCACCTTCTCCGGATCCTTAATTGACCCTTTCCCTCTGATAAACACACGACAACCCGTGGTAGCTTCAACGCGTTTTAACGAGTTGCCTCTAGGACCGAGAAGTCGTCCAACAAAATTAAACTAATAAAACAGAGGGTAAAAAACATCATGGACATTTCAGAAATGTTACCCTAATTAGTTCATTTGAAAATGATGAGCAAATAATACATGAGTACTCACATTAGGATAGTTATCTACTGGAATCTCCAAACGCAATATCCTTTTCACGGTGAACGAACTGGGGCTTCCCGGTGCACCTTGCCAATCCATTGTCATTCCAGGTGTTCCACCAAGTCTCTGTACCAAATTCAAGTTATCTCACCATGCGAAAACCCATTTTAAACAAGCTTGTTGAAGCAGAACGTAACATATAATACTCTGGCATAAACTCAGACATTGTGAAAGAAATGTGAAAGCCTAAACAGCATTAGAACTATGAATAGTCAGACAAATTGATTGATAATACCTCGCCGTTCCAGCCTCCACCTAAACCGGGATTAGAGACATTAGACATAAGATTAGAAGAAGCCATAGGGCTAGGACTTCTGTGTCGAAGTCTATCAAAATCGCCGCCAAATCCTTGGTTAGACATCATTCCAGATACCTTGAACATCTCTGCACATCAACAAATCCTTATATGAACACAATTGACACTAAGATAAGGTAATGTTGGACACACTGATTCAATCAAACCTATTTTAGAATCAAATCAATGAAATTAACTTGATCTCACTCTCTTAACTAATAAGATTAACCAATTCCAACATTTTGATGACTTGAAAATCATACCAATCTGGTAAAGCTAAAAGGGCATATATGTATATACACTTAAGTGGGTGCAAAACTGAAAACTTAGATCCGAGTCAAAATCAAGACTAAGAGTGATTAAAAGGAAAGAAAAGACGAACCTTGATTCAACAAGCGGCTGCATATGGGTAAGACTTGCATAAAAGGCGTAAGCTTTTGATGTTCGGCGAGAAGTTCCGACAAGTACTGAGAGCTGTCCGAAGCAAAAACCCAAAATCAGATCAGTTTTTCCTGTAAAAAATTCCAGAAGAAGAAAGGGGACGAGAGCAAAATCAGGGGTTAGGACAAACCTGTCCATCTCAGGAGTGCTTCGAATCTGAGGAGAAGCAGCTCGAGCAGGAGAGAAGTAAGAGGAGTTATTGTATAAACCAGACATGGGTTTTTTTTTTCTTCTTCTTCTTCTTCTTTCTCTAGAAGCGTGTACAGAAGCAAGAAAACGAAAATGAAATCGCAGAAAAACGGAAAGTTAAGAGAGAGAAAGAAAAGGAAAAGAAAGCCAGCAGACACAAATGTGAATTCTGCAGAAAGACGCCTGACTTTTTATTTTTTATTTTTTATTTTTAGTATTTATTGTTTTCTCTCTAAAATCATTTTTTAGTTTTTCTCTTTTTTTTTTTCGAGTCATTTTTTAGTTTATATTTTTCTTTTGATATTTTTGAGAATTTTAACTAGGGGAAAATGATTTAGTGACAGCGTGGATCGCTCTGTTACAAAGGTTGAAAAATTTGGTGATTTTGTGAAATTATTTCAACAGTCGCTATTTAATTATTATTTTATAAATAGATAAATAAAGAAATCCAATAAATGAAGAAGACTATTTTGGTGTGTTTGGAGGAACTTTGGGGTGTGTGCGTGACTACGTAGAACGCCGCTTGAATCTGACACGTGTCAACCATGCAACCACTCATCAGAGCTGTTTTTTGGGCTGTATATACTGTACACAAATGTAGTAATGTACAGAGCTTTTGTATTGATTTATTATTATAAGTGCTGGTACATGTGTTTGAGCAATTTGTCCAAGTTTTTGTAAGCTTGGTGCATTTGAGTGGTATGTGTTTTCAAGAGCCCATATTTTATGGCACTTTTGTTTCATTTTCACTATTGTAAAGATTAATTGATTTTAGCTTTAGATTTCGTAATTACTAGTATTAATTTTCGTATTATGATTCATTTTTCTCTTTTTCTTTGTTTTGTTAAAATTATAAGAGATATTGCAAGTTACATGTCTTTCCCAAACTACATATTTGTTCTTTATAAAATATATTAATTTAAATACGATTGAAAATTATATAGCTATGAGCCTATGACTTATCTAGTCATATAGTTTGAGAAGAGAAATTTGCAAGATAGAGAGATTAGAGATACACTTGATCAAGTTTTCAAAGAGATAATATAAGTCAAAGAGAGAAAGGGAAGTAACAAGAAATGAGATTTTTCTCACTAGACGTCACTAGTAGATGAGTCATGGTCCGATCGTCTGCCTCGCCCTTCTCAACTATGGCCGTCTCTTTCAATGTAGTTCATTGCATTTTTGGATCTTTTGAGTTCGTTTGATTGGTTTTCTTTTCTGATCTCGTGCGACATGTTATACACTTATATAGTATAGGCTAAATTAATTAATTGGCAGTTAGGAGTTGTAGCAGTTGAAATATATGTCACAACAACAAAATACACAAAATAGATAGTTTTTAGAAAATAAATTATTCAAGCTAATACGCTTTTGATAATTCGTAAAAAAAAACTATTGACCAAACATATGGCAAATCGGAGAAGTGTTCTTATCCATATTCTAGCCATTCTTCCTTATTGACATTTGGTATGTTGGAAACATCTTTGGTCAGTTTCCTCACTTGTATCGTTTTTACCCTTTGAATTTGTACTTTTACATCTGCCAGCTCAAAACAAGAGGTTTCAAAGTATCAGACCATGAAGGGTCATGAACTATTCCATAGTTTTGTCTACCATTTCTATATAAACCAAATGGATTACAAGTAGACATTGCAATAACCAAACACCTACATAGTAAAAGGATCCATTCAATCAACCATACAATGTGCCATACATATGTAAATAATATCCAACTACATTGACATAGAAACTAAGAAATTAATCAGATTACACTAATGTCATATCAACCCCAACCAAATCAAAGACGGTTTCTCGAAAAAGAGAAGCAATGTTTTATCGATCTAAAATAATACAAACTTACAGTTTCGACGACATTGAATTGGTGAGATGGTACTTGCGACTCATCGGAATATGGGACTTTGGGTAATTTGAGCAATGTCACCATCTCCGATATGATTCCCATCCTCAGAGGTTGCCACTCTGATAACTATAGCGTCGTCTACACGTTTCTTATTCTCCTTATTCTTCTTTTTCTTATTATGATTCATTTCTTTCTTTTTATTGTTTGTAAAGATAACGTATCTCTTAAAGATATTGCACTACATGTGTTTTCCCAATTTATTGAGAATAATTAAATATGATACATATAGTTGATTGATTTTTAAAATCCAAAGATTCGTTAAACTTGTAGAGAGTAATGTGTATTTAAAGAGTTTAGTTACAAGGAATCAGTCCAATTTAAGCAAAGAGGGAAGAGATTTTACTTACCTTGGTCGTGAAGAGTTGAGTGGCTGATCATGGCCTGATCACACTTATAGTGGATTTCTCACAATCATATTGAGTCGTCTACTGATCGGCCCGATCAGAACTGGGATGAAGTTCTAAAAACCAAAACCCTTTTTTTTCTTCTTCTTCTAAAAATAACCTTGAAACTAAGTCTCAACTTCATCAAAATTTGAAATAAGCCACATAAAAATACACAAATCTAAGAACATATGATGAAAACGCATTCAAGTAATAGATAGGGGATAACAAAACATGGAATTAAAACACCAAATATCAAGTACATATATCTTCTTGTCTTTCTCTCTAATTTTCACTTAAAGAAAGTCTTTTACTCTTTTGAGAGAAGGAAAACATTGAATATCCAAAATAAATAATCTCCCTCCTAGAAATAGGTTTCGGACAATGCTTTCGCTTTCCGATTTTTGGATGTATACTCAAAGATTTCAATCAAGAAAGACGGAATGATTGTTTATAAGTAATCTAGCAGTCCATCGGGATTAGAACCAACTGCCATAGTGTAACAAACCTTAAACCCTAAAAACTAAACTCTAATATAACATAGCTAACCGAAACCCAAACCTAAACGCAATACTATACATTTTGACCATTGTATGTACAAAAATCCTCTTCGAGAACAAAGGCTATACAATGGTTAACTTTTTGACCATTGTATGTACGAATACCCTCTTCGAGAAAAGAGGTCATTTCTCAATGATAATACAAACACTTTATTTTTATAGTAGAGACCATTACTCAATGATAATATATACACTTAATTTTTAAGGTGTATTAGTAATTTGTAATATAAAAGGTCAGATTTTAAACTTTTGAAAACTTGAGTTACTTTTTAAAATAATATTTTCACAAATTTCCTCGGAAAGAAAAGTTCGGAAATATAATATAAGTAAGTAAATTATTAGAATCACGCGGATTACAATCTGTAGCCGTCGATTTACGATGACATCAACGGCTCATATTAAAAATCAATGTTGGTCAACTTTGTCTGTTTGCGTATAAACTCCAGTGACATAACAATACCTTTCATAACAACTCAAAACAACTTTTCCGATCAATAAATGACAGAGCCGGTAATTGCCGCCGGCGAAGAACGGTTGTGGCATCAGATAAGCCAAGTTCATGCCACTGTTCTAGGATGCTTCGTCATAGGAGTCATATTTCTTCCCATAGTGAATGACATCACGTTACAAACCGTTGACGCCACCGCCGCGACTGGAGCAACCTCCAATTCCATAGCTGGAGCAAAACAATTGTACCAGAATCCTCTACTCCTTACTTTCGGCGAGATGTACTCACTATACGTTGTCTTCCACGTCTCGGAGATTTACACACCGATACGATACTCACAAGTGAAGGCTTACTTAGATTTGGTATCGCTACTTTGTGTCGCCACCAGTTCGATCGCGAAAATCTACATCGGCTTCCCGAGGTTTGCGCTTAGGTTTCTCCTACTGCTGATAAAAAATGTTAAGTTTCATGGGCTTCCAACTCAAAACCAATTGGCAATGAGTGGAGAGGCCCAATTCTCTTATATATCGCTTAAGGTCCCTTCCCAATTTCGATGTGGGACAATATTCTTCATACTCCCCCTCGAGATAATGGTCCATCTAGCCATTAATCTCGATAATATCCATATCTAGGATTAATTTTGGGTAAGATCAATCGGGCTCTTTCGATGGACCGGATTGATTTTTGTCCGGGTGAGGGAGCATGTGTTCGGGCTCTGATACCATGTTAAGTTTCATGGGATTCCGACTCAAAACCAATTGGTAATGAGTGGATTGGCCCAAGTCCCTTATATATTAGCTCTGATTTATTTTTATAACCGATGTCGGACAATATTCTTCACACTCCCCCTCGAGATAATGGCCCGTTTAACCATTAATCTCGACAATATCCATATCTTGGATTAGTTTCAGGTTAGATTGATCATGCCATCTTCGGACCAGATCAATTTTGGTTTGGGTGGGGGAGTGTGTGTCTAGACTCTGATACCATGTTAAGTTTCATGAGCTTCCAACTCAAAACCAATTGGCAATGAGTGGAGAGGCTCGATTCTCTTATATATCGCTCAAGGTCCCTTCCCACTTTCGATGTGAGACAATATTTTTCACAGTAACTGCGTTTATAGTTTGTTTGGCGTTCATTTATTTTGATTATGAGCCAATTGCGAATAGAAGAGGGATCTGTCGACTACGAGATACTGCGAAAAAGAAGTACACGCAAGCGCTGAAAGACCAACGGGATGCTCCAAAATCTCTAGAAGGAGCGATGGGGAGAACAAGTCTATCGACAGACGAAATTCAGAAAGCCGAGGGTCGAGTTAACCAGTTAGATGCGGAAGTTAGGTCTCTCGAACTCCAAATCCGAGAGCTTACTTTCGACAAGAATGTATAGCTTTGGCTTTTAGTATGATAGGTTCTAGTTGGTTTAATTCATCGATTTTTGGTCATTGTTCTTGGTTTTTGTAATTCATTCACTATCTTGTAAACGTTTGATGTATGGATTTGAATTCAAAGAATCTGATTTGGAGGAGATTATAGTGGATGACTATGGGAAAGAGAAGATCCAAGAGACTTCTAGTGAGGTTGATCTTAATTTGATTTTTCCTCGGTCAGTAATTGAAATCTAGATTAAGATGCTATGTTACTATTGATGATTTGTGAGGATGTGTTTTGTTTTGATCGTCACTACTTGATTAGTTACTTAAAAATTACATAGTTAATTTTTCATTTTTAATTTTATTTTTTCCCAATTAATTTTAATATTAACACATGTCATCATCTCAATCAGTATTAGACACATGTGACGATCTTGTGAATTACAATTATGCTTACGTGTCACGCTCTCGTCGACTGACTTCTCTTTTATATAATAAGATATATATATATATATATATAACAAATTGAATGTTTTTTTTGCTTATTATGAAAAAAAGTTATTAAGTTCCGAAAAAACATAAAAATTCCGATTATTAAAATGGTAACAACCTTTAGAACTGCATTATTAATATTGGTTTAAGCTGATTTAACATAAGATCGTTTTAGCAAATTTTCAAAAATGCTTGATTAATAACTTCCTTTACAGCTTCGATTCTTAAAGCATGTTCAAAGGTGACACTTAAGTGTATAATGAAAGTATCTTATGAATGTATTAATATTAAACTTTAGAAAAAGAGATCCTAAAGTAAGCTTAAATGTCTTAATTTAGATACTTTTCCAAATTTTAGACAGCACGACGTGGAGCTCTGTGATTGGCTCAAAGAAAATAAAGAAAGAAAAGAAAAAAACATCATTCCTTGTCCGTTTATGATTTAGAATATTATGTTTGGATTTTTTTTTATGTCATGTATGTTTCAAATTTTATTCAATGTTTTTATGTTTTAAATGTTTTTTTTAACAACTTGCTCCAGTATGTTTTAAATTTTTTTATGTTTAATAAAGTGTTTTATAAATTAAAATGATTTAAAAGTAAATTTTTTTTTTAAGAGCCCTAAATTTAAGTATTTCCCTTGGAAGGGTCTATAATAAAAAATGTCTTAATTAATTAAATTAAATTCAAAATGACTTTAGACACTCATGTGTAGTGTCTCCTTTATTTTTTTTTTAACATCACCATGAACTTTATTAAGTCGTAAAATATGGGTTATGATCCTCATGGAGGATTCTTACCGAGTGTGGGCCCACGGGCCGAGAGTGGATGGGAGCCCATAGATAGGGCGTTCGGGGCATTATAAGTGGTATCAAAGCTAACCCTGACATCTGTGAAGATTCAGATTATCAGGATAACGATCTTGATATTCGCAACGAAGACGTTGTGATTTGTTAGTGGGGGTGATTGTGACACCCCGGTCTCAGGACATATATGGTATATGCGGTATATGCGGAGAGGCTTAAAAGAATTTATTTGGCTACCTATATCACCAAAGTGCACTTATCTTTTTGATCACAGGTCTGGAGAGAACTCCAGAGTTAAGTGTGCTTGAACTGGAGTAATTTCAAGATGGGTGACCTACTGGAAAGTCATTTTTAGTATCGTGTGAGTGAGGTCAAAAAACAAGAAAAGATTGCGTGGTGATTTGCAAGGTCAGTAAACATGACTTCTGAGCCTCCCAAACTAACGCACCGACCGTCGGACATCGGTGGGCCTATGGGCCGAGAGTAGACATGGGGCCCATTGGGAGATGTGGATTTTTCTCGAGGGGATGAAGATTTCCCCTACGATGGCGATCGGGGCGTTACAATTTGTCAAAAAACAGGAAAAGAAAATAATGGTACTAATTGTGGAAGCTAGACTTCGCACTAAGAATTTATATGTGAGTTCGGGAAAAAAAATTTAGTCCTAAGAAATGTCGATAGATCTAACTAAGATCGAGACCAATATTATGGAAAATAGATTTATATTGATATTTGATCATGTATACAAAAAAATTTAGCTAAAGACAAATATCGGGATCTCTTCCTTAATCGTTGAGCGGCGCTGAGTTAGTCATATCCTTGCTGAGTTGCTCAGTCATTGGTCCTTCTATCTTGACGGTCAACAGATCGTTCAATCAGGTCCAGCAATGCCAAGGGGCATGCTGGCCTTTCACTAGTGTCACCGCGGTTCTGGGCTTTAGGCCCAATACCAGATATAATCGAGTCTGATTATACTTCAGCTTAATGGGCCGGTTTTCGAATGGAAAAATTCATCTCCAACAGTTGCCTCCCAGCCCATTAATTTCTTAATGATAAGAATTAATGAGCGATTAGGTAAGGCTCGTATTACGGAAGATCTTATTCTCAATAAGATTCGACTTCAGATTTGTTCTAATCCAAGATTTGTTCGGTTAAGATTTTCTTCCCGAGATCGGACAGTATAGTTAATTGGGGAAGTTGAGGAGTTCACGCATGACCTGGCTAACTGTGCAAGTGGTACAAATTAGTCGACACACACTTCCTTCTTTCTTAACTGCTCGTCTTCCACTTCCCAAGGTAAAGAAATATAGCTCCTTTCTCTCCTTTTTTTCTTCGTAGGTTAATATGTCTGCGTTATTCCCTGTTTTTTTACCTACTTCTCCAATTCCTTCCCGATTGACCAGAGGTTCTCACGACCTGATATCGAATCACATCCGCTCGACTTTTTCTCTTCGATAGCTTTTGATCCGATGGCTTCTACTGACCAATTCAGACCTTATCCTCCTTCCAGTCTTTCGCCGAAGGATTTATCAGATCTTACTAGAGATCTAGACTTCCTGAGGAGATTTGAGCTTGCTCTTCGTGACGATGCGGACTCTCCCGAATCAGTTAAACCTGGATGGTGTTGTCCCTATCCTGCTTACTGCGAGTTCTACAGACTTACCTTCACAATCCCCCTTTACATCATTCGTCCTTTAAACGCGCTAGCGTTGGCTTTCCCGCAGATGAACCCTAACTTCCTCCGTCATGCCATTGGGACTTTAGTCCGAGGCTTTGAGGAAGGGTTAGAGTTATGTACCGATCAATTCTTGGAATTGTATATGGTGAAGAGAAATTCTTGAGTTCTGGGTCGATTTTATCTTTCTAACTACCCCAGTCGTGGAATTATTGCTAGCACGACCCAGAAGAAAGATACCAACTTGCAAGGAGGGTATTTCTTTTCCGGATCTCTTCTTCCTCTGTCGCCTCTGTCGAGGAGTTTAAAGCTTTCCCTCGTCGCTTTGCCGCTCACGCGGGTTAGGGATGCGCAACAATAGGATGTCCTTTCTATTATGACTTTCATGCTTCCCTATTTTTGTAGCGTTTCGTACTTGAGGCTGTTTCCTGATTCGAAATTTCTGACCTGTTTTCGTTCTTAAGGAGTGAATACAACAGAAAAGGAGCTCGACAATTCTATCAGAGACCGTATCGCTCGCACCCGGGGTGGTCAGAATCACTGGGAGTCTTTCGATATTCCACGTACCAAAAGTATTTACACCTTGCAACGCTTGGTTGGATTCGTCACCGAACAAACTGATCTTTCTTTCGTCCCTGATTTTTGTCTAGTTCTGCTTGCTGTTATTCCTCCTCCTCGTCTTGTCGTGAAGAGGAAGAAATGCTCATTTAAGCTTAATACTCGTGCTCGAGCAAGGAAAGTTCTCCGGCCTCCAGTTTGTTCCTCGTATTTACTTGTAATCATTATATGGACCACAAGATATTTTCCTGAGGGTTTCGTTGATTCAGACGCCAACTCTTCTTCTAGTGTTCCTTCTGCAGCTAATATGTCTTGCAGATTCACCTTATGCCGTCTTGATGAGATCCCCTCCCCTGCTAACGGAAGAGTTCATTCTGGGAGATGATTGCAGCTATTAACTACTTCCTCGGGGAGGCCAGAGTCTCTGCTAACGCTGTGGGGCTCTTCTTGAACCTACCCCGGTGGTCCTAGGAGCTGTCGGCGTGTTTGGAGCAACTGCTCTGATACTTGTGGATCGCTCATTAGAGCTTCCTCCTGCTCGGGATAGGTCAAGCCTGAATAAGTTCTCTGTGAGGTCTCACCAGTCGATGAGAGTCAGATCTCGTTCACCTCCTCCTTTTTCTTCTAAGGGAGGATATGTCGATAGGCGCATCACCTCGCCTGGAGATGGTAGGAGTAAAGCGTTTCACTTTACTTATTCCCATTCCTAGAATTGTCCAGTTACTCACCTGTTCTGGCATTATAAACCGGCGGGGTGTCCTCTTTCACTTGTGAAGAACATGGTATTAAAAGAGTCATTCGTCAAGCTTATCTCGGCGATGGAGAAGGTTAGTTTAGCTCCTTTTCGAGGCTTGTGTTTATTTATTTGGTAATGGTAAGATGGCTGGCTGAGCTCTTTTAGGCCTTTGAAGCGGCTACCTCTTTGGTCGCTTTGATCTCTTTTAGGCCTTTGAAGCGGCTAACTCTTTGGTCATTGATGCTGAGACCCGCCTCCGCTACGCACCTCGCTGAGATGAGTTGAAGAATATAAAGGGGTGCCTGTCGAAGGTGAGCGTCGAACTCAAGGTATCCCAAGAGGAGGTCATGGATCTAAAGGGGTAGCTAGCTCCCCTTTTTGGAGAGGTGAAGGAGCTCACTTGGGAGTTGCAGGCGGCGAGCAAGAGTATCTCTGAGTTAAAAGAGGAGAATCGCGGAGTTCTCAAGCAGGTTTCCTATGTGGCGGTGCAAAATCATGAGTTGGAGTTTGAGAATAAAGGTCTGAGGGAAGGTCGGGAGACTGTATCCGTGTAGCCTACAAGGCAGGTCGTCGGGAGCTTGCCAAGAAGTTCGAGGAGATCCTTCTATTTATTGGAAATAAGTTTCGAAAGAAGAATATGGAAGTCAAGGCTGAGATCCATCTCTAGGAGTTATTGGCTAATGTTCAGCTCCTTCAATCTCTTACTCATAAGAAATTCACCGTCGAAGAGGAGCATGAACGGCTTCTGGCCCAACAGCCGGGAGTAGAGGATGCTTTCCGTTCAGTTATTTTCACTGACTTTGACATCGGGAAGCTGAACCTTCCTCAGTGATGGGTCCTATTGAGGTGGATCCGGCTACTCAGGCTCCGGCTGGGTTAATCAACATGGTTCTAATCAGCTGGCCGATCCGGACATTCCTGAAGGTGATGACGCGGTTAAGGATGTTGCGGCGTGATTGTTCACTGATCTTTTTATTTGAATAATTTCTTTATGTGTTTACCCAGGTGGGCTTTTGTTCTTTTTATGTTTTGAACTTTGGTGCCCGGGAAGGCTTTTATCCATTGTTCCTCTTTCTGGGATTTTACTTGGTTTGAATGCTTCTACGTTGGTGGCTTTTAATTCATTCGGTTCCGGTGGAACCTTTGTATTAGGTCTTTGTTTTATTGATTTCACTTGTCTAAGTTGAATGATTGTGAGGTAGTCCGACCCTAAATTGGTAAAGTGAATCGCACAAGTTTGGACTTGTTGTAGCGATGTAGGATTTTAGGTTGGCCGACGCTTAATCATAACAAAGTTAGACCTTGTATCTTTTAAGCCTAAGTTTTTGAATGATCGTTTTGCCAGATCGACTTCGATTTTAATGATGTTAAGTTTACCTTGGGATGTTTCAGATTGGGACTAGCTGGCCAAAGTGGTATAAAATTGTTCTTGATCAATAACTTTGTGAAAGTTGGGACTACATTCGACCTGAGTAGGTGGGCATGTTTATTTGATGTGTTTGCGCTCAAGGGGTGAGCTGCCTACGTACCCGGTAAAGGGATCAAGCCATGTCATGGTTTTATTATTGGTTAGGGGTTCTAGTTGTTAGGGATTTGATTCGGCCGATAATACCGAGCTGCCGACTCTGAAGTTGCAAGGGATTTGCTTTGGCCGATAATACCGAGTTGCTACTTGTTGATAGTTTTGGATTCTAATTTTAGCTAGCTCGCGGCGTGTCTCTATCAAGTCGACAGCATCTCTGAGTCATTTTTCGCTAAGGTCCTCGGTGCCAATGCTTTAGTTCCGTATACCAGCGAGAAGGGTGTCTCTGCGGTGTTTTTCGGTCGTTGTTCGCATGGCCCATATCAGCCTTGTAGCTCGTCACTCCATCTTTCTTTTTTAGCTGTTAAGCATTTCTCAAGGCTCTCGATTAGGGGGCGAGTTGCCGTCCTCCGTAGATCGTTGCCAACCAGGTTATTCGTGGTGGAGAAGGTGAGGCGGATGTGACACTTATGATAAAATCACCGAAAATCCGGCCGAGGTGTAATAGGTGCCGCTGTTGGTTACGACCTCATGCAGTTTCCCATGTCGGCAAATTATGTTCTTCTATATGAACTTTTTGATTTGTTCTGGATTGATTTGCTCATGAGCAGATGCTTAAATCCATTTGGTGAAGTGATAAGTCATGACTAGTACGTATTCCAGTCTTTTAGGTCCCGAATGAGTGAGCGGTCCGATTATATCCATCGACCACTTTATGAACGGGTATGGGGTTGAGATTGATTGCATCTCTTCCGATGGGTACTAGATAATTTGAGGATTTTTTGCATTTTTTGCACATCTTTGCGAACTCGACGTAGACGCCCAACATCGTAGGCCAGAAGCTGCCTTCTTTTTTGTCGAGAAAAGCAAAGGTTTTCCCTTCGGAGTGGCTTCCACAAGATCTGTCATGCACTCGGGTCATAGTTTTGATGATTTCATCTATGTGGATGCAGGTGAGACATGGTCCAAAAGTACTCCGTCCGAGCAACTGCCCTTCGTTGATGCAAAAGTGGGCGCTCTGTATTCGGAGATAGGTGTCCTCCAATCTAGTCACTCCGGTATCTTGTGAGCTGCTTTAGATTGATTTGAGTTGAATTCATCATGTTTGTCAGTATCCATTAGTTGTTCGACTTGCGGTTTGCCCAACTTAGCTTGGATGCTAAGTTTGGACTACAAATCTCTGGCCGTTTGTCTTGTTATGACGGCGTTTATCCCTTCCTTTAGGGCTGGGTGGATACTTGGTTTCTATATCCCTTCTACCAGGTTCTTTTGACCAAAGAGTATGAGGTTGACGCCAGGGCTGCAAAGGCATCCGCAGAGGTGTTTTCACCTCGCGGCATGCGAGTGAGCTCGAATTTGTCGAACAGTTTGGCCAACTCGTGGGTGATCTTCAAGTATGCATCCATTTGTTCGTCTTTGGCCTCGTATTCGCCATGGAATTGGCTAGTTACCAGCTGGTAATTGCTAAACGCACTTAGCTCTTTAGCTCCTATTCTGAGAGCAAGTCTCAGTCCAGCCAGGAGGGCTTCGTACTCCACTTTGTTGTTTGAAGTTGGGAATCCTAATCGGAAGGATTGTTCTAACACTTCTCCAGCTGGGGAGGTGAATTCTACCCCTACTTCGGATCCCTGTCTCAAAGGGGCACCGTCGACATGGAGTGTCCACATCTTTCGGGCTCGGTTCCATTGAATTCTTTGGGTGCTAGCTCGATTTCAAAATCGTTTAGGACTTGGGCCTTGGCGCTAGTTTTGGTGCGATACTAAATGTCGTATTCGCTGAGCTCAATAGCCCATTTTTGCTAGTCTTCCCGACTGGCTGGGGTTGTGAAGGATTGTCCTTATGGGATGAGAAGTCATCACCACAATTGCATGTGATTAGAAATATGGTCTATGTTTCCTAGCTGAGATGACCACTGCCAATGTAAGCTTTTCCATTGCTGGGTACCTGGTTTCTGCATCCACCAATGATTTACTTATGTAGAATATCGGTTTCTACTCGTTTTGCTCTTCTTAGACTAGTACCCTGCTTACGGCAGCTGGTGAAACTATAATGTAAAGGTATAACGGTTCTCCTTCTACCGATTTTGCTAATATAGAAGGTTGGTTAAGGTACGCCTTTAGTTGTTTGAAGGCTTCCTCGCAGCTGGTGTCCCAGTTGAATCTTTTTTTGCCTTTTAGCAATTGGTAAAAATGAGAGACATTTGATTTGGATTTAAAGCGGTTCAGCGCTGCTATCCGTCCTGTCAGTCGCAGCACCTCCCTGGTTGATTTAGGAGATGCCATTTCTAGAAATGCCGTGATTTTTTTGGGAATAGCTTCTATCCCTCGCTCCGTGACCAGGTAACCCAAGAATTCTCCTGATGGGACTCCGAAGGAACATTTAGCGGGGTTTAGCTTCATTCGGTATTGGTTAAGGTTTGCGTAACAGTCCTTAAGGGGGGTTAAATGGTCTTTTTGGTCTGCTGACTTGACCAGCATGTCATCGATGTAAACTTATATGCTTTTGCCGAGCTGCTGGGCAAACATTCTATTGACCAACCGTTGATAGGTTGCTCCCGCGTTTTTTAGTTCGAAGGGCATAACCTTGTGACAGTAAGTTCCTTAGTCTTATATAAATGCAGTCTTCTCTTGGTCATCAGGATTCATTAGAATCTGATTGTAACCAGAGAAAGCGTCCATGGATGATAGCAGCTGGTGTCCAACTGTGGCTTTGACTAGACGATTAATGTGTGGGAGTGGAAAGCTGTATTTTGGGCATGATTTGTTTAAATCAGTAAAGTTGATGCATACCCTCCACTTTCCACTTTTCTTCTTAACTACAATGGGATTGGCCAACCAATCCGGGTAGTTGACCTCTTTGATTGATCCAACCTTAATTAAGCATTCCACCTCGTCGTTGACGGCTTTAACTCGCTCATGACCTAATTTGCGTCTTTTCTGCTTTACAGGTTTGAAGGTGGAATCGATGTTCAACTCATGAGACGTGACGTCGATGCTGATTTCTTTCATATTGGAGGTTCTCCATGCAAAGGAGCTGATATTATTTTTGAGGAACTCGACTAAATCCATCTTGATCGATTCCAGGAGGTCGGTTCTGATACCAACGCATTTCTCGTGGTGTGCTTTGTCAAGGCAGGTCTGGGTGACCAAATTTTATCGAGGTTTGGTCATCTGAGGGTTGTTATGCTTAGCGAGCTGACGAAGGTTTTGCTCTTCCAGCTTATGTAATTGCTATTTGGTGGATTTTTTAGCTGCTTGTGCCCGTCGAGGTAGCAGATGCTGGATGTCTTTTGACTTCCTTTGATCATTCCTATTCCGATAGGTATGGGAAATTTAAAGCATTGGTGGTATGTTGAAGGTACGGCTTGCATGGCATATATCCATGGCTGGCCAAGTATTGCGTTAAATGGAGCTCGATAATCTACTACAAAAAAAATCTACGAATTTGTGGACTCCTTCTGCCATCATCGGGGGTTGGATCATTCATATGGAATAGGTCATCTCTCTTGCGAAACCAGTTAGCGGTGTGCCTTGGCCTTGCAGGTCCAAATCATTTAGACCCATTTTCTTGTATGCATCGTAGAATAGCAGGTCGACTGAACTGCCAATGTCTATCCTTACTCTAGAAACTAGGCAGCCACATATTTCTAGTTGGATGACTACACCGTCGTCATGTGGATCGTCTAGGTAAGTTATTTCGCTTTCTATAAAAGTGATTTAGTGATCTACTCCTCTAAATTTGGTTGGGGGTAGGTGAGTTGCGCTGCCCTGCTTTGGTGTGCTCTGATCAATTTTATCAAATCTCTGCATAGTTTTGATCCTCCGAGGATGAAATCAACTCATTTGTCGGAGCTGGGTTACTCAGACCTTTGGTGGCGCGTGGTATCTTCATCCAATGGCTGACCAGCTTCTTCGGAGGTGGTGGTGGAGTCAGGACTGACCTCATCGATCCGCCGCATATGTTGAGTTCCGTGAAGATCAGGTCTATTCGCTTTCTGGATAAAGGTGGGATCTGAACCAAAATTGTCTCCTCAACGGGTCTTTCTCATTTTACCGCTGACTTCTTCTTTTTGGGCTTTTCGGGAGGTGGAGGTTCAACCTCAGCTTCTTTTTCCTTGGCCGTCGGGTTCTGCTGAGCTGGTTCAGCGATTTTCTTTTGTTTTCCTTTGAGGCCACCTAAATATCGGCATTCTTCGGTAGAATGGCTTCTTTTGCAATGGTGAGTACAATATTTCATTTCGTCGTACTCAGATTTTTTGCCTGGCTGCGAATGGTCGTGGCAAGGGGAAGACGCGAGGTTGGTATATTTCTTCTATAGGAGAGTCGTCTTATGCAGCGCGTTGTTGAGTGGTATGAAGGGGTTGACGGTGAGCTTCTCTCGAAAATTGGATATATGCCATAAGCCGGTTTTCAACGCTTCTATTGCTATTTTTTTGTTTAAGTTGGCGATCCTGGATTTGATCGTCTTGAACTTTGATATGTAGTCTCTAAGGAGTTCCTTGGGTCCCTGGGTCAACCTCCACAGGTTGGCTGATATGGTCAAATTTCCTTTTGTCCTACTCTCTCAAATTAAAAGATCGAGTGTAGTACTTAGGGTATCGAATCCACAGGGAATCAGATTGCACACTAGATTAATAGTTTTCAGATTATGCTAAGGAGAATAAAGTAAGTAAAAGCAATTGCAAAAATAATAAACAGGATGATTGTAAAACTTTAAATTCAATAAAAGAGAAGCACTTAGCCTTAGGGAATTCACAGGAATAAATCCAGGTTGCAGAATAAAGTTACTATTAGGATTGATGAAGTGCAATTCTAGAGCTCGAAACACTGTTGTAAAGTAAATCAACTGTCGTTGCAAATACTATCTATGTTTAAACCCTAGAAAACCAACTGCCGTTGCAAAATCAGATTGATCTTAACAAGCAATAAATTCAGGTTCGATTGTTCACAAGGATTCAAAGCCAACTATCGTTGCGAAACGAATCCTTGCTCACCTATGATTTAGTTCAGGTAATTCAATAATGATGTCTCATCAATTAAATAACCTAAGATATCCAATTTAGTGCTAAATCAGAGTTAATGCAATCAGTGTGAAGAATATAAATGAATATGATGCAAATCCCAATAGTAGTTAAACTCTACAACTCTTCATTAAACCTTTGAAAAATCCTTAAAACCTAACTAGGGAATTTACTCAGACATAGACATGAATAATAAATTCCTAGTAAAAAAATCTCTAAGCAAAATAAAGTATAGCCTAAACAATGGCAGAAAATAAGTATTTATAGAGTACAAAACGTCTTGGGCCCAATTGCAAACATCTGGGCTTTTTGGCGCAGAAATGGAAATCTTCTGAAACTTGAATTCTGGTCTGATCTTATAGTCTTGTTGATCGACACTGATAGTATGTCGATCGACGCTTGTATTTCTTCGGTGTCGAGCAACACCAGTATCCTCGTCACTCGACACTGCCTCTAAATCTTCATTCCGAACTTGCCACTTTGACGGCTCATTCCGTTAAGCTTTATAAAGCTCCAGTAAACACCAATTGAGTCCAAACGTCCTTGAACCTAATATAAAACACCAAACACTAGAAAAAACCAAAAGACTCTATAAAACGGATAAATATCATGGTATAAAAACCGGTAAAAACCATGATATATGATTTGCTTCGAAAGCTTTTGCTTCGATGAATATGGAGTATTGCTTGAGGAATAGCGCTATCAAGGCATCAAAGCTGTCGATGAAGCAGCTATCTAGTCCCGCAAACTATTCTAGGGCGGGACCTGTCTGGCTTTCGGCGAATAACCAGCAGTGCCCCGGTTCTTTTTTGCAATCGGCCAAGTGTGCTCTTGCCACGACAAGTTGAAATGCTCTTACATGGGCCTTGGGATCGCAACTCTCGAAAAACTCCAGAAGTCTGACTTTCCCAATATCTCTGATAGGTGCATTAGCTATCCTGTCAGTAAATGGTGTATGCCGAGTTTCCTCGATTGGTCGATCGATATCTAGAGCTGAACTGGTGGCTCTGTGGACGCACGACCGCATGTGCTGCAGCTCCGCTTGAGTCTGCTTGGTGTACCTGTAGAAGGTGTCTTGGTTGAAGATCTTTCCTCCAGCTGCGTGATTCGTATTTCCAGTTATCACAGTCCAATCAGTTGAAGTTGGAGTAGGGTTTATCTTGGGGTTACCTACGAGCGATGTTTGTCTGCCCACACTGCCGGAGTTGGTTGTGTCATGCTCAGTGGGGGAGGATGTGGTAAGGATCCATCATTCATCCGTGCGGAGGTGTTTTGCGAGCTCGGACCTATAACGCCCGACCGCCCCCTTCCATGGGCCCACGTCAACTCATTGGCCTGTGGGCCCATCATGTCTGATGGGTTGTGTGTTAGTCCGGGAGGCTCAGAGGTCATATTTACTGAACCTGAAAATCACGACGCGATCTTTTTTGTGTTTTGACCTCACTCACACGATACTGAAAAATACTTCCCAGTAGGTCACCCATCCTGAAACTACTCCAACTTAAGCATGCTTAATTCTGGAGTTCTCTCAAGACCTGTGACTGAAAAGATAAGTGCAATTTGGTGATATAGGTAGCCACATCAATTTTTTTAAGCCTCTCCGCATATGTCGTATATACCATATATACCCTGAAATCCCTACTCACATATCGCAAATTCTTCGTTGCGCATACCAAAATCGTTATCCCGACAATCTGACTCACACAGTTGTCAGGGTTTGCTCTTATCAGTGGCGGATCTATGTGTAAAGAAGTGGGGCATGTGCCCTATACTGATTTTTAAATATTGTTAATCAGTTACAGACAACATTGGTTCTTTGGCTGAGTTGGTTAGTTAATCCCCACTTGTTCTTAGTATGAGGTGTTCGATGCCCAGCCCTTGCTATCTTAAAAATTAACATTTGTGTTCTTTTAATTTTATTTTGTACTTGCCACCTTCATTTTCATACTTTTTAAAACCACAATGGCTATTGATATTCTATTTTTAAATCGTTCCTCCACTTTTTTTACCCTTTCATTTGATTTGTTGCATTTTATATTCTATTTTCTAATAATGTGTATTATGTATTTTAAATATAATATTTATTATCTTATATATGTAAACATATCTAAAGCCAATGAATTTGTTTTGTTTGACAATTTAGTTCTTTGGAGATTTAAATATTATTATATAACTAAATATTTTATGTTGCCAAAATTTGAGTTTGTGCCCCATACTAAAAATATTTCTTGATCCGCCTCTGGTTCTGATACCACTTGTAACGCCCCGACCGCTCCTCCCATGGGCCCTCGTCCACTCACAAGCCCATGGGCCCACCATGTCCGACGGTCGGTGCGTTAGTCCGGGAGGCTCGGAAGTCATGTTTACTGACCCTGCAAATCACCACGCGATCATTTTTTGTGTTTTGACCTCACCCACACGATACTGAAAATCACTTCCTAGTAGATCACCTATCCTGAAACTACTCCAGCTTAAGCACGCTTAACTTTGGAGTTCTCTCAAGACCTATGACCGAAAAAATAAGTGCACTTTGGTGATATAGGTAGCCAAATCAAATCTTTTAAGCCTCTTCGCATATACCGCATATACCATATATGCCCTGAAACCGAGGTATCACAGGACCAGCTAGATCTGCTGCCCATGAGTTCATCCTTAGATCGAGGTTGAATGTTGGATAACGAGTGGTGTTTGTGGGGGTCACATGGATTCTTGAAAAGTCTAGTTGCCGCCTCGGGGTTGTGCTCCTGGAGGGAGTCGTTTCGTTGTTGGGTGTCCCGTAGGACGGGAGTCCTTGATTAATGGATTAAGACATCTCGTAGAGCTGAGCCATAAATATTCTCTCTTGCAGATCGAGGCGGGCCACCACTATTTGGACGGTTAACTCTTGGCCTTGCGTTCGCTCAACTAGAGTCGAAAGCATTCAACACATCTCTGATAAATCGTCTTGGGAGCGTTCCCTACGTCCTGTGGGGAGTGGCGAGATTCCTCCTGTCGAGGTGCTGGCGATGCTAGCTGAAATTGTTCCACCTTTGGTCGAATTACGTAGCCATACACTTCGTGGCACCAGGGACGTAGACACGACGGTAGTGATTGTTGCGGATCCGGGCCGAGTGTTTGGATCTCCGTAGTTTCTGCACTCGTGGGATGGTTGTTAACCGGGAGTGTTTGCTTCTCATTCGTTTCAGGTTGGTTATTGACCACTACCTGGTTCCGACCGGATCCGGGTTGGTCGTTGACCACAACCTCGGATACGTCTCTTGTTTCCAGGTCAACGATCTGCAGGTTGGTGACCTGGGCTGGCTCTTGAGCGTTGACGGTATCCATTCCTGTTGCGGTGGGTTCGAGGTTAGATCTCTGTGTATGACGATTGTATTTCTTCCCATTAGTCGGCGCCAAATGTGGAAGCTAGATTCCGCACTAAGAATTTATATGTAAATTAGGGAAAGAAACTTTTGTCCTAAGAAATGACTATAGATCTAACTAAGATCGAGACCAAAAGAACGAAAAATAGATTTATATTGATATTCGATCAAGTATACAAATAACTTTAGCTGAAGACAAGTGTTTGGTGAGCTAAAATGTGATTGAGTGTGTATGTATGAGAAAAGTTAGTCATTTTGGCTCTAAAACTAGTTATTTATACTCCTCCGAGCTGAACGGTTCAGCTCCGCGAGTCCCTCCTCGTCGCCGGAGATCTCGGGCACGTTCTGATGTATCCTCCGAAAATATCATGATCTCTTTCTTAACCGTTGAGCGGCGCTGACTTGGTCATTTCCTTGTTGAGTTGCTCGGTCATCGGTTCTTCTATCTCGACGGTCAACGGATCGTTCAATCGGGTTCAACGATGCCGAGGGGCATGCTAGTCTTTTACTAGTGTCAGCGCGGTTCTGGGCTTTAGGCACAATACCAAATATAATCGAGTATGATTATACTTCAATACCAAATATAATCGAAATCCAGGTCCAACACTAATCATACCACTATCTTTCGCTTATTCCTGTACTGATTAACATTTTCTCTATATGTTAACTTTTTCTTACCTTTTTCTAACACTAATCAGACCCAAATTTTGGTACTTCAATTTTACTGAAAAATAAAACACATTTTAGCAAAAGTAAAATATTTTAAATTATAAACATTGGGCCGTCCGAAGCGTGCGAGGGATTTCAAAGTCCAAATGAGCGGGAAACGAGACGCCACGTGTAACAAAACCAGATCTAATCGGATCCAAAGAGGGCTTTAGGGTTTATAAAATCCAAGTCCCAAAATCATCTTCATCTTCATCTTCTACAATCTCACAACAATCTTCCATTAATGGAGAAATACGAAAAGCTCGAGAAAGTCGGTGAAGGAACATATGGAAAAGTATACAAAGCGATGGAGAAAACCACCGGAAAACTCGTCGCATTGAAGAAAACGAGGCTTGAAATGGACGAAGAAGGTATACCACCTACTGCTCTTCGCGAGATCTCTCTTCTCCAAATGTTATCTCAATCGATCTACATCGTTCGTCTTCTCTGCGTCGAACATGTTCTTCAATCAAAAGACTCGATTTCTCCATCGCCTCCGGTTACTCACGCACCGAAATCGAATCTCTATCTCGTATTCGAGTATCTCGATACCGATTTAAAGAAATTCATCGATTTGTATAGAAAAGGTGCGAATCCTAGACCGCTTGAAGCTTCTCTTGTGCAGAAATTCATGTTTCAGCTTTGTAAAGGTGTGGCTCATTGTCATAGTCATGGTGTGCTTCATCGTGATCTTAAACCGCAGAATCTTCTATTGGATAAGGATAGAGGAATCCTTAAGATTGCTGATTTGGGACTTAGTCGTGCTTTCACTGTTCCTCTCAAGTCTTATACGCATGAGATTGTTACGCTGTGGTATAGAGCTCCTGAAGTTCTTCTTGGCTCTACTCATTACTCTACTGCTGTTGATATTTGGTCTGTTGGATGCATCTTTGGTCAGTTCTTTTGTCCATTGGCTTTACTCTTTTGAATACTATTTGCCTTGTTGTTCATGTTTTCCCTAACTCTCACATTAAAACTTGCAGCTGAAATGATTCGGAGGCAAGCTCTTTTCCCTGGTGATTCCGAGTTTCAGCAATTGCTCCATATTTTCAGGTGTGTATTACCTTCCACTAATCTGAATATTATCTATTGAAAGTTTTGATGCCAGTGTGTTCGTATCAATGACTGTTACAAGAACCAGTTTTAAAGAATGATCTCAGTTTTCATGA
This sequence comes from Draba incana, assembly GCA_963576765.1. Taxonomy (NCBI): domain Eukaryota; kingdom Viridiplantae; phylum Streptophyta; class Magnoliopsida; order Brassicales; family Brassicaceae; genus Draba; species Draba incana. Next base: position 10,242,909 of record OY755204.1, on the reverse strand, counting down.
ATTGATATAGGATCATCAGGCTTCTCTATCGTCAATTATATACATTAGACAATGTATCTTAATCATGCTTCTTTTTTTGGTTCTTGGAGATTGCTAGGAACACCAACTGAGCAGCAATGGCCAGGTGTAATGGCTCTGCGTGACTGGCATGTGTATCCAAAGTGGGAGCCGCAAGACTTATCACGTGCGGTTCCATCTCTATCCCCTGAAGGAGTTGATCTTCTCACGGTAAGCTTTTCTAAATCTGCTCTTGTGACTAAAATATGAAACATTCTTGGATACTTGCTTTATTCTGTAGCTTAAATGTTTGTTTATTTCTGTTAGGTTTTTCTAGTTGATGATAATTAGTTTTGAGTGAATTTAAAGTTTGAACCTTTTGAACAAACGCAGAACATGCTGAAGTACAATCCGGCTGACAGAATTTCGGCAAAAACAGCTCTCGACCATCCCTACTTTGACAGCCTCGACAAGTCTCAGTTCTGAAGCTGCACTGTCTGACCGTAAACTCTCTCATCACCTCTGCCAAATTGCTCAGACTTCTGTTTGGAGTTCGGAAGTTAATTGATTGCTCACAACTTCTTGTCATCATCATCATCTTCTTGGTGATTGTAGCATTCTGTGATTTCTTACCACATTTAGTGTCTCCTGTTTTGTGTGTTTGAAAGATTTGTATTCTACAGAACAAATTGAAAAAGCTTGTTTGTCCAAATTGAAGAGAATGCTTATGTGTTCATTAACAAATCTATCATGAATTCTGAAAACATTTGAGCCAATGTTCCATAACTAATTACTAATTGGATTACAAATTGTAGCAAAGAGATACAAATCCAAGTGCTCTGATTCCTTCTCACTAGCAGACAATTCACAATTGCTACTGCTCAAAGACTAAGTTACAAATCATTACACACAAATTTTAAGAAAACACAACATACAGAGAGATTTTTATAGCTATGAATCTAAGCAAACAAATGATGAGTAGATTCAATTAGACCAAACATGGAGAAGGCCATGTCTGTTTCCAGTGTATACTTCGTTACGTTCTTCATCGTAGAAAAGAGCGGTTATGTCTTCCAACGCCTCAGCAACCGCACTTTTACTTTGCTTGGAGTTTCCCAAACCGCTGCTGCAATCCTCTTCCTTTGAACTGCCATTGCTTGCTTTTATTTTAGCTAAGCATTTACCCGTCAAGATATTGCTTATGTTAATCGACCCCGCTGCATTAACCAAAGCACAATAAACTCAAGACTATTTTCACATATCCAATTTGTAAGGTTTCTTGATTCAAAGGGTGAATTAGTCTGCTTACCATTTCCTTCTATCCACTGTTCTTCGGTCTCGGCCTTGCAATATGAGATGATCAGATCCTGATCGCTTGTTATGTAGATATTATTTGTGTTACAATCTGGATGCCAAAGAAGATGATCCTCAAACGACGTCACAAGCTCTCCACGGAAATTCCACACAGAAACATTCCGGTTCCTGAATGTTAGAAACAACTGGTTCTCGTACAAAAATATGAACGCCGATGGTGTCATGAATTCAGTTCTGCTAACTTCTATCAGCTCAGCGGTTCGGACCTTTAAGAACAAAAAACTAAATTAGAAAGATATAAACACACAAGTATAGATAGTGGTTTGGACCAAGAAAATACCACTTACGTCAAGAATTTGGAGATTCTCGTTCTCTTGCTTAACTAAAAGCTTCTCATTGAACTGTTCAATGAAGTCAACTTTCTTGTTTCGGTGAAGCAAATGATTGAAGGATTTCAGAACCGTGCCATCTTCGATTGATAGTATTTTCAAGGGAACATGACTTGTAGCTCTCTTGTAAATCAACAACATTATCCCCGGACTGATGCAGGCAAAACACATCCACGAGTTAGAGAGTAACGCGTAGTCTTCCAATTCAATCAACTATACAGAACCACTTAGAAGAAGCAACTCACTTCAATTTCTGCAAACAGGAAAAAACATAGAAAGGGAAGAAGATAGAACCTTATCTTGATCTCCTGGACATTTGTGTCTGATATCGAATACAGCAACTTATAGTTTTTCAAATCAAACACCTTGTAAACACTGCAAAGCAAAACTATGGCTCAGCTGAGAAACAACAAAATCTTGATAACAAAGAACAAAAAAATACCTGTCTTGTGCAGAATATGTCAAGACCTTCCCATTAACATCATCAAACTCTACAAAACCTGGCCACTTTAGTGATTCAGACTCAAAGAGAGGAAATCCTGCGTCTGCTTGACCCTTGAGAATATATCTAAAACAGTACAAACAAAAATAAACACAATCTAAGAGTGTGAGAAGTGAGAACTAACTTAAAAAAGACACACAACAATACAAGAGACCATACTTGATTGGAGTGGATCTGCATCTCAAAGAGCTGAAATTATCCGAAGCGTAAACAGAAACCGTAATGAGAGAATCATTGTTCTTGTTATAGAACAAGCTCCTGATAACTTCATCAGGAGTAACATTCAAAAAGCAAATCCTTTTGTTCGCCTCTGCAATGACATAAACAAACCCAATGATTCAAAACAAAAAGGGTCTGCATCAAACAAAGCAAAAAGGTCTCAAAGTAATAGTACCTCTCCTAAAAGCTGCACAAACACCAGAATGAGCAAGAGCAAAGATAATGTCTCGTGCAGCAACAATCTCAATAACTTTGGTTCGTTTCATCAAAAAGGGTAATGCAACTAAACAGTGACCTTTAGGATCGTGTGTATCATATTGCTCCTGATTTTGAAAAATACCCAGAAAAGTTAAGCAACCCAATTTAAGGAATTGTGGGAAAACACGAAAATCAGGGACAATTACCACGAGACGCATGTTGCGGAATCGCTCTTGAGCAGTGCTAATTGAGAAACCACGATCCATACGAGAAGAGATTTCTCGTCGTTGAAGCTTTTTAACGCTATTGATGAATCCATCGGGACGAGACCTCTTTTTCGCTACGATTCTTCTTCCGTTGCAAGGTCTAGGGTTTGCTCCGATGATTCTTCTTCCTTCCATTTTAGCTTCTTTTTTCTGTGTTTAAGATTTAGGGCAGGAGACGAAGAAGAAGAATCATGGACTTGAAGGATTACGAGGAGTGAGGTTTTTCAAACTGGTGAAGCAGGAATCAATGGCGAATCCATATGTCGCAGGTTCGGTATTTTGAGAAATTTTGAGTGTCAAATCAGAATCTTTGGAATAAAAAGGGAAGCATATGAAAGTTAGGCTTGTTTTTGGTTCTGTGTTAGGGATATTGAATCTGTATGTATATTTAGGTATATATCACATTTTTGCTGTTTGTAAAATCAAGGGTTTTTTTTTTTTTTGTAGTATTGCAAATTGTGCTGTTTTTAATCGCGGTTTTCGCAGTTTTACCGCTGAAATAAGCAGATAATTTTGCGGTTTTAGCTTCAAATTTCAGTTCGCGGTTGTAACATGAATTCTTAATTCGCAATTTTGGCGGAAAAGCGAATTTTCACACAAAATCCTAGTTTTGTTTTCGGCCAAATCAAATTTTTAACTAGTAATACGATTTAAAAGTTTAAAATGTTAAATTCAAATCTTAAAAGTTTAAACATTTGGCTACTACTGAAACGGCAAAAAAGAGAGAGGCTATTATGTGATTTTGTAATCTTACTAATTTCGAATCGCATAATTACTAACTAGGTAACTTCCCGCACCGTGTGCGGATATAAACATTATTTCGTAACTAAACTATTTCGAGGCTTTTATTACACTAATAGCCACTCTAACTAAATTATAGTGACTCTTAAAGCATCTCCGACATAACACCAAATCTCATTTTTGCGTAAACCATTAACCATCCCAACATAATTTTTTACACTAATTTTTTGTTATAAAACTAACTTTATACTATTTTTGGTGCTGTATTTTTTTAATTTACATATTTATTATTGAAACTTTTTCTTGTTCCTCTGTTTTTCTTCTTCTTCACCGTCTTCAACTTCTCTATTTTTTTTTCTTCCCAATTTTTCTTTGTTCTTCTCTTCCAATTTTTTTCATCATTTTGTAATGGTTTTTCTTGTGGCTTTTCTTTGTTATTTTCTTAGTTTCTTTTTACATTCGTTTTCTTCTTTCTCTTCTTCATGTTCCATTCTTATATGCTCGTCTTCTCCTACTTTTTCATCATTTTGGTCATATAATTTTTGTACATCTTCTTCTTTTTGTTGTCTCACTTGTTCTTTGTTTTTTTTATTCAGAGTTATAATGTTAACATGAAAATATTACTCTAATTTATAACAGTTGAAAAACAGGTAAATAGAATTAGAAATCTATCATTCTCTAGATCCATTAGAAATATTAGCTTTATGTAGACTCTTAAAATATTTTTGGTTAGTATGTATATTTCTCCGATATTAAAAACATAATCATTTGTTGGTTTGATTCCCATTTTCGATAATTAAAAATATATATTTTAATTTCGTGTCATTTGATTAATATATTCGATATTGTTTTATGTAGGTTGTTAAGATATTTTTTGCAAATTTTTATATGTTTATTTATAATTCACCATAATTGATATTATTCAATATATAAAAAATGCATGCAATCGTTTATTACATTGTACACATATTCAATTATATAATAAATTAAGAATTTAAAAATAAGATCAATGCATATTAAGTTTCTCAATATATGATGACGATAAAAAAAAAATTGAGTTCGAGTTCAGTAGATTTAAGTTGCACACAATTATTCCAAAACCATCGATCAAATAAACTAAAATTCCATGTGTTTACTTGGCTTCATGTACTTTGTTTTGCAGTAAACCAATTTGAATTTTGAATCAGACTGCACATTTATATCTAAGTGATTTTGAACAACCTTAAAGATTTGGTTGTTGAATATTCCAAACTGTTGAATATGTACTTATAAACTAGGTGAATTCCCGCACCGTGTGCGGGTGTGAATATAATTTTGTAACGTGATTAATTTTAATATTAAAAGATATTATGAATTATGAAAAACTAAGATGTCGTAGCATGTAAAAGTAAATTGAAAATGATGTTTATGACTTACTCAATAATGATATGTTAAATAATGGAAGATGATAAATAACATAATGATATGTTAAATAATGAAAGATAATAAAGAACATAAGTCTGGTTTAAGAAATTTAAACAAAACAAAAGTTAAATTTGTAAAAATCTGATGAAGGTTTTGAAGCATTTTCTTGTAGACGATATTTATCGTTGATTAGGATTTTTAACTCAGTCCTAGATTTTGGTATTGATAAGATATTAAATTATCATATGAATAACTAACCTCTTTCTACCAATATCATCTCAATCGAATTTCACGTGGACTTCAAAGATTTCCACAAGACAATGATTTAAGCTTTGATTTTTTTAGTTACAAACGATGTTTTGATATGATAGACATTATGATATAGTTATGAAAAAATAAAAGAGTGTAGATTACTATTTTTTATTTTATCATATAATATTTGTGATTTTATTATTGATATATCATTAGTTCTAAAAAAACCAAAAACGTAGTACTCCTAAGATGATTTTGTTTATGTGTTTTGTTTTAAAAATTATTTTAAAATCAGAAAAACAAATAATTTATATGCAAATCTCGTATTTATATTTTTCACAGTTGTATAGGATTTGCATCCAGATCATGAGAATCTTCGCCATATTTTTTTTACTTTCTTGTTACATTGACAAAAGAAATGATACCAATTCTTTACAACATCAACAGATTTAATTGTGGGCAACGAAAGTGACATTGTTAATCAAAAAAACAAAATATTTTGTAATTTAAATTTTTATCCTTTGTTACAAATTAAATTGGTTCCTAAAAATTTGGAAACAAACTTTGAAACAAACAAATTTAATTTATATCCGTGCATAATTTTTCTTACTCATGAATTGAGATTTTTTTTTTTAATTCATTTACTTAAACAATAACAATAATTTAATTAAGAAAACTATTAGTTTAAGCCATGTCATCTTTTATGCTAAGACATGTCATCATTCAAAGTCATCATTTATTTAAGCATAGACCAATAAAATTAAAACACCTAATCATCTATAACTAAAATAACTTTGCATTTAATAGGAAGGGGATTCAATTTTCGAATTATTCATTATAATTTTGTAAATTTGTGATAATTAAATTGAGATAAATTTTTGATAAAGGATTGCCATGTCATTTTTTTTTTGAAGCCATGTCACCATTCCATGTCATAGTTTTTGGTTTTTAAATCCAATGAAATTATAACAACTAAGCTTTTTTACTAATTGGACTTTGCTTTTAATAGTTAGAGGATATTACTAAAGAGAGGCATCTAATCTTAATTAAAAAAGTAAAATTGCATTTTAAAATAAAGTCTGACTTCACAAACTTCCCCACAAAAATTTACTAATTGACATTGTTGTGTTTCAAACAAAACTAAAAAAATCCGTTTAAAACGCAAAATGTCAATTGTGTAAATGTTATTTTGTGTTAAAACGGACTTGGCCACAAAATATAAATGTGATTTCGTGATTCCACTATTTAGACACTATTTTATAACCGAATGGATTCACTAGACAAGCGATAGGAGCGACTTGAGCAGAGATCATGTGTGCATAATCAATGTCATTTATTTTCAAAACTTTTGATATTGACCCTAATTCACTACAAGATCTAGAAACATAACTCTATTTTTTTTATCAAATGCAAATATGTTGAAAATTTGCAACAACTTTGTAACCGATTGTATTCATCAAAAGTTTGCAAGAAAGTTAAAACAAATTAAGTTTCAAAAAAAAAAAAAAGTTATAACAAATTAAACCTCTTTTTTTATTTGTTAACTCAACACCCAACTTTTGTTACCGACAACTATTAAATAATTCCGACTTATCACAATGCCTCCGTTTGTTGAACCACTCCCACAAAATTTTCATCGGTAAAATAGAATGCCATTTTTCTAGTATCAAAGCGAAAATCAAAACGTAAACACAAGTTGTCTCCGATCAACTGTGTGTACATATAAGAACGCATGCATAAATCTAAACATATACTAAAATCTGTAGTATATTGTTAGATTTTACTGTTCTTTCAAAAATCCAAAATCCAAAATCCAAAATTTAAAAGCAAAAACTCTGATATATCTTATGCTAAAGTAAACATCTCAGGATTATAGGCTAATCAAGATACATATCTAAAATTATGGATACTGAACCGGTTACACATTACATAGCAACTCATCATCCGAAACCAATACAAGTCTTAATAAACAGAGTGAAAGAAGTAACCGATTCGAAACCCTTACCTGGAATAACAAAGGACTTTCTTAGTGATACGAAAAGTTTCCTTAGGAAAGAAGAAGAAGGTTGCATGATGGATTCGAACCCCAGACCACACTTTCCAACTCCTCGAGCATCTCGAGTTTCTCATCCGAGTAAAGGCCTCTTATGGAGATAGTCGCTCTCTTCAAATGATTTGCGTTTCTTAGGATGTATTTCACAACTTCTTTCGCCTGCTTGTGCTGCTCTTTGAAGCCAAACCACAAAATGTCTCGAGGTGAAGTAGCAAACACTCAGAAACATTCTCGGGTTGATTCCATTTGTTAAAAGCCACATATTCTTTTCCACAATACCCTCTCTGAGAACAATGAGGGGGAAACACATATGCATATTATATACTAGATCATCATAAGAATCAAGAAACAGGAAAAATAAAGTTGTATGAACTTGGAATGATTGCAATTGTAATCTTGCTTTCTATGTGTTTCTTCTTTCTTTAGACGCAAGCAACAAAGATACTCTGACAATGGATATGCATTTAACAGCCTTTATTTTGTTTTGTAAGGTTTCTGTTTCTTTATAATGTTGTTGTTAACACGAACTCTAGAGACTAGTCTTTAAATCCAGTAGCAATATATATATATATATATATATATATATAGATAAAAGACTTAAACTTTTGATTACAAAGTTGTTGTTAGGGTTATTATATTTATGTTAATGATGGTATGTAAAGTGTCAGGTTTATCATATGCATGTGTATGGTTGAGATGTAACCTTCATTTGTCATCTCCCCATTGCATCGAGACTCGATGGTTCGAGTTTGTAAATTACTTATAAGCTTCTAGTGAAGTTTTCTAAGCATAACATTCTCTACTTGAATATCTTAAAATACCTTCTTTTGGCTACTAAAAAAACTATATAAACTTTTGTCTAGGTAGTTTTTTAAACCGGCTCAACAAATCAGTAAACTCAAAGTACTTACAGTTTCTAGGTATTTTTTCAACCGAGATTATAGGCAAAAATAAAGTAAACTCATGAAAGCTTAGTACTAATTCCCGGAGGAAGCATATTCACGTATTTCGGTGTTCTTCTCAATGTGGTATTTTGTTACTCATTTCTCTCGAGGAACTTGGCAAGCTTTGCGCTTCTTCGAGAAGCAATACACCTAAAAGACAGTGACTCCTTCTCACCAGCAAGGATCTCTTGCACCATGCCCGGATAAGCATCCTTATCACTCTCCAAGTTATCAAGAAAAGTCTTGAACATCTCATGCTTGTCAAGATCAGGTGCATCCTCTTCATCTTCAGGTGCAGTCTCTTCAGCTTCCACTACTCCAGAAGCAAGACCGGGATCATTCACTCCAGATTCACTTTTCAAGGCAAATTCAGCTTTCAAGGTAAGAGCAGCAAATTTAGCTTTAAAGACCGGACAATTTTTCTCTCCAGCTTCTGCTTCTCCAGAAGCAAGACGAGGACCATTCAAAACCCTCTTAGTCCAGTGGTTTGATTAAAGATTCATTAATACTTCTACACCTACAGGTAAGGAGTTCTAAATTCGGAGAATGCAAATTGATGGAGTCAATATCTAGCGGAGATTTTCAGCGTGGTGCAAAGAGAGCCGTTCAGAATATTCCCGCATGTTCATGCTAAAATTTTCCGTTGTGTAATCGTCCGTATAATCAGTGTCGTGCCCAACTATTTAGGGGCCTATGGCGATATTTAGTAATAAGATATAATTTAAAGTTTAAAAATATTTTTTATATGTTTTTAACAAAAATATTGTTTAATACTCAATATTGGATATTATTTTGTAATAAATGATTTATTATATCAAAATCAAATAATACTTTTGTCTTATTAAATCATCATCGTTTTTGTTAATGTGAATAGATTAAACGTGGGTGTAAAGTTAAAAATTTATCCAATAATGAAGAGGAAATAAACTTAAATGAATTGATAAAATTATACAATAAAATAACTTGAATAAAAAGGAAAAAAAGTAAATGCAAACAATGAAAGGAAACGAGTTGGAACTAGATATTTGGAGGAAATTTTTTTACTTACTGAATGTGTGAATTATGTGCGCTTTTTAGCTTAACGTAAAGGTCGCTCAAAAATGCAAGGTGATTGTAAGATTTACAATCAATTACCAAAGATAAGTTACAGTAGTGGTGAACACAAAATTGGGTTTATTGTTTCGCGCAAGTACATATACACTCTCGAACTCTTAAAACATTATTAATAATGCAAAACGTTTTAAAAACTCTAAAAACATTTTTGAGCAGCGAAACAAATTATATAAGCTTGTTTTTGGCTTCTGTGTTAGGGATATTGAATCTGTATGTGTATTTAGGTATATATCACATTTTGGCTCTTTGTAAAATCAAGGGTTTTTTTCTAGTATTGCAAATTATGTTGTTTTTAATCGCAGTTTTCGCATTTTTACCGCTAAAATATGTAGATAATTTTGCAATTTTTGTTTCAATTCAGTTCACGGTTTTAACATCAACTCTTAATTAGCAATTTTGGCGGAAAAACAAATTTTAGTGCAAAATCCTAGTTTTGTTTTCGGCCAAATCAAATTTTCAACTAGTAACACGATTTAAATGTTTAGTTTTAAATTTGAATCTTAAAAGTTTTGACATTTGGCTACTATTTGAAACGGCAAAAAAACTATTATGTGATTTTGTAATCTTACTCTAATTTCGAATCAGCCATTTTGACATCTAATCTTGATTTTAAAACACTCGCATTTCTTAGCCAAGTCTGATTTCACAAATTTCTAGTTAAAACATAAACTTCACCACAAAAATTTACTAATCGATATTGTGTTTCAAACAAAAACAAAATCAAAACCGCTTTTAACACAAAATATCAATTGTATAAATGTTATTTTGTGTCAAAACGGACTTGGCCACAAAATATAAATGTGATTTCGTGATTCCACTATTTAGACAACTATTTTATATCCGAATGGATTCACTAGACAAGCGATAGGAACGACTTGAGCAGAGATCATGTGTGCATAATCAATGTCATTTATTTTCAACACTTTTGAGTTTTGATTTTGACTCTAATTCACTACAGGGTCTAGAAACATAACTCTTTTTTTTTTTTTTTTTTTTATCAAATGCAAATATGTTGAAAATTTGCAACTTTGTAACTGATTTGTGTTCATCAAAAGTTTGCAAGAAAGTTATAACAAATATGTTGAAAATTTGCAACTTTGTAACTGATTTGTGTTCATCAAAAGTTTGCAGAAACCTGATATATCTTATGCTAAAGTAAACATCTGAGGATTAGGCTAATCAAGATACCTAATTAAAGTTCTGAATACTGAACCGGTTACACATTACATAGCAACTCATAGTCTGAAACCAATACAAGTCTTTATAAACAGAGTGAAGTAGTAACCGGTTTCGAAACCCTTACCTGGAATAACAAAAGACTTTCTTAAAGATATGAAAAGTTACATTCGGAAAGAAGACGAAGCTTGCATGATGGATTCGAAGGCCAGACCACACTTTCCAACTCCTCGAGCATCTCAAGTCTCTCATCCGAGTTAAGGCCTCTTACACAGATGGTCGCTCTCTTCAAATGATTTGCGTTTCTTAGGATTGTTTCGCCTCTTCGTGCTGCTCTTTGAAGCCACACCACAAAAATGTCTCGAGGTGAAGTAGCAAACATTCAGAAACATTCCATTCGTTAAAAGCCACATATTCTTTTCCACAAAACCTCTCTGAGAACAATGAGGGGGAAACACATATGCATATTATATACTAGATCATCATAAGAATCAAGAAACAGGAAAATAAAGTTGGAATGCTTACACTAATGAGCTTGAGGACTTGCAATTTAGGAGATGAATCGAGCATGAGAAAAAGTAGATTCCACCAGTCGGCTATATGTGTAGAAAGCTCCAAATATACCAACCGATAGAAGACACAACCGGTAGATAGTGTAATCTATACATGAATGAGGCAACATTTGGTACAGAAGTAATGTACCAACAACACTTATAACTCAATTTAGTGGCAAGAGAACCATACCTTCAAGGGTGATGAAATCAAGGAAAGGCTTTTAACTGACGTGAGTGATCCAAGAAGCTTCCCATCGATTGTTATAGAGCTATGCATAATAGTTGCTTCGACCAACTCCAATGCAATCTCAATCAGACGAAACGGAATACGGTTAAACCCTTGAATCTTCAAGTATTTCAAACAAGGAGCATTTACCAAATAGCCATCACCACGCCAATTACAGCCATTAAAAATTGTGAGTGTCTGTAAGGACGGAACCGCGATAGTGAAAATCTTCGAATCCGGTAGATTTCGAGACACAACCAAATTCTTGAGATTAGAGCAGCCAGATAAGAGGTTAACAATCGATGCACTGTCCTCGTATTCCATATGATGGAGATGCAGAGTTCTAAGGGATTTCAAACAAACCCGAGACGGGGCATCGATAAGTACACAATTCCAAAGTATCAATTTCTCTAGCGTTTCGTGATTGTATAAGCATCTTGGAAATTTGAAAGACTTTCTCACGGAATCAACATTGAGTTTCAACTCACGGATATGCCGTGCGTATGCGATTCCGATCCAAATTCCAATAACACTAGCATCACTATTGCCTACCTGAACAGTAAGATCCAAACTCTCAAGAACAGGAGCTTTATTGGAAAGCAAAACCCTGCAAACAATCTCTGAAAACGTCTCGTGTTCGCTTTTATTGTGTCGAGAATCGAAGTCGAGTTTAGGCACAATCTTCCAAAGAGACTTCCATTGTTTAGACAATGCACTAGTGGCTACTACTTCTTGAGTTCGAAGAAACGATAATATATGCAGAATCAGAGATTCAGGCAATTTACTAATCCTATCCTCGTTCACCACAGTAGCTTCATTTCTAAAACTTTAAAAACACACACAAAAGAATCGAAACATGAGTCGAAACTTGAAGCTTACAGTTTCTAAGCAAACCCTAGAACTGTTCGTGAAAGGATGAACTGGGGAATACAAAAGGAGAAGAAGTGTACCATTGATTCATTGTCTTTAACGGAGACGAATTGAGCTCGTGAACGCAGACGCAGCCAAAACGCTCAGAACGCTAGATTTCACCGTTCGAATCTGGCCTTGGTAGAGAGAAATGAGAGAGAATCGTT
>OY755204.1:10048540-10230285 GCA_963576765.1 Draba incana | reverse complement strand
CAATGTTTAATCAATTTCATAAAAACTACTCCCTCCGTTTTTCCGCATATGATGTTAAAAAAAAAAAGTTTTACATAATATTAAATGTTCTCAAAGTTCTATTTAATAAGAATTTTAATTACTTAATTAATTAGTTTCAAATCAAGTTGGATATGCTTTGTGCTTTTATGAGAATCGTAGTGAATCAGTTAGGTACCGGTGTTTAAGAGCAGTTATAAAATTGTGTTCAAGAGTTATAAGGCGATTAGAGCAAACCTCGGGAAGCCGATGTAGATTTCCGCGATGGAACCGGTGGCGGCACAGAGTAGCGATACCAAATCCAAGTAAGCCTTCAGTTGCAAGTATCGTATCGGTGTGTAAATTTCCGAGATGTGGAAGACGACGTATAGTGAGTACATCCCGCCGAAAGTAAGGAGTGAACCATTCACTCCAAATTCACCTTTCAAGGCAAATTCAGCTTTCAAGGCAGATTCAACTTTTAAGGTAGGTGCAGTAGATTCGGCTTTCAAGGCAGGAAAATTTTTCTCTCCATCTTATGCTTCTCCAGAAGCAAAACGAGGACCATTCAAAATCCTCTTAGTCCAGTGGTTTGATTAAAAGTTCATGAATGCTTATACACATATATGGTACTAGATATTTGGAGGAAATTTTTTTACATACTGGATGTGTGAATTATGTGCGCTTTTTAGCTTAAGGTAAAGGTCGCTCAAAAATGCAAGGTGATTGTAAGATTTATAATCAATTACCAAAAATAAGTTACAGTAGCGGTGAACACAATTTGGGTTTATTGTTTAGCGCAAGTACATATACACTCTCGAACTCTTAAAACATTATTGACAATGCAAACTGTTTTTAAAACTCTGAAAATATTTTTGATACGATAAAATACAAATGTTGAAAATTGGTAAAAACACTATACATCACTCTTTTGCCAAATGTTATGCACAACCAGATCATCAATTTAAACTCTTAAATAATGTTTATGGGTTTGAATGGTAACATATTTAAACAATGAAATAATTGATATTAAACCAAAATGTCGTTGGCTCATCTCTTTTGCCTTCGTTGATGGTGTAACCGGTCTTTCTCTAAAGATTTTGGTTTGCCTGATAGAATCAAAAGATCTAGAAAATTTGATATAGACTGACTCTGATTATTCACAATAGGATCTAAAAACATAACTCTTTTTATCAAATGAAAATATGTTGAAAATTTACAACTTTGTAAGCGATTGTGTTCATCAAAAGTCTACCATTAAGTTATAACCAAATTAGACCCTTTTTTTCTTTGTTAACTCAACACCAAACTTTAGTTACCGATAACTATTAAATACCGACTTATCACACCATGCTTCCGTTTGTTGAACCACTCACTCAAAAATCCCATTGGTAAATTTGACTACATAACAACAAAGGAACTAGTTATATACGTACAATTACAAAGTAAGCTTTCAAAATACAAAAAAAAAAATCAATAAGATCGAAACATTTGGTCGAGGATGATGGTCAATGCCATGGCCACACGAGGCTCCATCTCCGGTTCAACGGCTAGTTTAAACACATCTTTTCCAAAGGCAACTCCTCCGCTCACCGTCTCTTTCCTCTTGATCTCCGCAGTTTTCTTCTTATTCTTCCCCTCGTCCAATATCTTACAGCTTCTTTGACCGTATGATCCCTCAATCTCGTATAATACCGTATTCTTCGCGCTAACGGACACCAAGCTTCGCCTCTTGTTTGTTATTGTACTAACGTTCTTTTTCGTCGTGAATATTGGATCTCTCTCGGTTTCTCCATCGTATACCGTCCATCAATCTCCTAGGCTCAACTTCTGATCAAGTCAATTAACAAGAAATAAAGTTTAAGATTAGTATCATAATAATTGAGCTATATTTTGAAAAAAAAAATACAAAGATAAAAGACCAATTCATACTGGATCTATTATCACATGGTTCAAATTTTTCTATAGCGATTTTAATTATGTTGACTACTGTAGACGTTTTAAATGACAAAAATATATGACTCTAAAGTTATCAAAAGTACTACCTTGCGGCGGATGGAGAGGAGGGGTAAGCCTGAAGCGTCCATGAGGACGATGTTATCTTTGGAACAATTCATGTAGTTGTCGACCCGAAAGACAAGATCTCCATTAGCGTTGTAAACTGTAAACCGTCGCAATCCGTGCGCTTTTCCTCCCCTCTTTGAGCATGTATAACAATGTATTCTTCTAGTGCTTGTAACAAAGGGTGCTGGAATCAAAAGGCGTAAATCGTATTAGCTCATGACCATAAAAGACAATTAGGTAAATGCTTAATTAGTTTACCTTATCACATAAGAAGGGGACTCCTCTTTCCTTTTCCCAGGCCTTCACTTTGGTGATCAAAAACATCGATCATCGCTTAGAAAAGAAACACTATAGGGTTAATAACTTGATATCATTTTACGGTTAATCAGTTTTCCAACAGAGATTTTTTTATAAATATCAATGAATTTTCAAGTTGCATTTGGAACCAATGATCCACTATAATGTAGATGAAACACATCTGTCAAACCGCAAACTCATTGTTAAAACAAACTGTTCAAGCTGAAAAGACCCCCAAATATCATTGTTGCACCAAGTATAGTCCCAGTCAGCATCTTA
Organism: Draba incana; assembly: GCA_963576765.1. Taxonomy (NCBI): domain Eukaryota; kingdom Viridiplantae; phylum Streptophyta; class Magnoliopsida; order Brassicales; family Brassicaceae; genus Draba; species Draba incana. The sequence goes on along the minus strand of OY755204.1, from coordinate 10,227,648 downwards.
CTGAAATCAATCTTGCTTTCATCAACCAAGTAATGAAACAAGAAAAGCTCACCAGGAATTTGGCTGATAAGGGCATGTGCATTGGAGACTTTGTGCATAAGTGTCTAAAAAGTTTTTACACTTATTTAAAAAGTCTCTAATACACATACCCTAAGGCTCCTAGCTTTCTCTGCGGGTTTTAATTTTTTATGTGCTCCTCTTACGACACTGAAGGGATTTTCATCCTGTTAAGGAAACAAAATGGAAGAGATATATCTATAGGTTGTGGTTAACCTTAGACTTGATAAATCTATTTTCATCATATAAATGCTCACAATCAACTCCTAGGTCCAAAAATCTTCTCTTCACCTTTATTTATGAAAGAAAACACTTATACACACTGGTATTTACCTTTACATAGTCATCAAGCCATATGATCATCTTTGTCCAAAATTTCCTTTCTGCTTAAAGCTTCCTCTTTTGCCTTCTCGATCTGACCATCTAACCTTGCTAGAATATCATTCAAATCACCATCATCTGCGAATAAAAACTTCATTATACCTTTGGATGCCACAGAAAAGCACTAAACTACACTGCCAAATTAATTAGTCAACCTATTTAAAGAAGAATTTGTATGGTACCAGATTCAATGAGGTCAACTAGACTCTGTTTTGCAGCAATGCTATCTACATCCATATGAGTCTCTCTTCTAGCTCACACTGCCTCGTTAGCACCAATTCCTTCATTTTGCTGACTTTAGGGCATTCAATCTTTTCACTTCATCTTTAGCCTATGACCAAAACATTTGACTTAAGAAAAAGTTTGATACTCGCTGACTCAGACATATCAGGCTCGATGAAAATGATATGCAAATGTGACCGCATTACCTCCCCGACAATGTCCAGACTCAGGCATCCTTTTTTCATGACATCATCAGCTGCAACAAGAAGTAAACTACTGACATGGTCAAATATGCTCCTCTCATCCATAGGTGTTTCCTTTAGGCTCCAAAGCTCTTGCATAGTTCTTCCCAAACCTTGCAACTCATAAAGATAAGAATTTCAGAAAAAATTGTATTTCTAATTTGAATTGTATAGTGCTCAAGTGCTGTGAAAAGACATGATAAATCATAAACAATTAACACTAAATTCCAAAGAATTTGACAACCTGCAAGTAAGCACATAAAAATGAACAAAATGGTCGCTTAGTGATATCAATGTCTATTCATAGTGATCATTAGGCTATGAAAAAGCAGCAGCATTTGAATGGCTCTTCAAGTAATATGCTAAGAAATTAAATTTGCTCATATGTAATATCAGAATCCAAAGTGTAAACCAACAAAGTAGCAGAATAGCAAAATTGGTAACGTATAATGCAAAAATATATGTTGAAAAAGTTTGAAAGTGTTATTGATCACCTTAAGCAGCCTCTCATGTTTCTCCTCCTTGAGAGACGCTACAAGTTCTGTTAATCTAGTGATATATTAGTATTTTAGCCTCTTTTACGTATTGTTTTCTATTGTTTTTCGGTTCTTTCTAGTTCTTTTTGTGTCCTTTCAGATTCTAGAAGGCTACCGAGCATGGATTGGAGTTATTGGGGATCATTGGAGCAAAAGAGAGGAAATTTGAGCAAAAAAGCGATTTTCTCTATACCGAGCACCTGCTCGCCAGAAGCCGAAGATCCAAAGCTCCCTGGAATCGGGACTGACCGGTCCGCACATTGAAGAACACGAAGGCCAGCTCCCTGGAATCGGGACCGACCGATCCACTTCCAAGGACCGACCGGTCCCGACTGAAGACTTGAAGACCGAAGGCCCGCTGGGAATGGGACCGACCGATCCCATCACCAGACCGACCGATCCCATCACCAGACCGACCGGTCCCGTACCCAGATCCGATTTTAACCTAGTTTCAATTATAAATAAGAGGGCAACCACCTCTAAAAGAAGAAGATCCCAATTCCTTTTTGCACGTTACTTTTCAGACTTCTTTTTAGACTCTCTTTTACACGTTGGGAGACTTTGATCAATTGTTCTTTGCTTTTGGATTCAAGATTTGGAGGATCATTCCACAATCCTATTGAGAAGAATTCTAATCCCTAATCTCTTATCATAATATCATGAATTCTCTTATTTGCTTTGTTGTGTTTGATTTCTCCATGTTTGAGTAGTCCTTTAGCTAGATTAAGGTTTTCAATGGTGATTTAGGATGATTAGTGACTGAGCCAAATATGATAAATACCATATGTCTTCATCAATTGGGATTCGTAATGCATAGATTAATTTGATCACCTAGTCTATGATTTCAAGTTAAACTTATTCACGATAGTGCTCTAGGTTGCTAGATAAACCATTGGTGAGAAATTGGTGTGTAACCAATGACAGTTGATTGTTACCATCAATAGTGAACAAATTGAACCAATTCATTAATGCTTGTTTTCATCGCTGAATCCAAACGACAGTTTAGGTATTTAGGTTGTTAGTCAAAGATATTGATGCATCACGACAGTGGGGCAATATTACTATTATGTTTGAGTTCTAGACCGTACTTAAATTGAATCCTGAATAGTTGCTCAGTCCTGAATCCGAAATCATCGGCGAATTACCTTGATCTAGTGCTTGTTTTTATTGAGTTTCATATCGTTTATTTGCCATTTTATTGTTACGAATTTTTTCAACCAAAACCATATTTTATCTTAGCTTTAATTTAAAATCTCATAATTTCATATTGTAACCTTGGTCTCTGTGGACTTGATACCCCTTATACTACTGCAATTGTCTGTGCACTTGCAGATTTATTTTGGGTTAAAACTTATCACATCAAGTTTTTGGCGCCGTTGCCGGGGAAAAATTGCGTTACCTTTGAAATTTGATTTTATTTATAGTCTAAGAATTTTTCTAATTTTGTTTTCCTTTATTTGTTTCTGGTGTGTTTCAGGTGTATGACCACAAGGAAAAATATCCAAAACCCCCTTGTCATTCTAAGTAACACGGAACTCGCAAGACTAGAACGAGTCAATCGACAAACAAGAAGTTGAATCTAGCCAACATGGGCGATGAAACCGACAACCGAGCTGCAATTGATCATGTAGTTGCTGGTATTCGGAGGTTGGAACAACAAATGACTCAAATGCAACAGCGTGCGCGTGAGCAGCAGCGAGCCATAGGGGATATGAACAATCCCCATGCTTTCTACCGGAACCGAGCTGCTATAGTTCCCCCCTATTGACCAGAATGATTATGAGATCAAACCGCAGATGATATCGCTGGTTAAGCAGCATTTATTCCATGGATTGCCTGCCGAAATTCCGATGGACCATATAGAGAACTTCGAAGAGATTTGCTCCACGACGAGCTCTAATGGGATGAACCCGAATTTCTTGAAGTGCAAGCTTTTCCTTTTCTCACTCGCGGACAAAGCTTCTGTTGGCTCAAATCGCTACCAGCTGGATCCATCACGAATTAGCCGCAATGTAGAGCAGCGTTCTTGGACCACTTCTACACCAAAACCATCACCCCGAGTCTAAGGAACAAGATCTCCATGTTTCAGCAACATTCAAGAGAGTCCTTTTGTGAGGCATGGGAATGGTTCAAAGAGTACAAGAGGGAATGTCCACACCATGGGTCTTCTATGATGGTGTTGATCGTGATTATAGGAACACTTTGAATGCTACGAGTAATGGTAATTTTATGACCAGGACCAGGGAAGGAGCACATCAATTGATAGAGAACTTGGCTGCAAGTTCCAGGAATCGGTTCCATGACTATGATGAGCCTATATATGTCAGCAGTGTTAAGTCACTGAAGATTGATGAGCTTACAGCGAAAGTGAACCTGTTGTTGAAGAGAAATCAGAAAAGTGTCAAGCTTTGTGAGAACAAAGGAGATGAGCAGTATGTTGAGGTGAACTATGTGGGTGAAGACTATGTACAGAATCAAAGCTTTCAAGCTCATGCATCTAACTCTCAAGACAAACTGAAGTCCCTTATGCAGTTGGTTTTACTCAGCCAGCAGAAATCTGCTAATGAGATCAATGTCAAGGTGGACAACATGTACAATGATCTCAACAGTAAGTTTGAAGCTATTTGCACTCATGTGAAGAAGCTTGATATTCAGGTCGCTCAAACCGCCGAGGCAGTCAAGAGTACACAAGGAGTGCTGCCAGGTAAACCAGTTGCAAACCCCAGAGAGTTTGTGAACGCCATTACGCTGGGTAGTGGAAGAACTCTTCGACCGATTGTAGGGGCAGCGGCAGAAAACTGCCCAGAAAAGTCAGTGGAGCACTCGCTCCCGGAAGAAGCACCTGCTCCAGGAGAGAAAAAGGATGAAGGGGTTGCTGGACCATCTTCTACAGTGCTTCAACCGAATGAGCTTATTGATAAGATTCGGTCGCATGTCTACAAACCCCCAGTCCCCTACCCAGTTCCACCTAGAGATCAGAGGGATTACATCAATACAGAGAAACTAGATGTTTTTAAGAAGATGGTGAGAAGGATTCTTAAAGAAATCTCCTTTAAAGAGACTTTGGAAAATCGTCCCACACATGATTTCTTTTGGAATTGCAGAGAGACTCAAGAGGAGATTAAGGCAATCTTTGCACAAGCAAGGAGTACACCACCACCATTGAGGATATTGCCTAAGGTTGAAGATCCAGGGAAGTTTGTTGTTCCATGTTTCATCTTTGGAGTTGATTTTGAAGATTCTCTATGCAATTTTGGATCTACTGTTAACCTCATGTCAAGGGATACTGCAGAATCTTTGGGTATTGTTGATATAAAGACTTCTCAGATGTCTATTAGGTTTGCGGATGCCTCAGTAACAACTTCACAAGGGTTAATTGAGAATTTAGATATCGAGATTAGGGATTGCTTGATCCCGACTGATTTCTAAGTTGTGGAGATGAACAACGGTTCATACATGCCCTTGATTCTAGGGAGACCTTTCCTTGCGACAGCAGGTGCAGTTGTTGACTTACCAAACAGAAGGATAATTTACTCTAACATCGACAAGCAGATCTCTTACAACGCCATTTCAGACAAGGATGGCGGCAAATATGGCTCTTGTGTTGCCATAGACGATGTAACAGGGAAGGTAAGTGTCTTGCTAGCTGCGGCGCTTTGCAATAAGAATGAGGTTAATGAAGTCTTGTATAGAGACATTCATTCTTATGCAAGGAAGCCCAAGAAAGTCACAAGCGAGACAAACCAAAGCGCGAGGAAAATATTACAGGTTCGCATATAACCTTGACACCGCAGAGATGTGTTAGAGACACAATCGAGTATAAGCTGAAGGGCAAAGGTATGTCTAAGCCTTTCTCTAAAGTCAAAGCTATAATTACTCCGGAGTTCAAGGAAAAAAGTCAAGCAGCTATGGCTAGTATGCTGAGCAAGGTTCTACAACTAGATATAAGTGATCAAAGAGCAAGTGGACCACGCCTCAACCCACCTCCACCGAGCCCTGATCCGGACAAGAGAGTCTCTAATCCTCATATGGATTCTTCTCACACCTGAAAGGCACGCACGTCAAGCTAACGACGTTAAACAAAGCGCTTGGTGGGAGGAAACCCACCGGTGAGTGTACATACTTTCTTTCATTCTTCATTTTCAATTTTACCTTTGTTTTTGTTTTTCTCTTTAGTTTTCTTAAGGAATTTTCATCACCGTACTTTGGATTAGAACTCTGACATTCAAACCGGTCGGCCTACTTCGGGACCGGTCGATCCTATTCATCCCACAGAACAGCCATTCTCTCTGGAATCAAGAACGGTCGATCTTCTGTTAGAACGACCGATCGGGTCGCTCGGGTCAGCTATTGGCAAGGAAGAAGCAGAGGACGCGTGGCGATAGAGGCGATGAAGCTTCTACTCGGTGATGATTTCTTTCTAACCCTTCTATCATCATTGTATTATCCGTGTTTATTTCTGTTTTAATTTGAGTCTCCAATCTCTTGAACTTTTTCACACCGGAGACGGTGTGATTTAAGTCCGGGGGAGCGGTCTTGCTTTTGAGTTTGTATTTTTTTGTTTTATTGAGTCAAAACTTTGTAGGGAATTAGGACTTTATTTTATGATGATATTTGAACTATCTATGTTTAATCTTCTCTCTAGTGACCATTTTTACAGAGCATGGGTAAAAGGAACAGCTAGAACACTTCGATACACTGTCTTCCAGGATTCAAATTGACCAAAATTTCCTCTCGTTACTGGCACTAGATTAGGGAAACGAACCATATTCAGGACTCCTTTTTCTTTTTACCACTTTTGTTGTTCCTGAATAGCTAGCTCATTTTTAGCTAGTACCCTCCTTAACCATTACCTTTTTTCAAACTCCTTGCATTCTTGTTACTTCATGGTCACATGTGCAGCATATGCGCAAAAGGGCTGGAGAGAATCGAGTCGACACTACATCTAAATCACTCTTTCAGAAGAACGAGCACCTGCTCTGAAGGATCGAGCACCTGCTCCTATTTTCAAAGATGATTTTATAATGAGGAAGAAATAGCAATGATGAACTCCACTTGGGTATGTACATCAATTCTATTTATCTTGGTGTTTGAGAGACACATGCTTGTAATTTAAACCCTCTTCATCATCATCATTCTAAAAATAAAAAAAAATAAAAAAAAAAATCGATGATGAAGAGTGGTAAATCTGTAAAATAGTGTCTCTCTGCACAGTGAATGTACCCAAGATGGACGATGGCTGGATGATGCGTTAGAGAGATTTGGAGAAGAAAGAGTGGTTTAGAGAATGTGGATATCAACGAACTTATTCTCTCTTGCAATTTTGTGCAATATCCTGCATCCTCTACGAAACATCGGGTAACCCTTAAACACTTTGAACTCCACCTCTAAATGGCCTTATACCCTTAGTGAGATCCTCATGCATACTTTGAATGCGTCGAGTTTGTGTTTGGGAAATGGCTTGGTTGAGAAATTTGTTGAGGTTGTTTTGGTAAAGCTTTGCTATTCATAATCAGAACTATGTGGTCTGCAGATTGAAGGTTATTAACTCGGTTCACTGAGGATAAAAGAGTTCCCGCGTTTTCAAACCTCTCTCCTTTACTTATTTCTGAATTTGTTTGAGGACAAACAAAGATCTAAGTCCGGGGGAGTTGATATATTAGTATTTTAGCTTCTTTTACGTATTGTTTTCTATTTTTTTTCGGTTCTTTCTAGTTCTTTTTGTGTCCTTTCAGGTTCTAGGAGGCTCTCGAGTATGGATTGGAGTTATTGGGGATCATTAGAGCAAAAGAGAGGAAATTTGAGCAAACAGGCGATTTTCTCTATACCGAGCACCTGCTCGCCCAAAGTGGAGCACCTGCTCGCCAGAAGCCCAAAGATCCAAAGCTCCCTGGAATCGGGACCGACCGGTCCTCCACAAGGGACCGACCGGTCCGCACATTGAAGAACACGAAGGCCAGCTCCCTGGAATTGGGACCGACCAATCCACTTCCAAGGACCGACCGGTCCCGACTGAAGACTTGAAGACCGAAGGCCCGCTGGGAATGGGACCGACCGGTCCCATCACCAGACCGACCGGTCCTGTACCCAGATCCAATTTTAACCTTGTTTCAATTATAAATAAGAGGGCAGCCACCTCTAAAAGAAGAAGATCCCAATTCCTTTTTGCACGTTACTTTTCAGACTTCTTTTTAGACTCTCTTTTACACGTTGGGAGACTTTGATCAATTGTTCTTTGCTTTTGGATTCAAGATTTGGAGGATCATTCTACAATCCTATTGAGAAGAATTCTAATCCCTAATCTCTTATCATAATATCATGAATTCTCTTATTTGCTTTGTTTTGTTTGATTTCTCCATGTTTGAGTAGTCTTTTAGCTAGATTAAAGTTTTCAATGGTGATTTAGGATGATTAGTGACTGAGCCAAATAGGATAAATACCATATGTCTTCATCAATTGGGACTCGTAATGCATAGATTAATTTGATCACCTAGTCTATGATTTCAAGTTAAACTTATTCACGACAGTGCTCTAGGTTGCTAGATAAACCATTGGTGAGCAATTGGTGTGTAACCAACGACAGTTGATTGTTACCATCAATTGTGAACAAATTGAACCAATTCATTAATGCTCGTTTTCATCGCTGAATCCAAACGACAGTTTAGGTATTTAGGTTGTTAGTCAAAGATATTGATGCATCACGACAGTAGGGCAATATTACTATTATGTTTGAGTTCTAGACCATACTTAAATTGAATCCTGAATAGTTGCTCAGTCCTGAATCCGAAATCACCGGCGAATTACCTTAATCTAGTGCTTGTTTTTATTGAGTTTCATATCATTTATTTGCCGTTTTATTGTTACGATTTTTGTCAACCAAAACCATATTTTATCTTAGCTTTAATTTAAAATCTCATAATTTCATAGTATAACCTTGGTCTCTGTGGATTCGATACCCCTTATACTACTGCAATTGTTTGTGCACTTGCGGATATATTTTGGGTTAAAACTTCTCACATCATCTAGCAAGAGTTTCATTACTAATGCTTTTCGAATAAGTCTTTGAAAACTCGGTGAAGCTGTTATGGACATTACTCAAGGCCTTAGAGGAATCAATTGTCATTATCTCTGACAACTCATGAACAGCATTGATATACGAGTTCACTTTCTGCAGTCGAACAACCTGAAATTGAAATAAAGATGATAAGAACATAACCACAAAACATTTTGAAATAAAGATGATAAGAACATAACCACAGAACACCTTTTCATTACGAAGATCCTTTAATGTTCATCCAACTTTCTCTACGTCAAGTCACTTTCAGGAACCGGATAATCATTCCCAGCTATATTAGAAGAGATTTCTTCTATATGTGTCAGTGTCTCAGAGAGGTCTTTCACTCTTAGTTCCTTTTTCATCAGCAAATCTTCCAACGCAGACACAAGCTTTACACTAGATATCTGATCCTTCAAAGAGCCTTCTTTCTTCTAAACCAGAAACAACAAGACAATTATACACAAATGCACTCTATAAAACAAACATGTAATGATGCTAAGAGTACCATACCCTTGAAAACGAAACTTGTTCACCAAGTGGAGACATGAGGCTAGCAATTTCAGCTTCCCCTTCAGCTAACCATCGCTGTAACTCGGCTCCGTACTTGCGAGTTTTCTCAACCTTCTTTTTCTATATCTCCAGACATTTCTGCTCAAGTTCCAGCAGCATCTTATCTCTCTCAGTGTAATTTTCACCAATCTCATCCCATACTGCTAAATTTTCCACAATCAAAACAAAGCACATCCTCACAAATCATCAATAGTAGCATAGCATCGTAATCCATATTTCAATTACTGACGGAGGAAAAGTTGAATTAAGATCAACCTCACCACAATTAAGTCTCTTGGATCTTCTCTTTCTCATATTCATCAACTATAATCTCCTCCACATCAGATTTTTTGAATTCAGTTCCATACATCAAACGTTTAAAGTGAATGAATTAAACAAACCAAGAACAATGACCAGAAATCAAGTGAAGTGATGAATTAAACCAACTAGAATCTATCATACTAAAAGCCAAAGCTATACATTCCAGAGCCCTAACTTCCGCATCTTACTGGTTAACTCGACCCTTGGGGCTTCCCGAATTTTGTCTATCGACTGACTCGTTCTCCCCATCACTCCTTCTAGAGAATTTAGAGCATCCCGTTGGTCTTTCGGCGCTTGCGTGTACTTCTTTTCCGCAGTATCTCGTTGTCGATGGATCCGTTTTTCTATAATCAAAATAAATGAATGCCATCAGCGGTAGGAGAAACCTAAGCGCAAACCTCGGGAAGTCGATGTAGATTTCCGCGATCGAACCGGTGGCGGCACAGAGTAGCGATACCAAATCTAAGTAAGCCTTCACTTGTGAGTATCGTATCGGTGTATAAATCTCCGAGACGTGGAAGACGACGTATAGTGAGTACATCCCGCCGAAAGTAAGGAGTGGACCATTCACTCCAGATTTACTTTTCAAGGCAGATTCAGCTCCACCATTCACTTCAGATTTACTTTTCAAGGCAGATTCAGCTTTCAAGTCAGGACAATTTCTCTCTCCAGCTTACGCTTCTCCAGAAGCAAGACGAGGACCATTCAAAACCCTCTTAGTCCAGTGGTTTGATTAAAGGTTCATGAATGCTCTACACCTACATGTATGAAGTTCTAAATCCGGAGAATACAAATTGATAGAGGCATTATCTACAGTAAATTTTTCAGCGTGGTGCAATTAAATATCTAGAATACATATATATTCTAGATATTTAATTAGATACATATCTAGAATATATATGTATAGATAGATTACTATTCTCAACCAATCAATTAAATACACATATGGTACTAGAAATTTGGAGGAAATCTTTTTACGTATTGGATGTGTGAATTATGTGCGCTTTTTAGCTTAAGGTAAAGGTCGCTCAAAAATGCAAGGTGATTGTAAGATTTATAATCAATTACCAAAGATAAGTTACAGTAGTGGTGAACACAAATTTGGGTTTATTGTTTCGCGCAAGTACATATACACTCTCGAACTCTTAAAACATTATTGATAATGCAAAGTTGCAAACAGTTTCTAAAACTCTAAAAACATTTTTGATACGATAAGATAAAAATGTTGAAAAAAACACTACACATCACTCTTTTGCCAAATGTTTTGCACAACCAGATCAACAATTTAAACTCTTAAATAATGTTTTATGGGTTTGAATGGTAACATATTTAAACAATGAAGTAATTGATATTAAACCAAAATTTTGTTGGCTCATCTTTGTTGATGGTGTAACCAAAGATTTTGTTTTGCCTGATAGAATCAAAAGATCTAGAAAATTTGATATAGACTGACTGTGATTCACAATAGGATCTAGAAACATAACTCTGTTTTATCAAATGAAAATATGTTGAAAATTTACAACTTTGTAAGCGATTGTGTTCATCAAAAGTCTACCATAAAGTTATAACCAAATTAGACCTTTTTTTCTTTGTTAACTCAACACTAAACTTTAGTTACCGATAACTATTAAATACCGACTTATCACATCATGCTTCCGTTTGTTGAACCACTCCCTCAAAAATCCCATTGGTAAATTTGACTACATTTTTGTAGCATCAAAGCGAAAATCAAAACGCAAACACAACATGTCTCCGATCATGTGTACATATAAGAACACATTCATAAATTTACATAACAAAAAAGGAACTAGTTATATACGTACAATTACAAAGTAAGCTTTCAAAATACAAAAAAAAAAATCAATAAGATCGAAACATTTGGTCGAGGATGATGGTCAATGCCATGGCCACACGAGGCTCCATCTCCGGTTCAACGACTAGTTTAAACACATCTTTTCCAAAGGCAACTCCTCCGATCACCGTCTCTTTCCTCTTGATCTCCGCAGTTTTCTTCTTATTCTTCCTCTCATCCAATATCTTACAGCTTCTTTGACCATATGATCCCTCAATCTCGTATAATACCGTCTTCTTCGCGCTAACGGACACCAAGCTTCTCCTCTTGTTTGTTATTATACTAACGTTCTTTTTCGCCGTGAATATTGGATCTCTCTCAGTTTCTCCATCGTATAGCGTCCAACAATCTCCTAAGCTCAACTTCTGATCAAGTCAATTAACAAGAACGAAAATTTAATATTAGTATCATAATAATTCAGCTATATTTTGAAAAAAATATACATATACAAAGATAAAAGTCCAATTCATACTGGATCTATTATCATATGGTTCAAATTTTTCTACAACGATTTTATTTATGGTTGACCACTGTAGACGTTTTAAATGACAAAAATATATGACTCTAGATTTAGACTCTAGAGTTATCAAGAGGAAAAGAAAAGTACCTTGCGGCGGATGGAGAGGAGGGGTAAGCCAGATGCGTCCATGAGGACGATGTTGTCTTTAGAACAATTCATGTAGTTGTCGACCCGAAAGACAAGATCTCCATTAGCGTTGTAAACTGTAAATCCGTCGCAGTTGAAGAGAAGAGACTTCTTCCAAACCGTTAAAACCACGGCCGCTTTACTATCGCATAAGCTCTCGTCACAAGTGCTTGGGAACTTTGGGTAAACTTTTGTCATCTCCTTTTGAAATTTTGGTTTCTATGTGTTTGCTTCTTTTGTTTTTTGGGGTTTTTGATGATGATTTTTGTTGGGGAAGATGAGTTGATGTTTGTATGTTGGACAAATGAGAAGAGGTCTTTGTGTGTTTATATATACAAATTTTAGAAAAAGAGAGAATGTGGTTCTCAAACGAAAAGAATGGTCTCATCTTCTTGTTTTCCACTATAGAGATATCACTTTCAGTCTATTATTATAAGATATCTAGTCTTTAATTTAGGTCGATTTTTTTTAACGCATTAATATAAATTAGTTGATTCCTTTCTATAATCAAATATTATAATATACCGGTTTTAATTTCACCTAAACATCCAAGAAATAGTATTTGATTCTTGATCTGGCCAATATTGGACCTACAAAACCTTATGGTCTCATGTTTAATAAAAATCTGACATTAACTAACTCTAGTTAATAAAATTCCCCACACTAGTTATCTAGTTTATATCCGCTTTTTCAAAAAGAAAAAAAGAGAAAAAACTCTAGTTTATATGGTTTTTAAGCTTACAAATATAACACCATTATTATATGATGTTGGCAATTGTAACATACAAAATGTACAAATTCATTAACTGAATTCATGCATATACAATATTAAGCTTATAATAGGATTATTCCAAATATTTTCGTTTTATCAACACCCTTTATGTATTTTTCTGTCTGTTCTATATATTTTGTACTGACTAAAATTATATTTTTATTACTTTCTTCTATATGTATCAATCAATAATCATTTCAGTGTAAAAAATTTACCTTTCTCTATTTATATTCCCTTACAATATTTTTAATTAAAAATAGAGAATACTATTGCCACACTACAAAAAGAAGAATATAAGCAACGAAAACCTACGGGCCATAATCCATCGTCATTTCTAGTGCATCTTTGTATAATGGAAAAGGTGGTCTAATTGATATATTTTACCATTTTCTTATATTTCTAATTTTGTAGGATTATTATAACATCATTCTCCAAAATTGAACGAAAGGCAGAAGATGATCTGGTCTCTATGATAATCGACATTAGTATTATTATTCTTAATCCCAAATTTTAAAAGATTACTTGGTGGATCAACTTATCGCAGGTCATATCATGGTTAGTTCATTCATGTTTTAAATAACCTGATAATATATTTATATAGACAATCAAGCTTTGAATTACAGCCATAGACATTTGAGCAAAGCAAAAACATAATCTAGTGGAGGATAAGAACGAATGGAAAGCAAACTTCAAATATAAAAATAATAATTTCAAACATGCAAATGAGTTAAAGAAATCGAGTTTTGAACCAATCTTTGGTTTTAAAATGATATGATTAAGGAGGACCACTACATACATGATACATCATTATAAATTATTAGTCATAAGGTGTGTGGCGGAGAAGCAATTAGCGGTGGGAATAGAAAAGAAAAATCATTCCACTATTTTTTGTTGATTGAAAATTGAATATATATTATTTTCTTCATGATATTTTTCCACATACATTGTTATAAATTTTGAGTGTTCCACTTACGTTGACCTCTTTATATATTTTTATATTCCTTTCATTATCTATCGTTTGTTTATGAACAAAAAGATTGCGGTTTATGCGTCATATGTGCAAAAAGTGATTACGACCTTTGAGATGTAAGACGCGTCCCACTTTCACAAAATATTATTAATGGATTGAAAACTTCGCTCTACACTTGAGGAATATGTTCTCTTTAATACAGATGTAAAATGTAATACAACCTAATTTTGTCTTCCTAGCAAATCTGATTCCTCACTTTATACAAGACTATCTTATTCCTCATCTTAGCTAATTAGCCTTTAGTGTTTTATATGATTTTGCATCCTACCTCGTACGTCATCATTGTATGAATAGTATGTGAATGAAGATTTCTAAGTAAATTCCTTTAGACATGAGACATTTGATTTTAATCTACGAATCCAGTTGCAAATTCTCTTTATAATATATTTTGTATATTTCTAAACCCATGTAGTCTCATGCATCATCGAAAGGACATTTTGGCGAGTGACGTTAAAAACCTTGAACATAATCTTTATCTATTGAAGGTTTTTTTAAAACCAAAATTAGCTAGCAAGATAATAAAACAAACATATGTTGAATCAACAAAAATGGTAAATAAGAATCCTAACACATAAACAAGAAAAAGTGATGCAAACAGAAGTTGGACAAGGAAATATGCCTTTGTTTTGGGTTAAAAGTGTATATATTTCATTAAAAGTAATCTTTACAAAGGAATGATTCTTTTATTGGGTAAGAACAGAGAAAAGTTGTTAAAGAGATCGGTGTGTCACATTAATCTCCGAGCATGCCATATGCATCTAAAAACTTCTTCTTGTGTCTTTCGGTTTGTGATGGATAAGTTTTACGATTGCTCTTTTTGGCCGGTGTTACCGGATGTGGTATGTGCATGTGCACTATAAGTTAAAATATTTTTTGTTTTTACCAAATTTGTAATCATCAATAAATTAAGCAATAGTGAAGGAAGTATATAAAGAATTTGGGGTTTATACTGTGGGTTCCATATTAGGAAATTTCAATTTGACTCTTTAATAACTACTATTAAACCGTAGCTGTTATTTTTACTTACTTGCACATATTACCAAAGTCTTATCCTATTTCTGTTTTTTTAACATCTAATGACATCCGAATTCCAATGCAATAGATATTTAATTTAATCCTTTTTTTTTTTGATAACCCAGTATCCAGACCGCATTACCGCGCTCTGACTAGCCTGCTAGGCCAAAGATTTTTAAACTACCCGTAATGGGTCCTTGCGGACGTCCCTTGGAACTGGCGGTCTGGGGGGCTGGAGATAGCCCAGGTAAAGCCCCCGGTGGCCAGGGCGAATCGAACCCGGGTGGCGGGCACCTCAGCCGAGGTTCCTTTACCACCTAGACCAACGCGTCCTGGTTATGTTTTTTTTAATTTAATCCTTATGCATGTGATATTGTTTTAACTAATTTCTGTTTCACATCTATAAAAAAAAACTCTTAAATCTCCAAATTCTCAAACCACAATAAACATTCATCTTTCTTTCTCATCTCAAGATAACAAAACAAAAACAAAAATCTCCACTCCTTTCTTACTTTAAAAACAATTTACCATGAAAATGACTTCACAAAAAGAAAATATCGAAGAAGAACAAATATCACAAATCGAGAAAGGTAGAGGCACAAATTGCCATGGAGGGATCGAGAAAGTTATATGTACTTCTCCTAGCATTGTTACTCTCAGCCAAAAGGTAAAAATAAATATTTGTTAGACAACATAGTAATAATCAACAATAATAAATATATTTTTTACAAATGGGTTTATTTTCCTTTTCAAATTATTACAGTTGAGAGCTGAATTGATTGGAACATATTTCATAATATTTTCTGGATGTGGAGTGGTCGTGGTAAATAAGTTGTATGGTGGAACAGTAACATTTCCAGGGATATGTTTGACTTGGGGTCTTATTGTTATGGTCATGATCTATTCTACTGGACACATTTCTGGTGCCCATTTTAACCCTACCGTTACAATCACATTCGCCATATTTCGACGGTTCCCTTGGTCTCAGGTGACTTTTTCTCTACATATATATCTTCTTTGTTTAAAATCTATACATTGTCATGAAGACTAAGCTACGCAGCCACATCTTGCGAAAACAAAAATTATGAAATGAAATCATTGGATTCGATATATGAATAATGAATACGATTGAATATGTTGGGCACGTTCCATCGTATATAGGTGCACAACTTGCAGGGTCGTTACTAGCAAGTTTGACATTGAGATTAATGTTTGATGTAACACCGGAAGTGTTCTTTGGAACAACTCCAGCTGATTCACCGATACGAGCACTTGTCGCAGAGATCATTATCTCATTTGATATACTTTATTTTTGGCGTATTCTAACCATTGTTTTGTAGGATTTTATCGAGTCTTTCTCCTTTGTATTGAGTCTTTTTAGGTCTAAAAGTGGCTAGAATGAAGAATTGGAGTTTGTTAGGAGGCTTGGTGGAAAAGAAAGGAAAACACGATCTTTTTGGAGATTTTGGAGTAAAAAAGGATCACATGCTCTCTGAGACGATGCACCTGCTCCCCAGAAGATTCACTTCGGATATTCTCATTAAAAGTGAATATTCACCTAAAAGATTTACCCTAGATTCACCTTGGATTCACCCAGTCGCTGCAGCCTTTAAAAAGGAAATACCTTGGAGAATAAAGGACACGCCTCTTTCACGCAAAAAAGATACACACGCTTTCTTTTTCCTTTTTACACACGTTTTGGATCGAAAGAACCCTAGGGAGATTTTTGCTTCTTTGCTTTTGGATTTCAAGTCTCGTTCTTCCACTTGTGATTGAAGTTTTCTTGAACCCTTTCTCTTTAATTAATTCCATGAACTCTTTCATCTCTCTTTGTGTTTTTCGTTCCATGATGTGCGAGTAGTCATCTTTGTTAGATTACGGTTTTCAAATGGAACTTAGAGATTCATGAACTAAGCATAGATAGGATTATACCTATATTTTGATATCTTCATCTAATGTCGAATTTAATGCCTAGACTAGCTTGATCACCTAGCCTTTGATTTTAGGTTTAATTTACTCATCAAAAGTGTAGTAGATTGCTTGAATAGACTTAGATGGGCGATTTGACCCTTAGCCACTGACAGTTAAAGTTAAGGCAAATCGTGAACTTATCAATCTTAACCGCTAATGCTTGTTAATCTCTTTAGGCTCAAACGACAGTTTAGGGTGCTAGATTGATTGATAAAGTTGTTGATGCCATGACATTGGATTCTCATAAAATCATGATTGTGTTCCAGAAGTCGGTACCTCAAGGTTTTCAAGGTAATACGTTCGTTCCGTTTCAAGGTCAAAGCCCAGGTTCAACAACTTTCAAGCTCCTGCGAGCTCCGGTGGTACTTCTCAGGATGAACTTAAGAGCATGATGTAACAATTGATGGAAAATCAGAAGAAGACCGCCGCTGAGATGAATACTAAGGTAGACTCCATGTACTCAGACCTCAACGGTAGACTTGAAGCCATGTGAAGAAGCTTGATACGCAAGTGGCTCAAACCGCTGAAGCCATCAAAAGCCCACAGGGGGTGTTGCCAGGTAAACTGATTGCAAACCCCAGAGAGTTTGTGAATGCAATCACTCTGCAAAGTGGAAGAACTCTCCCACCGGTTGTAGGGGCAGCAGCTGAGAGCTGCCCAGAAGAGTCTGTAGAGAACCCGCTCCAGCAGGGAGCGCCTGCTCTAGCTGAGACATAGGGTGAAGCAGTTGCTGGACCGTCTTCTCCAGTACTTAGACCGAATGAGCTGGTTGATCAAGTTAGGTCTCGTGTCTACAAACCCCCAGTCCGTTACCCAGTACCTCCAAGGAAATCGCAGAAGGATCTGGAGAAGGCAAAGTGTAAGGAGATGTTGGATCAACTTACGTTAAAGCTCACATTGACCGATGCTATCCAGATGATGCCGGCTATGAAGAAGTATATTAAGGGTTTGATTACCGGTAAGGGTTCATCAGAGCAAGGTGCCACGTTGGTGTCTAAGGATTGTAGTGCTGTGCTGGAAAACAAGATGCCTAAGAAACTAGATGACCCCAGGAAATTTGTGTTAGCCGTGCAGATTGGTTCTATGTGTTTCAAGTATTCCTTATGTGATTTGGGTTCAAGCGTGAACCTCATGCCCTATTCGGTTGCAAGGAAACTTGGTTATGCTACCTTTAAACCAACTCGTATTTCTTTGGTTTTTGCTGACAGGTTAGTGAAGTTACCCGTGGGGATCCTAGAGGATTTACATGTCAGGATTGGCAACATGTTGATCCTTTGATTTTGGGACGTCCTTTCCTGCGCATAGCTGGTGCGATTATCGATGTGAGGAATGGTATAATTAGTCTCCAGCTGGGAGACATTATCATGGAATTTGAGATGGATAGATTGCTCAAAAAGCCAACCATTGTTGGGAAACATTTGCCATTGAGGGCAACCTCGAGATCTCGGAGGAAGAGATTGAAGAAATCCTAACTGATGATCCGCTGGATGTGGTGCTGACCAAAACCGAAAGTGAACATGGTTATTTGAGTGAGGATGCAGTCAGGTTAGCCAGGATGTTGGATTCAGGGCAGATGGAAAAATCTACCAGTTTCTTAAATCTCAAACCGGACGATGCTGAAGGAGCACCTTCTCCAGAGGGTGAGACCCCAGCTCCTGGAAACACTGTTGACAGCCTTTGGAGCGAGCTGAAGGCTCCGAAACTCAAAAACCCTTCCTGCCAGGCTAAGGTACGCGTTTTTAGGCCCTAACTCTACTTATCCCGTGATCATTAATGCTGAGTTGAATAATGTGGAAACCGCCTTGCTTTTGTGTGAACTTAGGAAGTATAGAAAGGCTTTAGGTTATTCGCTAGATGTATTCCTGGAATTTCACCTGAACTTTGCATGCATAGGATACACCTAGAAGATGAGTCAAAGAATTCTATTGAGCATCAGGGGAGGTTAAACCTGAATCTGAAGGATGTAGTAAAAAAGGAAATCATGAAACTTCTAGAAGCAGGTGTAATCTATGCGATTTCGGATAGTAACTAGGTTAGCCCAATACACGTAGTACCTAAGAAAGGCGGAATAACTGTGATCACTAATGAGAAAAATGAATTGATACCTACTAGGACAGTCAATGGCCATAGAATGTGTATTGATTATAGGAAGTTGAATGCCGCCACTAGAAAAGATCATTTTCCCCTGCCGTTTATTGACCACATACTTGAGAGATTGGCTAACCATCTATACTACTGCGTTTTAGATGGTTATTCAGGTTTTTTCAGATTCCTATCCACCCAGACAATCAGGAAAAAACGACGTTCACATGTCCATACGACACGTTTGCTTATCGCAGAATGATGTTTGGTTTGTGTAATTCCCCTGCGACTTTACAAAGGTGCATGATGTCAATTTTTACGGATTTGATTGAGGACATAATGGAAGTTTTCATGGACGATTTCTTCGTCTATGGAAGATCTTTTTCCGTGTGTTTGTCGAATTTGTGCAGGGTGTTGCAGCGATGTGAGGAGAAGCATCTAGTGCTCAACTGGGGAAAATATCATTTCATGGTTCGAGATGGTATTGTTCTGGGTCATCGGATTTCTGAAAAGGGTATAGAGGTTGACCGAGCAAAGGTTGAGGTTATAATGAGTTTACAACCGCCGGATTCAGTCAAGGGAATAAAGAGTTTCTTAGGTTATGCTAGATTTTACTGCCGGTTCATCAAAGATTTTTCGAAGATAGCAAGGCCACTCACTCAACTCTTGTGTAAGGAGACCAAGTTCGAGTTCGATGCAGCATGCCTTGAAGCCTTTCACATGATAAAGGGAGCTCTGGTAACTGCACCCATCGTCCAACCACCGGACTGGGATCACCCTTTTGAAGTGATGACGGATGCAAGTGATTATGAAGTGGGAGCTGTTTTGGGTCAGAGAAAAGATAAGAAGCTTCACGTGATTTACTATGTGAGTCGAACCCTAGATGAAGCTCAGTGCCGGTACGCTACAACCGAGAAGGAACTTCTAACAGTTGTGTTCGCCTTTGAGAAGTTCAGGACCTATCTTGTTGGTTCCAAGGTGATTGTGCAAACCAACCACGCAACTTTGAAGTATTTGCTCACCAAAAAGGATTCTAAGCCGAGACTCTTGAGGTGGATCCTTTTACTCCAAGAATTCGATCTTCAGATTGTTGATAGGAAAGGAACAGAGAACGGAGTTGCTAATCACTTGTCACGCATGAGGGTTAATGATAAGGTACCTCTTGATGATTCACTTCCAGATGAAGCGGTTTATGCAGTTGGAGTCTGTTTGCAGGAACAGCCGGTCCAGACAGAAGCACATGCTCTGGGACCCTTTTGCGAGGCTATATCTAGGGAAGTTGTTCCAAGTTTTCCTTGGTTTGGGGAGATAAAAAACTACTTGGCTGCTGATCAGGAACGGTTGATTTTGTGGGAGATAAGAAGAGAAAGTTTCTCCGTGATATACGAAGATATTTTTGGGACGTACCCTTTCTCTACAAACAGTGTTCGGATGGTATTTTTCGAAGGTGTGTACCGGATGAGGAGATTCCTTGAATTCTCTTTCATTGCCATAGTTCTAATTACGCCGGTCACTTCGCCACCTTCAAGACAGTCTCTAAGGTGCTGCAAGCTGAGTATTGGTGGCCGACTATGTTCAAGGATGCGCAGGATTTCATATCACGATGTGATACATGCCAATGGCAAGGCAATATCTCTAGAAGGAACGAGATGCCTCAAAACTTTATTCTAGAGGTTGAAGTGTTTAACGTATGGGGAATAGACTTTATGGGACCTTTTTCATCCTCCTACGGAAACATGTATATCTTGGTTGCAGGTTATTACGTTTCCAAGTAGGTGGAGGCTATAACATCCCCAACAAATGACTCCCGCGTTGTGGTGAAGATGTTTAAGTCTATCATATTCCCTAGGTTTGGAGTGCCGTGTGTGGTCATAAGCGATGGAGGCTCTCACTTCATCAACAAAATCTTCGAAGGGTTGTTGAAAAAGAATGGTGTAACGCACAAGGTAGCAACGCCATATCATCCACAAACTAGCGGGCAGGTTGAGGTTTCCAACAGGGAAATCAAGAGTATCTTGCAAAAGACCATGGGAGTGTCTAGGAAGGACTGGTCCTACAAGTTGGATGATGCGTTGTGGGCTTACCGAACTGCGTATAAGACTCCATTAGGGACGACACCTTTTCACTTGGTATATGGGAAGTCTTGTCATCTTCCAGTTGAACTCGAGTACAAAGCGGCATGGGCGTTTAAGTTAATAAATTATGACATCAAACCGGCATTTGAAAGAAGGTCCATGCAGCTTCACGCGTTAGATGAGATTAGGCACCTGGCCTATGAAAGTTCTAAGATTTACAAGGAGCGAACCAAGCAGTATCATGACAAGAGAATCCTGAACTGAGCTTTCCAACCAAACGACAAGGGGGTCCGTTCTTATGGAGTTGTGGTGTTGCTGGACACCAATGGAGCCGAGTTCGTGGTCAATGGCCAGCGGCTCAAGCCATATCTTGGCGAGACAAACCATGCCGAAGGTGGATACGTCCCCTTAAGCGATGCACCAAAAGCCTAAAAGGCTAACCAAGTCAAGCTAGTGACTTTAACCAAGCGCTGGGTGGGAGGCAACCCACCGATACGTTTTCTAACTTTGTAAATTTGATTCCTTTTTCTACTAATTTTGCCTCTAGTTTTGAGTTTTTCAGGTAAAAAAAAAAAAAAAAAAAAGAGAAAAAGGGAAGACAGATGGAGCAATGACGATCAATAGAGGAGCTTCGGCCAAACTGAGCTGAGAAGCATATAGGAGCACCTGTTCCCGCATGCAAAGTTCCTGCTCTCCTGGGTATATTTTGAATTTTGAATTTTCGGATTTAAAATTAAGGCCCACCAACAGGTAAGCCAAGGAGAGAATATTTAATGGTCCCGAGTATACATCCAAAAAGGGAATAAACTTTATATCAGAATATTTACCTATTTTCTAGGGAAATAAACTAATTTTGTGGGATCCACTTAATAACCCTTCCCTATATACTCGCGCCCATCTCTCTCTTTCCTCCTTCTTCTTCTTCACAACTTCTCTTCTTCCATTAAAACACTTCAAGCTCTCTCAAAAACACAAGTTTGTGAAATCTTCACGGATCTGTGCATTTTTTTTTAGCTTGTTTCCACTCGATTTTTTGCCCTCTTTCCGAATATCCACTTCGTTTTTGAAGACTCGAAAGGTATGAACTCGAAATCTCCCTTTTTCAGTCCGATTTTCCGAAAAACAAAGGAGAAATCGATGGTCAATTCTTGTTTAAATCTTCATGGGTTTGCTTTGGACTTGTCTTTTTGCTAATTTCGTTGCCCTAGGTTGTGAATTTGGCTTGAAATTGTTGATTAAAGTAAAACCTAGTATTGGAAGAAAAGCTTAAATTTTTGAGAATGTATCGTGTGATTTACCTTGGGATTTAACATTGTGAGCTGTGGAAATTGTTGGAATTGGTTGTTTTAGCACTAAATTTTCGATTTCTCTAGGCCGAAATTTAGAAATATTTTTAATGAGACTTCGATTTATTTTGTGAAAGATGGGATTTATGCATGTTTTATTTGGTTTGTTGGTGGTGCTCGTAGGATGTCAGGACCAAGGACTTCAATAGGTAACCCCAAGAGCAAAGCCGCCAAGGGCAAGAACATCGCCACAACAAGCGGTGCTCCTCACCCGTGGCCTAGACCAGCCGATCAACGCTTCGTACCATCGGATTCTAGCCTTCCACTCAACTCTGATGACGCTTGGGATCAGACTGACGCTTACTACTACAACAACTGGTTGGACATCGACGTGGAGCCAACCCGATTCATGTGTCCAAACACATTGATGAGCCTTGGAATTCACCAAGAAGTGAGCGATATCTTGTCCCGTGCTCACCTCATCGAGCTAGTTTCAACAACGGACGTGCTCTACCCGGACATTGTGCGTCAATGCTTGGCCTCGGCCAAGTTAACCTTCACCAACCCAAAGCACCCGGTGGCATCTCAAGGAACTCTCTCTTTCTTCGCCAACGGGAGGAAGTACAACATCACCATCAAGACCCTTTGCACGCTTTATGGCTTCGATTCCGGATCGGAAGCCATTGCTCTCCCCACCGCTTTCACGGCCAAGAACGCATTTTGGAACTTCATTGCCCATGGCCAATACGCGTCCCGACAGGCAGCTCAATCCTTCATCCGTAACCCCGCTATTCGCATTGCGGCTAAGGCATTGTCTGCTCTCCTCTTTGCTCAAGAGAACCATAGCAAGGTAAGGATTGCAGAGCTGGTGCTCCTGTACAAAGGGGTGAGAGATGTTCTTTCCACGGTCCCGGAGTTGGCTTGCGATGTGGACCTCAACGTCAACATAGGCGCTGTCTTTGCCCGCGTAATAACGGAGAAGAGAACCATGGCCGGTAAGGGAAAGATGGAGAGAATTGGTGGCCTTTTGACACGATTGTTCACACTTTTGGGTGTCGACTTGCGCAACACACCTTCCATCGATGAGGATCGGCTCATGGACATCAACTTCCTCATCAATTGCCAAATCATGGCCGACGCCAACGTTTACCGTTTCACTGGACGCGATGACCGTATGTTGTTTTGCAGGTTACCTCAACCATCCTTGACAACCCTGAGAGATGGCGAAAACATCGGGTTTACTCCGGAGGCTGCTTACCTTTGCAATGAAAACGGAAAACCACTTCCGGAGAGCGCCCCAGCTGGAGCGGCTGCTCCTGAACACGATGTTTACTTGAGCAAGGATGAGATTGAGGATTTTGAGGCAAGACAGCCAAAGTCAGGAGGACCAAGGCTACTCAGCGCAGGCCCTACAAGAGCGAGTATAAACTCCTCCCAATCTCTGACGAATCGACTGAAGCCGAGTATCGGAAGTAGATGATTGACGGTGTTAAAAAGAACAACAGCTTGCTTCGCCGTATGCAGTGGATGCTTCAGAAGGCGTGCATTACTCCTGATCGGTCAGCAACATGGAGGGCTCAAGCTGCCGCCCAAGCCACCGCTCCGCCCGCCGCCAGGACTGCTCCACCTCCTGCTCCTGGGAAACCTGATCCACCGTCCACTGCGCCATCATCTTCAGGCCGTCTGACACGTTCCTCCAAGCGCAAGAAGCCCACCACCGATGAAGAGGAGGATTCTGAGCACACTGCGAGCGATTAGTCACTCTTCTACCCCTCCGTTTGTCCTGATAAAACCTTTTTCTTTTCTTGCATTTCTCTCTCTCTCTTTGGACTTATTTCTTATCCCTCTCTCTTTTCTTATTTTCTTCTCGGTGTGAAGTAAGTCTGGGGGGAGTTGCTACTGATGTCGTTTATTTTGGATGTTTTCTTCTCTTATGTCCTTTTGAGTCGGTTTTTCTTTGTTTGATTTTATTGAGTCAAGACTTTTTAGTTGGGAATTAGGACTTTATTCTATGACAATTTCTGAACCACTTGTGCTAATTAACTCTCTTTCTAGTGACCATTTCTTCAGAGCGCGGATTACAAGGAATAGCTGGAACACTTCAATGCACTATCTTCCAGATTTCAGATTGACCAAAATTTCCTCTCGTTACCGGCACTAGGTTAGGGAAACGAATCATATTCATGACTTCTTTTTCCTTTTACCACTCTTGTTGTTCTTGAATAGCTAGCTCATTTTTAGCTAGTACCCTCCTTTAACCTTACCTCTTTTCAAACCCCTTGCCTTCTTGTTACTTCATTGTCACATGTGTAGCATATGCGCAAAAGGGCCAGAGAGAGATGGGTCAACATAGCCTCTAGATCACTCGTTCTGAAGGACAGAGCACCCGCTCTTATTTACGAGGTTTTGTGGAAGAAGGAGTAGAAGAAAAATCATTGAGACTCACTTGGGTATGTACATTAATTATAATATTTTCGTGTTTGAGAGGCATATCTGTGTAATTAAACCCTCTTCATCATCACCTTTCATCAAAAAAAAAAAAAAAAATCTGGTGATGAAGAGTGGAAATCTGTAAAAATATATGTCTCTCAAGCCCAGCTAGTGTACCCAAGGTGGATAGTAGTTTTATGAAAGGAAGAAAGAAAGAAGGATGGAATGAGTGATTTAGAGAATGTGGAGCATCAAACAGACCCGCTCTCTCTTGCAATTTTGAGCGATATCATGCATCCTCTACGAGCACGGGGTAACCCTTAAACACTCTAAACACTTTTAACTCCACCTCTAAATGGCCTACACCCTTTAGCGTCGTCTACCCTAAGTAGTGTTTTGAGCGAGATCCTCACGCATACTTTGAGTGCGTTGAGTTTATGTTCGGGAAATGGCTTGGTTGAGAAATGTGTTGAGGTTGTTTTGGTGAAGCTTTGTTGTTCGTAATCTGGGTTATGTGGTCTGCAGATTGAAAGCCAAAGGTACGGTTCGCTGAGAATAAAAGAGTTCCCACGTTTTCAAACCTTTTTCTTTACTTAGTTTTGAGTTTGTTTGAGGACAAACTCCATTTTTGGTGTATTCTAACCATTGTTTTGTAGGGTTTTATCGAGTTTTTCTCCTTTGTATTGAGTCTTTTTAGGTCTAAAAGTGGCTTGAATGAAGAATTGGAGTTTGTTAGGAGGCTTGGTGGAAAAGAAAGGAAAACACGATCTTTTTGGAAATTTTGGAGTCAAAAAGGACCACCTGCTCTCTGAGACGATGCACCTGCTCCCCAGAAGATTCACTTTGTATATTCTCATTAAAAGTGAATATTCACCTAGAAGATTTACCCTAGATTCACCTTGGATTCACCCAGCCGCCGCAACCTTTAAAAAGGAAATACCTTGGAGAATAAAGGACACGCCTCTTTCGCGCAAAAAAGATACACACGCTTTCTTTTTCCTTTTTACACACGTTTTGGATCGAAAGAACCCTAGGGAGATTTTTGCTTCTTTGATTTTGGATTTCAAGTCTCGTTCTTCCACTTGTGATTGAAGTTTTCTTGAACCCTTTCTCTTTAATTAATTCCATGAACTCTTTCATCTCTCTTTGTGTTTTTCGTTCCATGATGTGCGAGTAGTCATCTTTGTTAGATTAGGGTTTTCAAAGGGAACTTAGAGATTCATGAACTAAGCATAGATAGGATTATACATATATTTTATATCTTCATCTAATGTCGAATTTAATGCCTAGACTAGCTTGATCACCTAGCCTTTGATTTTAGGTTTAATTTACTCATCAAAAGTGTAGTAGATTGCTTGAATAGACTTAGATGGGCGATTTGACCCTTAGCCAACGACAGTTGAAGTTAAGGCAAATCATGAACTTATCAATCTTAACCGCTAATGCTTGTTAATCTCTTTAGGCTCAAACGACAGTTTAGGGTGCTAGATTGATTGATAAAGTTGTTGATGCCACGACATTGGATCCTCATAAAATCGTGATTGTGTTCTAGATTGGTACTTGAATTAATATCCTAAATAGTTGCTTGGTTCTTGATGATCTATTCCCCCAGATAATTGCCCTAGTCTAACGCCTTAATCATATTTGTTTACAACCGATTTTTACTTTGTTTTGCTATTTAAATTTGTGACACTTAAACCATTTGAATCGCTTAGCTAGAATTGTGTTTAAAGGAATTAAAGTGTATTGCCGGTCCCTGAACGAACCTAAATCTATATCTACATCGGATTAGTAATTTAGGATTTGAGTTCTTAATTGAGGGAAAAATATTGTTATCATCATTCCTCTTCATGTTTGTTATCTCCGGTGTTGCCACTGATAGTCGTGCGGTTAGTATTTTCCATGTTTAGTAATCAATGTTTTTAAATAGATTGCTATATAAATTTTTTGAATGAACTTGTTGGTGCATATACTACTATGGATTGCCACAAAAATAGCAATCATCTAGATTAATATACCAAGATGGAATTATCATTTTGTTTCATTGTTTTAATTTTTTGACAGGTTGGAGAATTAGCTGGAATTGCAGTGGGAATGACTATAATGTTAAACGTCTTTGTAGCCGGGTAAAATCACTATTTAACAAATTCAATTTTGTCATTTTACTATCACTATAACTCATATATATTTGGAAATACTAACTTGGGTTATGCTTATAATTAGACCGATTTCTGGAGCATCAATGAATCCAACAAGAAGTTTAGGACCAGCAATAGTGATGGGAAGATATAAAGGAATATGGGTTAACATTGTAGGTCCCTTTGTCGGAGTTCTCGCCGGAGGTTCTGTTTACAATTTTATCAGATTTACAGATAAACTACTCCGAGAACTCACAAAGAGTGCTTCATTTCTTCGTGCAGCTTCTCCAAACAACAATGCTTCTACTTCTTAGAGCTAATATTTGTTCTCTTTCTTTTATGTTCTTTGCTTTCTTCCTCTTGAATTAATAAACATTCTTAAATCCTTTATTAATTGAATCAAACATCACGTTTTTTCTTTGATTGAACAAAATGCTTGATTATCTCTAATGTGTATACTGGTGAATTGAGAAATAGATTAAAAATTCTTATCACTTTCTATTAACGTCAAAAGTAAAAGAATAACAAAATGGGAAAATAACGCGAGGAAAAGAATGGCACAGTTCTTTGCCAAAAATCATATACAACATCAAACTTTCTTCACATTCTCTTTTTTTTTCTTTTCAAATCATATCAAACTCTCTTTTTTTTCAATCACGTCTCTTAAAATCAATTTTGGTATCACTTCTAACCCATTTCTGCTTCTGCTTTGCTCTTCTTCCCCCTTAAGCATTTTCCCACTGCAATGCATTCGGGTTTATTTACCCCAAAAAATGAGATGTCTCTTAACCAACAATCTAAATCGCGTGTGACCATTGCTTCTATTAAGCATCGGCCGTGTACTTTTACTTACTCGATCAAGGATTCACGTTACAGTCGCTCAAGAACCGATCTTCCCGATTCAGATTCTTTCTCCAATAGCTTTTGTACTTTGGGATTCCCAGCTCAAGCCACGGCTTCATGTTTCCGTTGTAGTGCAAGATTGCTGCGTTTTTTATGCTTTGGTTATCGATGTAGAAGTCATAACCAAGTCCCGATAGAGCCCATTTGTCGTCAAGGGCATGAACTTTGTCTTGAAACGTAAGCAAGCTTGCTTGCAATGCAATTGTTTCTCGCGACTCGTCTCCACCACTCATCTGCTACACACAAATTAAAAAAGTCATCGCTCATAAACATACAGAATCAAGCAGCCCACTTTATCTTTTAGGTTTTTCCGGAAACTGACCTCTTTGTAAAATTTCTGGTAGGTTTCTGAAACACCCAATTCCCTCCATTTAGCAAGATCAATTACATTCAATCCAGACATCCAGAGACAAGCATCGGTATCAAAACTCCCTCTCTTGTTGAGACTCTTTAGCTGACCCAATCTCACGGAGCACGACTTCACAGCACCGTTCACTTTCCCTTCCATGTCAAGGTCCCAAAGGGGAGACAAGTCTCGCTGGACTACAACATCATCATCCAGAACCACAACCTTGTCCAAATTGTTAAATAATTTCGGAAGAAGATAGTGAGATTGAGAGAAAAGTGATAGGTAGTGTGTTCTATTCTGTTGTGACGCCGACTGGTCACCACCGGGGAAGGAGACACGGAATTCCACAGGCAAAGACAGTTTCATATCGGGATTGTCCACCTCGAGTTTTTCAACGTTCAATACCTGAATTGTTGCTTGCTTGCAGGGATTCCTGATAAACCATTGTTTCATCGCAAAATAATTCTGCTCGTCTGTCAGTACATGGAAGACAAAGTTTTTACTTTCCTGAAACATCAACAGCCAACCAAGAATTAGAATTAATGGTTCTATGACTACACAAAAAAATAAAAAAGTAAAGAATATTGGATTTAGTTCATACCCTTGCGTGTAGAACGGTTGAGTTGATCACAACGGACGATGCAAGTATATTGTCGGAGATGATAACAAAGTGAAGCAATGAGGGATCTGAAAATTTCTCACTATCATCATTATCAAGTGAAGCTGACTTGAAATACTCCACAGTTAGTCTCATTGACAAGCAATGAAGACTCTTAGGCATTGTCTGTACTGCAAGCTGGTAGAGGAACACACTCTGTTTCATGTGAAAAATAGCTTCATCCTCAGTCAAATCCAGGATCTGTCTCAATTTCTTGTCAACATTGTTACAATCGACCGGAAAAGATTTTGCCTTTGTAATTACAGCTTCCATCTTCTGAAACTTTTTTTCAACCCTGACAAAACAATGCAAAGAGATACACAATAAGTATGGTTAAAGGAAATTAGCAGAGGATTCTACACATAAAAGGTTCAACTGAAAGGGAAGAAACAACATCTATGGCATCTCTCCTATTATCTAGTATACTAGTTTATAAATATTTTTATGTTGGTTTAAGGTATTGGCAAAGATAGGGCATCAATGTAAAATTGTTTCCCATAGAATTAGTGAAGAGAGAATATTTTGATTAAGATTCTATAACATAAAACTTCTGAAAGCTGGTAAACCACAAGAAGATGGGCTGTACAGACAAGGTTAACTGCAAACTAGGAGAGATTAATGTGACCAGCATCCAACAAGATATTTTCCAGCAAGGAACTAAGAACTTACTAAAAGTAAACATACTTAAACCCAATCTAGTAAAGAACTTACTGTGGTGGAAGGTCAGAATCTGCTGAACTTTCACTAAGAATTTTCTCAAACTCTTGGATATTCTGTTTCATATCCCGAGTCAACTTGGCTTGAGAAGGCATTTTAGCAATACTTGGATAGTATGCCCTAGCCACAAATAGCAGGTCCTTCATGTGCTTCACCTTAGCATCTTTCATCGGTTCCTTATTTTCCCCCCTCCAGAGGCAGTAGCTCCCATATTTCACTTCACAAGTTCTCCCAGTTTCATCAGCATTCACTATTGCCCCCTGAACACCTTTATTTGAGGCTTCGGGTTTTGTTTTCTGTTCACAGAATAAGGCAGAATAAGGTTGACGATCGGTGAGATAATACAAAAATGACTATTACAGAAACCACTTAATCCATTTGTACATTTGCAGGGCTTGGGTTGGCAACAACAATTGGGGGCACTGGTATTCCTGCAGATTGATCGAGGGACCAAACGTTAAGTTGCAGATCAGTATCAAAATGAAAAAAATGGGAGAGAAATCTCAAGAAAGTGGAAGTTGTAAAGCAAACAAACCTCTTTTTTTTAAAACACTTCCGCTTGTCCCATTCATATCTCTGGAACCAACGTTTATATCGCTTTTCTAGAATGTGAAACAAGAAAACAAAACATTAATATAAAATTTGTTATAAACAGTTTAACCAGCTCACCAAGGCACGTTGAGATACATTAAGCAAGGTACTTCATGAAAGTATTTCAACTTATCAGTCTCATGAATAGTAAAAAAAATCTTTAATTATCTAAATTTTATATCCCTTAATCAACATCACACAAAAGATACATCAAGTGATTAGCCATAGCCTCTTGACCTCTAGCCTATTTGTTGGGACAGAAAAGTTTTCAGATTCACTGGTTAATGTGGCATCTTGCATAATTCCCATCAAATAAGCAGGAATATAAGTTTTTGTCTTACTAATGTTAGCCAAGAACTATGACAGAATTGTGAGAAGACAAGATTAGAAACATTAATGCCAAGAATTATGACAGAATTCAAAATATATTCTTCATTGGTAGAAAACAAAACATATATATACCAGATCTGAAATCTGAGTCAAGTTGAGAACAGTGTTGAAAGCAGTATGTAAGATAATGAAGGGTGTCCAACAATCATATGGAATTTAATTCTACCAGTTACAGGAATTGATATAAATTTCTGTCAAAAGCAACTAATCTATATCCATCAATCAAACCCCCACACTACATAAACAACACTGAAACAAGTGAGAACCCAAAACGTATATAAATAAAAGAACCAACCTTGGGAAGCACTGGATTGATTTTTTGGAGAACCTCATCGACTCGGTCAGATAGATCTCTCTGCAAAAACCAAAGAAAGAAGATGAAAAATGCAGCAAAACCATTTGGTACATACATAACATGAGAATCAAATTTTACAATACCTGGGCATGTTTTGTAGCATTGATTCTGCTTAAGCTCTCAAACTGATTCCAAATAAACAAAACAAAAATCCTCAGAACAAAATCAAAACATTACCAAAAAAAAAAAACTGAATGCTTACAGGAGAAGCCGGTTGCACAGTGACGAATCCTGTAGAAGAAGAAAAGAAAAAGTGAGATAGATCTGGAAACAGAGATCGGAGAAAAAAGCGAAAGAGAGATTAATATTATTACCAGGAGAGTGAAAACCATTGTGAAGGCCAAGCAAAAAAGCAAGAGGAACAAGCATAGAGAGAATCACAAGTACCAATACTCCAATAACCAGAACTTTCCACCGGCGTTTTCCACCGCCGCCTCCACCACCACCACCGCCTTTCATGTTTTTTTCCGATTTAGAATGTATCAAATGCCTTTTTTCAAATTACGAAACGCATTGGATCTCTTTCTTCTCGATTCACACTCAAATCACACTCTCCTTAACGATTACACAACCTCTCTCAATCTCAATCTCGGAATGCAGAACTATGAGTGATGCACTTTGCTCGATCGCATCGTCTCTTTCCCTTTCCCTTTTGCTACTTGGAAGGAAGAGAGATTACACACACTCACCCAACTCTTTTTCCGCACGTGTGAAACTGTCTCTGCCGTTTGATTATTCAGCCCACTTGCAAGATCTATCTCTAGATCATAACACGTGTCTTTTTCACACGGTGGTGATTTAATTTTCTTTTTTATTTTATTTAATTTTTATATATCGTCTCTCTTTATTCCGGAATGCCTAGCGATTATTCGTCATCGTCAACGCCATTGACGCTTATACACTGGTAATCTCTCCTCCTCCTCCGTATTTTCCTCTTTTCCGATTTGATTTTCCGGTTAAGAAGCTATGTACGAAGAAATTTCGCTTAGTATTGTGAAAGCGTATATAAATTATTGTTCCATTTTTAGGTTTAATCTGGTGTAACTTTGCTTCTTTGAACAATGTCGGTGATAGATTCTTGTCTATATTATGCGATTGAGTTAAGAAATGATCCAATTATGGAATTTTTAAGCTTTTACCAGTCTTAAGGCTTCTCTTTGCTGATTTTGTGTTTTATACATTCACTAAGTAGGCTTATTTTGATGATTTTTATGTGTTTTCATGTGATGCAGAGACTGTGTTGTTTTCATTTCGAGGATGTTATTTATCGCGAGGAAAGCTTTGGCCTCGGTGCATAGTATTAGTAAAGCTATTCGTTTGACAAGAAGGGAAGTTCATTGCCTAAGCTCTATTTTAGCGTCTCCTCCTCTTGTTTCCCTTGACTTTCCTGAAAATTGGACTCCTTACACTAATCCTCCATCATCTATTCCATTTGGTAACTCCTTATCTCCTCTAATGTACTGTTTGTTGCATTTACATTGCTTTATCTTCTTATAGCTATTTATGTTCTTTTTGTGTGTGTATTATTCAAGCAGAGAGTGAACAGAACACTGTGGTAATAGATGGTAGAGTTATCGCCGATGAAATCAGAACGAAGATTGATAGTGAAGTGAGGAAGATGCAAAAGGCTGTTGGGAAAGTTCCCGGTCTTGCGGTTGTTTTGGTTGGTCAGCAAAAAGACTCGCAAACTTATGTTCGGAATAAAATGAAAGCTTGTGAAGAAACTGCTATTAAATCTGTTTTGGCTGAATTGCCTGAGGATTGTACTGAAGAACAAATTATTCGTGTGTTGGCGAAATTCAATGAGGACACGTCCATTCACGGGGTTCTTGTGCAGCTTCCTTTGCCCCAGGTATGTTGATGAGGGATGTTAGTGTTGTTGTCAAAGATTAGTTCTATGTTAGGAGGTCAAGTTTCTATGTTTACTGTGTTTTTTGTACAAATGCTTGATTCTTTTTCTTTTTCATGGTCTTTGGTATCCAAATCCATTTCTTGTACAGTCCCATATTCCAACCAGCCTCATAGAACATAGACTCTCTGCATAACACTTTTCCCTTTGAGGTTTCGCTTATTGTTGGTAGGTTCTTGTGTTATAGTTGTTATTTTCGTTTTTTCTTTTTCATTTGAGTACCATCATCTAATGAAAGATTCCTTATGCAGCATCTTGATGAAGCAAAGATCTTGAATATAGTACGCTTAGAGAAAGATGTTGATGGGTTTCATCCGTTAAACATGGGGAATCTTGCAATGAGAGGGAGGGAGCCGCTATTCGTATCTTGCACTCCTAAGGGCTGTGTGGAGTTGTTGATCAGATCAGGTGTTGAAATAGCAGGGAAAAATGCTGTGGTGATTGGAAGAAGCAACATTGTTGGTCTGCCAATGTCTTTATTATTGCAGGTATTAGTTCTTTTTTTTTTTTGGAGTGTGGTATCTTATGCTTGATGAATTCAGTTTTGGGATTAATTATGTATTATGTCTTTGCTGACATTCATGGGTAGAGACATGATGCTACAGTAAGCACGGTGCATGCTTTTTCAAAGGATCCAGAACACATAACTAGGGAAGCTGATATTGTGGTTGCAGCCGCGGGTATACCTAGTCTGGTTCGTGGAAGTTGGCTGAAGCCTGGAGCAGTTGTCATTGATGTTGGAACATGTCCAATTGAGGTAAAATGGGAACTAATTTCCTAAAACTGGTCAAAATTCCCAGTAGATATAGAGTAAGGACTTATACAATAGCATGAATCTTTCCTGATGAATAACTCAAATATACTTCCCTGCTATTAGGTTAGACCTGAAATGAAGAGATTTTTCCTTGGATTGTTAATTTGTTTCTGGTTAAGCATTGGTAAACGAAAAAATGATATTGCAGGATAGTAGCTGTGAGTATGGTTACCGCCTTGTTGGAGATGTATGTTACGAGGAAGCCTTAGGGGTTGCCTCAGCTATCACTCCTGTACCTGGAGGAGTTGGACCAATGACGATTGCCATGCTGCTATGCAATACTCTGGATGCTGCCAAGAGGATATCCTTCTGATTATGGTACCATTGTCTATTACTGAAATTTAACGTTGTTGGAGTATTTCACAGTCACTTTATAATTTAAATTATGATGTTCCTTTCCTTTCTTATAGACTGCAGTTGGTGCCATGGTTTCTGACAGCAAGCTCATCAAATCCGTGGGCAGCTTGTTGTCGTGGCTGGTTTCGAGAATTCGGTCCATGATTTTTGTTTTCACTTGGCTTTTTGGCTTATGGAGATGTGTTTTGATAAAGCTTGTACAAGAGGAAGCCGTTGAGGAACAAGTCAAAAAGTGTCACGAAGGAAATGCTTGCTTACAAATTTAGACGTCTTCTTTTATGTTTTATAAAGTGTGTGGGAAGCACTATACTCAACTCACTTCATGGTAAATTCAATTTCGGCAATTGGGTTGTTTGGTAAACCAACGGTCCTTCCTGTGATTTGGTTTACGGATTTGGTTTTGGTTTTGTTTTTTCCCGATTTTATCGGTTTTACAAAAATTGAAACCAAATAAAATCTTTTGGATATCCTCTTGGTTAAAGTTCATTTTGAATTTTTCTTTCTGGAAAATATCAAAACCAAATATTAACCAAAACATATACTGTATCAATTATAATTTTTTGATGGGTTCTGTTTTATTTTTTTCTTCTTCTTGGATTGCTTTAAGAAACATTCTTATTTGTTCCTTCAATTCATTTTAATTGTATGTTTCTTCTTCTTCAAGTGAGTCATGATTTTGACACATGTATTGTGAGTCTGTGACATATTTGAAGACCAAACTTAAAGACATAAGTCACTATGAATAATTTAATTTCAAAAGACAACATTAAAAACACTACCTAAACCATATACGTAATATATAAAAACAGAACCTTAATTTAAATTCTAAACCAGAAACTTTTGATCACATTTACAGACCCTAATCCAATTTATAAACCAAGAATAATTTCCATACGTCTCATGTTTCATTTCTAACAAGAAAAAAGAAAAAAACAAACCAAATCACCTGATATTGTTTAGCCTTTGCCAAAAGAGAGAAGATATTTGTTGAGCAGAAACCCAAACCAAACCAGATCACCTGATTTCGATTCGGTTAACGTAAGGTTCTCCGGTTAAGATTTTTTGTCCGGACGTAAAGAAAGAAAAGAAAAGGGAAAAATAGGAATTTCCGATTCCGAGTCTCTAGTTCCCAAGAGAACATCTGTAAGCGAAAGAGGGAGATCTGAGAAGTCTGGAAATGTGAAGGAAACCAAAAAACGAGAAGAATCTTTAGAAGAAAAAATTTCTGCAAAATTCAAAAAATGGTTTGGGAGAAGGAGAAGATCGTCGGAAGTTGTTTAGTCGGAGGAGCGGCGTTCGCCGTCGGAGCATCTTTCCTCCATCTTTTCCTTAAAGGTGAGCTTCCGTTAGGCTTAGGGTTAGGTTTAGGTTTGATTTCACCATGGCGAAGCTTAAGAAAGCGAAAACCCGTTCGCGTCTACATGGATGGTTGCTTCGACATGATGCACTATGGCCATTGCAACGCTTTACGCCAAGCTCGTGCTCTTGGTGACCAATTGGTCGTTGGTGTTGTTAGCGACGAAGAAATCATAGCCAATAAGGGACCTCCTGTTACGCCTCTTAACGAAAGGCAAGTCTCTCTCTCTCTCTCTTTGGATCCCTAATTCATGGTTCTTCGATTTTGATTTTCGGTTTTTTTTCTCAGAATGACGATGGTGAAAGCTGTGAAATGGGTGGATGAAGTTATATCGGATG
Source organism: Draba incana (assembly GCA_963576765.1). Classification (NCBI taxonomy): domain Eukaryota; kingdom Viridiplantae; phylum Streptophyta; class Magnoliopsida; order Brassicales; family Brassicaceae; genus Draba; species Draba incana. Next base: position 10,192,249 of record OY755204.1, on the reverse strand, counting down.
CTCCTTACGCAATTACGGAAGACTTTATGAAGAAATTGTTCGATGAGTACCAGATCGATTACATAATCCATGGGGATGATCCTTGTGTTCTTCCTGATGGTACCGATGCATATGCTCTCGCGAAGAAGGCGGGTCGTTACAAGCAGATTAAGCGTACGGAAGGCGTTTCCAGCACTGATATCGTTGGTAAAACTTGATCATAGTTCCAACTGTAATGCTTGAAATATCTAATCGAATCGTGTTTCTAAGATTTTTTTTTGTGTTGTAGGTCGGATGCTTCTATGTGTAAGAGAAAGATCCGTTAGTAGTGATAGTAATAATCATTCCTCTCTGCAAAGGCAATTTAGTCATGGCCATAATAGTCCAAAGTTTGATGATGGTGCTTCTTCTGCTGGTACTCGCGTCTCGCATTTCCTTCCTACTTCCCGCAGGATTGTTCAGTTCTCTAATGGAAAGGTAATACAAGTGCCATTTCCTCAAGTTTTATGTGTTGTGCATACTTGTGGTGCATACTTGTGTTTCTTCTAGTTACTTAGATCTGTTGCTAAAGGATCTTGTAGGGTAAACAAGTACATGACCCTTGTTTTCTAACAGCTATGCAAATGGTTTTGAGCTTACTGTAGTCCTCAGTTTTATGGGAACACTGTCTGGTTCACTTTTGGTTACCTCCTCAAATTACTGGTTCACCTTTTATAAAAGCCATTGGATACTTTATATCTTTCTTATTAAGTCACTGAAGGTTGCTTCACATCTCATGTTCTTATTAACATAATATTACTTTTCTTGATGGATTCTCTTTTCCAAAAGTTGTGTCTTTACTTCACTTTTTTCATTCTCCTTCTCATTTTGTATCTGGGTTTGATAAATAATACATGTTTATGGTGACAGGGGCCAGGACCTGATGCACGCATTATCTACATAGATGGTGCTTTTGATCTTTTCCATGCTGGTCATGTTGAGGTACAGTGAGTTATTTTGGTGCATACAAATTAAATTTGTCAAGTCTTTATTTTACTCATTTCTATGTTTTGTCAACAAAAATGTATGTATGTATGTTTAATTACATGTGGATACATATGTTTGTCGACTAATCCAACTAGAATAGCCTTAGGTTTATTAAGCGACCATCCAGTTTCATTCTGCCAATGTTGACTCTTGTTCTTGATTTACTCAATTCGTACAGATTCTCAGGCGTGCTCGAGAACTTGGAGACTTTCTTCTTGTTGGAATACATAATGACCAGACTGTCAGGTTTGAAAAAGCTCAATGTTGACAGTTGCTTAATTGTGATTGTCTCAGTTTTTATTTCGTCTTTATTTTTTCATGTACTGGCAATTGTTATGGGGATTGATCAAAATTTTAACTGGTGATGTTAGTTTAGGCAAAAAATATATAGTTGTGTAGCCTTTCTGGTACCTATCTACCTTACTACTTGGTTATGTTGAGAAGGATTCTGACCAAATTGTGCATGTTATGCGTTGATGTGCAGTGCTAAAAGAGGAGCGCATCGCCCAATCATGAATCTCCATGAAAGGAGCTTAAGTGTTCTGGCATGCCGCTATGTAGATGAGGTGATAATTGGTGCTCCATGGGAAGTCTCGAGGGATACGGTAAGCTTCTCTGCTCTTTACTTAATCATGCCCCAAAGCAGATGGCTTTCAATGAAAAGCACTTATTAACAATGATTTGGATATTATTGCAGATCACGACATTTGACATTTCGTTGGTTGTTCACGGGACAGTAGCCGAGAGCGATGATTTTCAAAAGGTAAAACGAGTTTCGGATAATATTAGGTAAAAGACCAAAGAGGAGCTGAGTATACTGATAATGTGGGTGATGATTTGACAGGAGGAAGATAATCCGTACTCTGTACCAATAAGCATGGGCATATTCCAAATTCTAGAGAGCCCTCTTGATATCACAACTTCCACCATAATCAGGAGGATCGTAGCGAACCATGAAGCTTATCAGGCAAGTTCCTTTATCTTTTCTTGCTCATTCTTCTTTCACTCTGGACAAATGTCTCACTCAAAGTCATTTGTGTATATTTTTATAGAAACGTAATAAGAAAAAGGAAGCTAGTGAGAAAAAGTACTACGAGCAGAAGTCGTTTGTGACTGGCGACTGAGATAGAATCAAAAGCTATAATATGGTTTAGGTTTTTGTTTATGTTCTTCATGTTCGTGATCTGAAAGGGTGTCTCCCTTATCCTATATCTTTGTACTGACTAAATAGTAGGATGTTTCTGAATGAGATTCCAAAATGCATATTACATTTTGTTCTCTAGTTTGCACACTTACATAAAAAGGGCATTACTGGTTTTAGTGCCAATTGCTGGTCCTTTAAATTATTGTCACTTTTTTGGTATGTTTCAGTTGATTTTTACTTTCAGTTGTTGCTTACTGCTAATATATTAGGATTGTATATGTTTACTATTTTACTATCTCAAACATAACACGATGAAATCCATCAAAATGAAAGCAAAATTCTACAAAGAGACGTACAGTAACCAAACATCTTTGCACATGATATATTCTAAAAGGTTGAGCATTTTTACCTATAAGTTAAGACAATGTTTTGCAGGAATGATTGAACATGACAATGAAAAAATGAGACTTCAAGAATTGCATTATATCAAAAGTTACACCAAAGAGCTTCTTCATGTTTCTTTCCTTTACCATCACTCCTCGTAAGCAATACATCTTCTTCTATCACTAGGCTTTCTCGTCCAAGGTAGTCTTCGCACCTGGAATATCAACAACTCTTATCATCTATACCAAAAACTTCCCCTCTAGATAACAAAACTCAAAAGGCAAATAATTTAAATCCCTTACCAAAGCTTCCCTGCAAGCTTGTACCTAATTAACAAAAATATTAGCGTTAATCTTCCGTAATGACATCAAAACTATAGGCAATAAGTTACAACAACATATATCTTTTCACATGACTTACTAAAATAACTTTCATCATTACTATAAACTACTCTCACCTTCTTTGCTTCGTTAGCAGAAGCAAACTCGATATAGCCGTAGCCCGCTTGCCTGCCGCTGCGGTATAAAATGAGTCGAACATGAACTACTTCTCTAACATCTTTGAAGAAACTGATGCTGCAAAAATGGAGGATAAACATTAAGTCCTGACAAACTTGCGAAAAAGAAAATTAAAGGGGAGCTACTAACATGTGTGATATTTCAGTTCGGCGAGGGAGATGGGTAACAAAGAGGGTCTTTTTTCTTTAGACTTTGGGGCAATATATTTTGAAGACAACATATTTTGAGAAGAGGTATCTCAACAAAATCTTCATCTTCTTTTATCAGAGAAGGTAGCTGAAATATCAAAAACCCTAGTGATCTTTCCTTTTATACCAAGAGCAAGAGGCAAAAAAATCTCCATAACATGGGAAAACAAATTGAGGGCCACAGCTGCTTCACAGGGGGTCTTAGCGGACAATTGTTGTGTGTCTACACATAGTAGACAATCCGTAAGTACTCCTTCTCAGCTTATATAGACGTAAAACATTAGAAATGTTTCCGATGTGGGACTTTGTTTTAATATGATAAAATTGTTATCGAGTTGGCTCTTTGTTTAAAATGACAATTTTTCATCACACTGCTTTTCAACATTACTACAAAACTACTCTCACCTTCTTTGCTTCGCTAGCAGAATCAAACTCAACAAAGCCATATCCCACATGCTTACCCTCATGGTTTACAATAAGTAGTAGTACACTAACAACTTTTCCATCATTCATCTAAAACAGAGAGAGGCACCAAAAACAAACCTAATAAATTAGCTGATGTCTTGCTGGAAGTGGCCACGGAGACCTCAGTTGAGAGCAGCAACAAGTTCATTAATCCTAGAAGAAGGTATTTATAGAGCAATAGACTGGTTTTGAATGTTTCTCCACAATATATATTTTTTTTTGGAATGTTTCTATTTCATGTTATTTTTCAATTCTATGAAACTATTTTTGTATTCAAAATTCAACTTTTGGTATACGAATTGAAGCTGAAAGCTTTTTTTATTTGTCAAGAGCTATATATATATATAGCTAACTCTCTCAATAAATTATCCTTTCATATTGTATTAATCTTTAGAGCAAGACACAGCAACATTACTTACAATAGTAGTTTTCCTGAACTGAAGAAAAGAGTCTTGGACTTGATGTAGCTCCTCATCACGAGCATTGCAGCTAACTCGCTTCCGTTGAGAATAACCGAGAAACAAGTTCCAGAGCTCCCCACACAGGTGCATCATTCTTGTTTTTGAGACCCACATAACATGAAACCTTTATTAGCAAATTCTCAAGTGATTCAGATCATCTATATGTTCAACATAAAATGCGTATGCGACTTACAAGATAAACAAGATCAAAGGCCTTATGGTAGCTTTCAAGACTCTTCTCAATGTTATCGTTCCTAGATAATAAATAAGAATGTTAGTCGAGAATCGAGATCAAAACAGAGAGCAAAAAAACCAAATAGAAGTAAAGGAAAACTCACAGGAATCCAATAGTGTTGGGCTTTGGTGATGTCTAATCTCAACATAACATAGGCCCGCGACTGGTAATGTCAATTAGAGTTAGGAATTGACTTGTTTCCTTGTTTCTCTATGGGCTTACAATTTGGTTTAGAGTTGCCTTATTCTTGTAATAGCCTTAGCCTATATAAAGCTAAGCATGTGTGTAATTTAGGTTAAACTTTTGTTAGAGGTCTTTTCTTGTGCTTAGAGAGATCTTGTGAGAACCCTACTATTGTAATTCGTGGTTATAGTGAATTACTGGAAAGCTCCAGACAGAGACTTAGATCACATATCGTGGTCTGTCTCTCTGATTATCTTTGTGTCCTTACTTATTGCTCAATACAAACTTATTCCGTGAAGAGGGGTTAAAATCCCTACAAGTGGTATCAGAGCCAAGTTTGAGGTTTGAGAGCAAGTTCAGAGAAGTTTCTGCTGAGGTCTAAGAGCTTAGATCGGCGTCATCGTCAGGGAACAAAGGCGGTGAAGGTTTTAAGGTTCTCTGCGTCGAAGGAATCGACAATCAGATAGCGTGTCGATCGACACACTCCATCCGTGTCGATCGACACAGTGACTGCTGACACAGTTTTTCGTTTGATCAAGAGATGTCTACAGAAAATAAGTTGAATGTGAGGATAGTCATCTTTGATGGTCAGGGTGACTTTTCTATGTGGAAGAGAAGGATGTTAGCTCACATGAATCTCCAGGGTTTGAAAGGAGAGTTAATTCCATCAACTGAGTCAGAAGAGTCGAAGAAGAAAAAGGATGAAACGGCTGAAGATTTTGCAGAAAGAGTTAAGGCAGAAATACTCAAGAAGAAGAAAAGAGGAGAGGACGCTATGGATATCTTGACTCTCCATCTAGGAGATCTAGTTCTGAGAAAAACAGAAGAGTGTTCAACGGCACGTGAAATTTGGGAAGCACTAGAAAGGCTATACAACACCAAGACTCTACCGAGTCGTATTCATCTATTGTATAAGTTTTATACATTCAAGATGGATGGGTCTAAGTCAATCGATCAAAATGTCGATGACTTCTTGAAGACTGCTTTGGAGTTGGCCAGTGTGAAGGTTACTGTCGCGGATGAGGTACAGGCAATTGTCTTACTTAGTTCCTTGCCACCCCAATATGACTCCATGAAGGAGACATTGAAGTATGGTAGAGAATCTATCTCTATTGAAGATGTGGTGAATGCTGCAAAATCCAAGGAAACCCAGCTAAAAGCTAAGGGTTATTCAACTTCACAGAAGATTGGTGAAGCGTATGTGGCTCGTGGGAGACAGTCAAATAGAGATCAACGGAACTCGGGAAGTAGAGGCAGAAGCAGGTCTAATTCGGGCTCAAGGATTACCTGCTGGTACTGCAAGAAGGATGGACATAAGAAGGCTGATTGCTATGCCTGGAAGAAGAAGGGCGGCGATGATGAGGATGCCACTGCAGCAGTGGTCATCGATCAATCAGCAGGAGTTGGTGCATTATCAGTCTCAGACAATTGGCATCAAGAGAAGTGGGTGATTGACTCGGGTGCTTCATATCACATGACTTCAAGGAGAGACTGGTTTGTTACATATGAGGAAATCAACTCTGGAAAGGTACTACTGGCCGACGATTACAGCATGACTGTTGAAGGAATTGGTTCTGTCAACATTAATGCAAGAGGTGGCACGGTCAAGACATTGACTAATGTCAGGTATATCCCAAAACTCAAGAGGAATTTAATTTCATCTACTATGTTGGACAGGCTTGGGTTTGAACATGCTGGAGGCAATGGAAAGAAAAGGTTCTACAAGAATGGGAAGCTGAGTTTTCAAGGCACTCTATGTGGTTCTCTGTATTTGCTTGATGGAGAGACTGTAACAGGACAGTCAAATAGTGTTACCAAGAAGCTGTGGGGAGATGACACTGTTTTGTGGCACAGAAGGTTGGGACACAGGAGCATGAAGAACCTGATGATCCTAGCAAAAAGGGGCATCATTGACAAGAGGAAGATTTTGGAGATAGATTTTTGTGAGAGTTGTGTAATGGGGAAGACCAAAAGACTGAGCTTCAACATTGGTAAGCACAACTCTGGTGAGGCACTGATGTATGTGCATTCAGATCTATGGGGATCTCCATCGGTTACTCATAGCCTGTCGGGTAAGCAGTATTTTCTGTCTATCATCGATGACTACACCAGAAAGGTATGGGTATTTTTCTTGTCTGCTAAGAGTGAAGCTTTCACAAGGTTTTGTGAATGGAAGAAGCTGGTTGAGAATCAGATCAGCAAGAAGGTTAAGTGTCTAAGAACAGACAATGGGTTGGAGTTTGTGAACAAGGACTTCGATGGGTTTTGCAGGCAGCATGGGATTGAGAGACACAAGACGTGTCCTTATACTCCACAACAGAATGGAGTGGCAGAACGCATGAACATAACGATAATGGAGAAAGTGAGTTGTATACTTGATGAGAGTGGCTTAGGTGAAGAATTCTGGGCTGAAGCAGTGAGCACAGCTGTGTACCAAATAAACAGAAGCCCATCATCAGCTTTAGATGGCGGTATTCCTGAGGAACTATGGCTGGGAAAGAAAGTCTAGTTATGGACACATGAGAAGATTTGGGTCATTGGTCTATGTGCATATAGATCAAGGGAAGTTAAAACCAAGAGCAGTGAAGGGTATTTTCATTAGCTATCCGGAAGGAGTCAAAGGGTACAAAGTGTGGCTTCTGGATGAATCAAGATGTGTGGTTAGCAGGAATGTAGTCTTTGTGGAAGATAAAGTGTTCAAAGACTTGAAGAATGAAGTTTCAGTGGAAGAAACGGTGGAGGACCCGACTCCAGTAACAGAAGGTCCTATGTCGATCGACACACCATCTAGTGTCGATCAACACAAGACAAAAACAAGTGTGTCGAGAAGGACAGAAGCTAGTGTGTCGATCGACACACAATCTGGTGTCGATCGACACACCAGATCAGAACCGTCGACTCCTTTAGATGAAGATAACGGCCAAGGTTCATCTTTAGGTGGAGTTATTGGAGGTTCAGAAACAGAAGTTATACCTCAGATTCGTACTTCTTCTGGACGAATCACGAAGCTTCCTAACTATCTCAACGATTTTGATATGGCAAGCTTAGCCTTGATTACTGCTGCGGAGATGAGTTGTGAAGAACCAAGGGACTATCAGAAAGCAATGGAAAGCAGGGATAAAACTTTCTGGAATGGGGGTATGAGTGAAGAAATGATTTCTCTGGATAAGAACGGAACATGGAGGCTGGTTAGGAGACCTAAAGGAAGAAAGGTCATCGGTTGCAAATGGGTTTACAGGTTGAAACCGGGTATACCAGAGATAGAAGAACCACGATATAAAGCTAGGCTTGTCGCCAAAGGATATTCTCAAAAGGAGGGTATTGATTATCAGGAAGTGTTTGCACCAGTGGTGAAACATGTTTCTATCAGGTTTCTTCTATCAGTTGTTGCAGAAGAGAATATGGAATTGGAGCAGCTTGATGTTAAGACTGCGTTTCTTCATGGTTTACTTGAAGAAGAGATCTATATGGAGCAGCCTGAAGGTTTCGTTGTTAAGGGAAAGGAGGACTATGTTTGCTTGTTGCAGAAGGCACTATACGGACTTAAGCAAGCTCTGAGATAGTGGAACAAGTGCTTCGATCAATTTGTGGTTAGTCATGGGTTTACAAGGAGTGAGTATGACTCATGTGTTTACATAAAGAAGAGCAAAGATGAGTGTTTTATCTACCTACTCTTATATGTTGATGACATGCTAATCGCATCCAAGGATATGAAGGAGATACAGATAGTGAAGAATCTGTTGAGCGGTAGGTTCGAGATGAAGGATTTAGCAGCTGCGAGAAGGATTCTCAGGATGGATATTGAGAGAGATCGTGAAGGTGGAGTTCTCACCTTGTCTCAATCTGGTTATATCAAGAAGATCCTACAGGTATTTGGTATGGATGACTCTAAATCTGTTACTACACCTATTGGTTCGCATTTCAAGTTATCAGATGTAAAAGATGATGAAGCTGAGACGATTCTGGATGATGTTCCATACTCAAGTGCTATTGGAAGCATCATGTATGCGATGTTGGAGACTAGGTGTGATCTCGCGTATGTTGTTGGCTTGGTTAGTAGGTTCATGAGCAAGCCGAGCATGGTGCATTGGACTGCTGTTAAGTGGGTGCTGAGATATTTGAAAGGTACCTTGGATCGAAAGATTGTGTTCAGGAAGACGAAGGAGTTCAAGATTGAAGGTTTCTGTGGTTCTGATTTTTCATCTGATCTGGACAGAAGCAGGTCGATTACAGGTTATGTGTTCACGGCAGGTGGAACTGTTATTAGCTGGAAATCGAGTCTTCAATCTGTTTTCACGCTGTCTACAACTGAGGCAGAGTGTATGACGTTGGTAGAAGCTGTGAAAGAAGCGATTTGGCTAAGAGGTTTGTCAGAGGAGTTTAGTTACAAAAAGGATTTTGTGGAGGTCTGGTGTGATTCTCAAAGCGCCTTATGTCTAATCTCAACATAACATAGGCCCGCGACTGGTAATGTCAATTAGAGTTAGGAATGAACTTGTTTCCTTGTTTCTCTATGGGCTTACAATTTGGTTTAGAGTTGCCTTATTCTTGTAATAGCCTTAGCCTATATAAAGCTAAGCATGTGTGTAATTTAGGTTAAGCTTTTGTTAGAGGTATTTTCTTGTGCTTAGAGAGATCTTGTGAGAACCCTAATATTATAATTCGTGGTTATAGTGAATTACTGGAAAGCTCCAGACAGAGACTTAGATCACATATCGTGGTCTGTCTCTCTGATTATCTTTGTGTTCTTACTTATTGCTCAATACAAACTTATTCCGTGAAGAGGGGTTAAAATCCCTACAAATAGATATTTGAGTCTCATAATCTAAACCATCAGACATTCTTAGATCCCCCAAATGATTTCCTAGAAGCAAAACATTTGTTCGTTGTTTCACGTATGCATTTTCTTCAACTTCCTCAGAAATCTCAACACCAAACTGATCATGAAGTGGAGCAGCCATGGCCAAAGCATGTTCGTTCTTGTTTAGCATGTGTATTAGCTTTCATGCATTGTTTCGAGTTGCAAAAACCAAATTAAACTAGTTCAAGATTGCAAGATCTAAATTTTATTGATTCATAACAATGTGATATGAAAAATAAAAACATAACCAAATATGTGTACCTTTGAAAGACACAAGCCGTCCATCATCATCGAAAACCATCTTGTTCGATATAATCTTTACATAATACAATCTTTACATTCCTGAATGTTCTACAAAGGTTCTGCCTCAAAACCTGGAATATCAACAACTCTTATCATCTATACCAAAAACTTCCCCTCTAGATAACAAAACTCAAAAGGCAAATAATTTAAATCCCTTACCAAAGCTTCCCTGCAAGCTTGTACCTAATTAACAAAAATATTAGCGTTAATCTTCCGTAATGACATCAAAACTATAGGCAATAAGTTACAACAACATGGGTAATCAATTTACTTGGGTGTAGTAACCATCTTACACCATGCTTCTTTTGCCAGCGCCTACAATATAATACATTATATTCAAATATAAAATATAGTATAACCTCATATATCTTTTCACATGACTTACTAAAATAATTTTCATTATTACTATAAAGTAGTCTCACCTTCTTTGCTTCGTTAGCAGAAGCAAACTCGATATAGCCGTAGCCCGCTTGCTTGCCGCTGCAGTATAAAATGAGTCAAACATGAACTACTTATCCAACATCTTTGAAGAAACTGATGCTTCAAAAATGGGGGATAAGTATTAATGTCCCGACAAACTTGCTCCAAAAAAGAAAAAGGAAATTAAAGGGGAGCTACATACATATATGATATTTCAGTTCTGCGAGGGAGATGGGTAACAAAGAAGGTCTTTTTTCTTACGATCGCCTGAATTTAAGAGCCAAGTATGTTAGCATGACTCTAGGGAGAAAGGGACTTAAATTGCTTAACAACAAAAAATAGATTCATTCCCAAAATAAGCCATATTTCGACTTTGTGGCAACATATTTTGAAGACAACATATTTTGAGAACAGGTACCTCAACAAAATATTCATCTTCTTTTATCATAGGGCGTCGAAGGTAGTCTTCGTAGCTGAAATATCATAAAGCCTAGTGATTTTTCCTTGTATACCAAGAGCAAGAGGCAAAATAGTTCAATCCCTTACCAAAGCTTCTCTACAAGGTTGTACCTAATTAACAAAAATAATAGCATTAGCCATCTGTAATGGCATCAAAACTCTACCGACACTTGCTCGTTGAGCTTTGGGTTCATTATTTTGTTGGTTTCCAACATTATGGGTCTATCTATTTCTAAATATTGTTGACATTTCGAGTTCAGTTACTAGTCATTAATTAAGGAGAAATATCGTCTCCTCTCTTTCTCTACTGGATGCGAAAGTGTAAGTTCTCCTTCTCTCTTAGAGGTGTATTGTAACGCCCCCGATCATTGGTCAATGCCATTGGTCAACGCCGTTGACTGGAAACGCCACAGTAGATACCCGTAAACAGACCGATAGAGGTTACTAGAACGCATCCAGCTTCCCGAACCAACCCATCCCGGGGTACCTTTACCTCTCGACCACGGCCTAAGGCTTTACAACCTGTTCTGTGATCTCGAGTTGTGTTAGTCTGGACAAGACTAATATCAGATAAACACCCACATTTTTACAAAACAGACTTTTATTTATTTATCCGTAATAATTACATAGGATTAAGTTTGGCCAAGGCCTAGAGCCTAAAAAAGTCATCATAAAACATAACTTAAAACATAATTTTACAAAAGACATTAAAGCTACTTCCGGTGGTCCTATCGTTCCGCACGCTGCTAGTGGTTCGTTTATAAGGTTACCTGCAAAACAAAATAGAGTCATGACCACTAATTGCCCAGTGAGCCAAAGCTCTCCTAACAAGAAATAATATATTCCCAACCCAAACCCAAAATAACAATCAACAAGCAAGCAATCAAGCAATCACACAATAATCAGAGAATGCATATGCAGAATGAATAACATGAAACCAAAACCATATTCCTGCGAATTGACAATATCTTTTCATCGTCCTATTTTACCTTACTAATCTGTAGCCACAAATGCTAAACAGATTAATGATCCGACTACTGCATCCACGGCCATAGGTTGCAATCCCGTTCCTCCGTGCACAAACAATCCAAGAAAGCACTTAACAAGATTCCTAAATTCTAGCATGAACCTCTACGACTATATGCAAAGCAATAAACAAACACGTGTGTCCCACTTATCTAACACACGAACAAACATCACCAAGACTCACATTTGCCTTAGGTAAAGTATGCGATTCTACTTAAGCTTTCTACTTGCGGATTCGCCTTAGATTCGGACTAAATCGGATCAAGACTCGCTTCCTAGATTATACGACAACACCTTCCTAGGACTAATTTTATCGAGTTACACTTGGATAATAGCTCACAATGGTTATGGAAACAAAAAGGCTAATTTTCGGTGCTAAGGGACAAGGATCTTTAAGGTGATTTTCGGACAAAGGGACGGAAATTAGGATTTTCAGACAAGGAATAATCCTACGGATTTTTGAACAAAAGTCTCTCTCAAAGAATTTTGGAACAAAGGATGGAGCAAGGAAGTTTGGACATGGATGGGAAAAAAAATAATCAAGTGGGTAAGGGTCATATATATAAGCTTGGTGGTAGGTAGTGGTAGGTACGGTGGGCGGTGCTCGGACGGCCACATCTTCGCGTCCGGAGCTCCCCACATCGCCCGGTGACGTGGCGCAATGAGAGCCGCTCACGCTACCTAACCCGATGATGTGGCGCATTGTGAGCCGCACACGCTAACTATTCCTGATGTGGCATCTTCCTAGCCGCTTATCCCACCTACCCACTACGTGGCTCAAGGACAACCACTCATTTCTCTCAGACGCGGATCAATATTTTCTCGGGTCAGCCTCGGGTGTTCTCGACCCGCGGTACGTGTTGCCGTCTCGCGGAACGTACCAAACTTGTCCCGAATAATTTATTCGACCCAAAATTCATTTTTTCCTCGATCATTTCTAACTATTTCTTGAGCAAAACCTTTCTAAATTCTTTATTTACCCAATCCAAATCAAAAATTCCAAAGCCGCTACTTCGAAAAATTGTGGCCGTTCCGGCTGGCCTTAGGCAGTGAACAAGTCATTACATGTACTATCTCTATTATGCAAACCGTGTATTTTAATTTTATTGTTGTAGTAAATTGTATCAACAACAATGTAAAAGAAAAACTAAAAAAAATGGTATAAAATTTTAACATTGGTACCAAAAAATAAAAAAGAAGAAGAAGAGATAATTGAGTTGCCATTCTAAGACAAAATACGTACTGTTGATTGGACAAAAAGTTACACATTAAAAAAGTTGAAACCGAACTAAAATGAATTTGCATTACCGGAATGGGGAAAAAAAAAAAAAAAGTTGGGGCCACATGCTTCACAGGGGTCGAGCGGACAATCTGAGTCTCAGAGGGTCTAGCGGACGATTTTGATGTCTACACACAGAAGGCAATCTACAAACACTTCTTCTTAGCTTATATAGAGGTAAAACATTATAAATATTTCCGATGTGGGACTTTGTATTTATCAAAAAAATTTGGTTTTGGCTGGGCTTCTAATTTTCTCCACTTTTTTTTTTGGAATGTTTCTATTTTATGTTATTTTTCAATTCTATGAAACTATTTTTGTATTCAAAATTCAACTTTTGGTATACGAATTGAAGCTGAAAGCTTTTTTTATTTGTCAAGAGCTATATATATATATATATAGCTAACTCTCTCAATAAATTATCCTTTCATATTGTATTAATCTTTAGAGCAAGACACAGCAACACTACTTACAATAGTAGTTTTCCTGAACTGAAGAAAAGAGTCTTGGACTTGATGTAGCTCCTCATCACGAGCATTGCAGCTAACTCGCTTCCGTTGAGAATAACCGAGAAACAAGTTCCAGAGCTCCCCACACAGGTGCATCATTCTTGTTTTTGAGACCCACATAACATGAAACCTTTATTAGCAAATTCTCAAGTGATTCAGATCATCTATATGTTCAACATAAAATGCGTATGCGACTTACAAGATAAACAAGATCAAAGGCCTTATGGTAGCTTTCAAGACTCTTCTCAATGTTATCGTTCCTAGATAATAAATAAGAATGTTAGTCGAGAATCGAGATCAAAACAGAGAGCAAAAAAACCAAATAGAAGTAAAGGAAAACTCACAGGAATCCAATAGATATTCGAGTCTCATAATCTAAACCATCAGACATTCTTAGATCCCCCAAATGATCTCCTAGAAGCAAAACGTTTGTTCGTTGTTTCACGTATGCATTTTCTTCAACTTCCTCAGAAATCTCAACACCAAACTGATCATGAAGTGGAGCAGCCATGTCCAAAGCATGTTCGTTCTTGTTTAGCACGTGTATTAGCTTTCCTGCATTGTTTCGAGTTGCAAAAACCAAATTAAACTAGTTCAAGATTGCAAGATGTAAATTTGATTGATTCATAACAATGTGATATGAAAAATAAAAACATAACCAAATATGTGTACCTTTGAAAGACACAAGCCGTCCATCATCATCGAAAACCATCCTGTTCGATACAATCTTTACATTCTTGAATGTCCTACCAAGGTTCTGCCTCAAAACCTGGTTTAAAATGAGTATATAGCCAAAAAGCATATTCATTACAGAGGCAACAAAACTAGGAAGAGATAAATCTAATTTAGAATCACCTCTTCAATAACATCAGCAAGTCCTGCTGAAAAAAACCGAACTGGTATCTCCTTTTTCTGAACCACATAGCAAAATAGAGTACCTGATTCTTTCACTAATTACCACTAATAAGTATACAAAAAAGGAAATCATGATTTTGATCCCATTACCTCCAAAAACTCAAACAGCTATGGAGGAATTCTCAACAGATTTCTTAATTGCATCATATGTTAAACCTCCTTCAATGAGAAGATCATGAGTTTTACTCCACCTAATAAACATCATCAATCACAAACAAAAAGATGAGATTTTTCCAATTAGAAAACCCCCCAAAAAAAAACAAAACCAAAGCCACAAATGTGATTGATAGAGATAAGAGAGTAGAAACCATTCTTCCATGAGTTTGGTTTTCTCTTCAATGGGAATCAAAGGAGAAATCTCCAGAGGACGATAGTGTTCATACAATGCTTCCCTCTTAGCATCATAATCTACGTTTCCTTGCTGCAAAAGCCCATGACTGGCTATAAAACAGATTTAGTTAAGTGAGAAAGAGGAAAAATTTACAATTTTGAATAAATGTGTATGAACATACTCAAGCCTCGACGTCCATTGACTCTATATTTCGTTAAAGTCGCATCAAAATCTGCAATTACCTTCAGAGATAGACCAAACAACATAAAAATGCAAGCTTTGACGAAAAAAACTTCGACCTAGATTTCTCGAGAAAGACAAGGAAAGACCTGGAATTTTGAAGGACCCGCGTCACGAATTAGGGTAATTTTGTCGGAGAGAGCTCGAGGATGTTTAATCACAGTGTTGGAAGATAGATCAGATTGTTCCATTTGAGTTTGAGAGAAAGAGCAATTCTGAGAGGAAAAAAAAAGAGAAAACTTTATACTTGATAAGATTCGAATTGAGAGTTAAAGAGAGAGAGACTGACTTCGAAGCTGCGAAATGAATGTGCTCGCGTGAGATTACGGCGGAGGAGTAAGGAGATACGAATCGACGACGGCGCGTGGAAGCGCGTGCAGCAGTTGATTACTCGCATGAGAGTGAATCAATCAGAGGGTTTTAAGCAATTTTACTCTCCGTTACTTTAAAGATTTGATTTTTCTATAGACAAGCTTAAAAGTTTTGACATTGACCCAAATTTATGACATTTCTGAAAAAAAGTTGACCTTTTTTGTATTCAATCTTTCATTAAAAGAGCTAAAAGGAACAAAAATGAGGTCTTGTTTTATATCCGAGCATACTCATTTGTACAAATTTGTAATCTTTCTATTACTAACAAAGTTTCCATAATCCAACAAGAAAAAACTAATGAGAGATTTGTAGATTTCTAAAATCACACACACTCCAAGTGAGAAGAAGCCTTTAGAGAGGCTTGAAGTAAAGGTGATGATCAGAGAAAAGAACCCTAAAAGCTAGTCTGCATCTACACTTCAATCTAATTATAAACCCTTCTCCAGATCTCTCTATCCTCATTCCTTCTCCACAATCTTCTTCTTCTTCTTCCTCATACTCCTCTTGCTCATTCTGCAATTTACACAGAATAACTTTGATCAAAATCACATTAGACTAAAAGGAAAAGTCGAGGAATTTTAAAGCGAAATCAAAACCTCATAAGCATAGTTAGTTTCTTCTCCATGATTGATCTCCTCAACGTAATTCTTGACCGTCTGTTACCAAAACCAATTCTTGATTAGTTAGTTAAAATCAGAGAGAGATTAAAAAGAAAAGCTTTTCAACATTATAACAACCTCTGTTTGAGGAAGAGTCTTGGAAGAAGAAGCATCGAACGGCATCGTTTCTTGGGTTTCTCCGGCGACGAGTATCGGGTGGTTCCGGGTCGGGTCGTCATCGATTGATGAAGATTGGGTTGCCGGTAAGTAAAAGGGAGAGGTGATAAAGATTGGGTTTTGAGGGGAGAGTTTTCTGCGTTTGGGATGATCGGATTCTTCGGAAACAGGGGAAGAGCGTTTCAAGGGACTGATTTCAGGAGAAACGACGACGGATTGGTAGTAAGGTGGTGAAGAAAGTCGGAGGAGAGAAAGATCAATGTCGTTGACGTTGAGATTATCGTAACGGTCTTCGAATTCGTCTTCCATCATCATCTTCTTTCTTCTTTCTCTCTGTTTCTCTGTAAACGAAAATTAAGTGAGAGAGAGAGTCACTTTATAGAGAGGAATGTGAAAAAGGCGCGTGTTGAATTGGAAAAGCCGGTTTAAAGATTCCGGTTTTGTTTCAGATTATCCGTAATTTTAAAAGTTTTTGTTTTTAATCAAAAAAATGAAAACTTTGAGACTTTAATCGCTCCGGCGAGATTTGCGACCAGATGATTGTCGCCGGTTTAACTCTTTCTCTAATTCCGGTACGGTTTCTCTCGCGCTCTCACTAACCCTAATTTTGTTTAGCTGGTTTACTAATCTTCCAACTCTGTTTTCCCATTAGATTTATTATCTCCCTACTTCAGATGCGTCGTCTTTGGGTTTCTCCTCGCTCAGTATCCCTAAGTCTCTGCAATTACATCATTTCTCTCTAGTTAACCACCAAAGTCACTGAATAGTTACCTCCTTTAGTCAAAATGTTGTTCTTTTTTTCTTCTCTTTTAATGTTTGGTTTGATTGATTTGGTTATTGAGTATCTCTCTCATGTGTGTAATTTTTTAGGCTTCTGGTAAATCTGATGATGCTATGCCTGACCCTTCCTTTGATGAAGGTATTCATATCTTGGAAATGTACATTAACGATTTAAATTTGTGTATGGACTATAAAAATCTCAACTTTTCAAAACTTTTGTTCCTTAGTTACTACTCTCTTGTTGATACATTCACTCTAAATTATCTCTTATAGGAGAAATGGTGGATAAGAACGGGACAAGAAGGAAAAACCCTTTCGTTTCAGAAGAGTATGTGATACACTAAACTCTTCATTTGGTATAGTTTTCTATGCCTATATGAGTTTGAGTGTGCCTGAGCTACTTGATTTTGCATTTGTAATTTTGATATGGTTTGTCCAAATTTCATCTAAGATCATTTAGATTTTGTTCTATGTGATTGAAATCTGCATTGCAAGGAAGGAATTGTGGAATTAGTATAAGCTTAACATTAGCAATATTTCTTCCTTTTGACTTTGATGATATTGTCCACCTTGATGTGTTGCAACAATTGCAGGCTTCTCAAGAAATTGAAGAGGTATGGAGTCTCTGGAATATTGTCTTATGGGTTACTTAATACAGTCTATTACACTATAGCTTTCCTCTTGGTGTGGTAAGTAGAATGGAACTTTGAATGTATGCTCTGCATAGAGCTACAAGAACATTGTTATATATATCATGGACACTTCTTTCCTATAGATTTTCTGTGTGAGTTGCTCCTTCATAACATACTTGAGCTAGAACAGTGACGATAATGTGTGTATATATATATAGGTTATATGTGGCTCCAGCACCTGGAAAGATGGGTTATCTTGCTGCGGCTGAGAGGTATGGAATATTTTTCAGCATTTCATAGCGTTATAGGGACGTGAAAGATTTGTGTTGCATGCACATTTCTTAAACTGATGGCCATGGTCTGGGTTGGAAGCCAAGTTACTAAGCTCCTCAGAATAGGAGGGTAAGTCTGCTGTATAGTTGAAGAAAATTGTTATGCTTTTTTATGAATCAGTGAAGCCTTGTGTAGGGAAGCTGTTTTAACTGATTTGTGCCATATCATTATGCTGGAATTAGGAGTTAAGCTATTGAGAAGTGATCATATTATTACTAGATAATAATCTGTTTGTATTTAGCAAAGGCGGTTCGAAACCAGTTATAGAACAGAGTAGTAGATTTTAGCATTCATAGTTTTGATTATTGTCGAGCTCGTATGTTATCTTATTATCAATGTTGATGGATGCAGGGCAGTCGCACTGGCACCTATCGTTGATAGAGGATTGTCGTGGTTTACAGTAAAATTCAAGTTTGAAAGTCAGGGAAAAGTGAGTCACTCAAAATTGCTCTGGTTAATACATGAATAGGTGATGATGATGGAGACTGATTAATCTGTGGATGCATTGCTTTTGACAGGCTTTTGGCGCAATGGTTGGGATATGTCTTGGTCTGGCTTTGATGATATTTATCGTCGTGACACTTCTCTGGGCATAGCACAGAACCATAGCTGCAATTTTGTATTTTTAGCTTTTAGAACAATTGTTAGAACAGTATCAACTTTCAAGTGAAATGAGTTGGATTATTCTTAAGAAGAGGCTTTTATATTGTTGATGAAAGAAAAATGATCGGGGAACGGGGCGTCACACATGTCAACAAGAACTTTGATGAACCGTAGAAGCTTGACTTTCCTTGTCAAGCGCTTATTACCGTGCTCTTTAAAGAAAACACACTCATGGATACGATAATTTTCACCCTTGAATGTGAAAGTTCCGTACAATTG
This sequence comes from Draba incana, assembly GCA_963576765.1. Taxonomy (NCBI): domain Eukaryota; kingdom Viridiplantae; phylum Streptophyta; class Magnoliopsida; order Brassicales; family Brassicaceae; genus Draba; species Draba incana. The sequence continues at coordinate 10,173,548 of OY755204.1, read as the reverse complement.
GGCATCCTTAGCTTTTCCACCAATTCCTCTCTTTTTACCCCACCTAAATTCTAAGTCTTCCATTATTTCCATTCTCCTTGATTATCTTAGTACTCTCTTTGTCTCCCAGACGAGCAACCGCTGAACATTTACCTTTGGAGCCAAAAGGAGTGTAGTGAAAGCCACAAGGCTATAGCACTTAACCAGGGTCACAGAACACACATTTATCAGTCCACTTTGGATGAGGATTTTCAGTTCCCTCAAGGTGATGATGATGGTAATGGTATGGTACAAGACATGGATATTTGACCAAGTAATCGGTGTAGGAGAGGGTAACATCACCATATCTAAAGCTTTTGAAGATATTATGAGAATAGATGGATGATTATGGTTCCCTTGTGAATTTCTGCTTTGAATCTTCATACTATTGAGGATATTGACTTGATTTTTATCTGAAAATATTGACGAAGAAAAGTTTTTCTTTAAACAAAAACAAACTCATCTCCATTTCTTGCTTCGCAAGCAACAAACCCCTCGAACGCTTCTTTCTCCATAACTAAGAAAATCTACATATCCAAGATTTTACTCTGCAATAAAGGGTGTTGTTCTGGTCTCTCCTTAGAGTTTTCTTTCATAGTCTTCTAAGTTCTAGAGCATTCAACACAAATAACGGAGCAACGTTACTCAAGAGAAGAGAAAGGGAAATGGGTTCACAGCCAAACTAAACCAAGCCGAAGCTCTCCCCTTCGTATACCAAAAGGAGACAACTCATCACTCATAGAGGATAACTTGCTCTCCATTATAGGACGAGTAACAAACCCATCCTAGAGCGGTAATTGCCTACTTACCGCAGCTATGGAACCTTGAAAGCAGAGTCATTGGCCGAGATCTAGGCCCGGAAACCTTCCTATTCTAGCACAAAATCATAGCTGTAATTTTGTATTTTTCACTTTTACAACAATTTTTGTTTTGGTTACAACAATACTGACTTTGAAGTGAAATCCTACTGAGTAGAATGATTCTGAAGAAGAGGCTATTATATTCGTCATGAAAGAAGAATTGTATTTTATGTGAAACTCAAATAATTAGTAAAAGATTCAAATGTGTGTGCTCTCTTAGAACAAGAGTTAAAAGTTGCAAATAATTCTCAGAGTTGCAGTAGTAACAAAGAGACATAGAGAATGGTTATTTGGGGAGGCCAGTTTGAGGATGGAGAAGAGCTTGAGCCTGGTCTTGAAGCACCACAGGACCTTTACCAGGTCTGCTGCATATAAAATAACTCACTTCACCTTTTTGGTCTTGACTTCCAATTTTGTCTTTGATTTCTTGTGGAACCTCTCTTCCTTCCAAGCCTGCCTCTTTTACGATTGATGTATCGCCCAGTACGTAACTATACAAAGTACCAAACACCATTTTGTGTTAATTCAGAGGTTAAATCAAATCACTCAATCAATTAATCAATCACACTTCCTATCTCACCTCTTCATGTCTGTGTCAGACTTAGGAGGGAAGCAGTAGAGCAGCCCCTGCATCAATTCAACTGCTACTTTTCTGCTTTTCACAATCAGGACCGCGTTTGGGCCAGCATCAAACGTGTAAGCAATCTGTAAAATTTTCACACACAAAAGAAGTAGCTCTGCTAATGAGATTAGGATCAGAAGATCTGTCCAACACACCCTAGCCTCAAATATTTGGAAGAGACTTGTTTGAAATTCAATGCTTGCTTTTGAAGAATGGAGTTAGCGTACATACCTCTGGTGTCCCGGCAGAGCGGTTCCACTTTTCAACTAAGCTAATTATCCTGGAATTATCAGTTTAGCTGATTCCGATCAAAACCACGACATTGATAGCTAACAAATGACGGAATAAGAGACAAAAGAAGAGAAAGAGGTACCTGTGGGAAGTGTCATTCATGTAAAATATTGGTGGAGATGTATCCATACAAACAGCATGAAACTGATTACTGTCTGCGCACGTCAATTTTGCAAAAGCTGTGAAATCTCGATTCTTTATAGCTTCTTCCATTTGCGAAATCCGTATTGGCACAACATCCTAAGGAGAAATTAAAGCAGAGCATTAAGTTAAGCAAGCATAACCAGATTCACTCGTTTATTTTCTTTAACAAGGTTTTACAGGTGATACAGTATCAAATATCAAAAAGGGAACATACTTTTGCTCTGTGCTGTAAAAGCAAACTTGTCTCGACACTCTCACGCATTCCTGAGGTGCTGCTCGTTTCCTTTTCTTGTGAACTAACCTGCATGTAGCACAAGCTATAACGAGTTGAAAAAGACACAAAGAAGCTTTTACAGGTTATATTGGAAATGATAAGGAAGCATAGAATTATCACAAAATTCAGATCGTATCATTCAAGCCTGTCCTAGCCATTCCATAATGCAAAAGAGGATGCCTAACCCTCATTCAAATCATTAAATGTGAGGGAGCTTTAACAAAAGGCAGAAGAACGTGATTAATTCTGCTGCCGAATCTAAAAATGCACTAGACTAAATATAGTTAAGATTCATACCACAGCGACAATGATAACAAGATCATCCCAGTGCTTTTCGTCTGCCAGTTGAACTGCAACGCTGTCACTTCCATCTTCTTTCTTTCCCATGTTCCACTTGACAAATCCCCCAAATAAACTACGGCAAGCACTTCCTGAACCTTGCCTACATAGAGTAATAAATTAACATGGAAGATACCAAACAGATCAGTAATGGTGACAATGCAGGTGAGGTAATATAAGTCATACCTGGCTATAGCAGAAAGTTGGCTTTGATCTTCACTTACATTCATCAACTTTGCCAGAGCAAAAACTGCACAACAAGAGCAGTAGTTATATACAACACTGAGCTTCTTTTCAAAAAAGAAAGATCAACCTATGAAGAAACCTAGTAAATCAGTTTACCACTAGAGGTTAGAGACAATATCAATGTCATATGCATGAAAAGTTGAACCATGCTAAGCAATATCCATGGAGAAAAAACTGAGAGTACCTAAGCAAGCAAAACCAGCTGCTGAAGAAGCTAATCCAGCAGCAGTAGGGAAATTGTTATAAGAAGCAATATGTAGACTCAATTTCTCCCAATCTTTCTTCCCTATCTTAATCCCCTTCACTTCATCTTCAACATCATCACCACGACTTCGAATCTCCCTCAAACAATTCTGATACCTACTTCCAGAAAGTGAAATTTCCTACACTAGCATAAAACAACAATTATGAACCAAAACCCAACAATACTCAATCCTCACCATTCATATCTACACGAATCTCACAACTAAAGAGGAAATGAATCAAAATTAACCTTGCCATTGAGCCACATTCGATCTCGATCAAAGGAAGGACTAACAGCGACGGTGGTGAGAGTACAGAGATGATTAGGATCAAGAGTGACGCTAATACTATCGTTAATCGGAAGAATCCGAACCTCGTCTCTTTTTCCCCAGTATTTGATCACGGCGATATTCGTCGGCGTTCGCGCAGTCACCATTAACACCCATTTCTTCTCCTCCGCCATTAAATTCAAAAACTCCTTAAGAAGCTTTTCGGCTCTCTCTCTCTCTCTCTCTCTCTCTCTCAGAGATCTATTAGCTTCAGAAGTTTCCAAATACAAAAGAAAGTGACGGAGAGTTCGAAAAAGAGAGCTTTACATGTTTCCAAGTGAGGTGGGAGAAACAAATAAGGATCTGACTGGTAAACACTAAAATCATGGAAACGTGTTTGCGTTTGCGTTTCTTATCTAATTTTAATCAAAAAACTCTTCTCCTTTATGAGGATTAGATTCCTTTGATTTTCATTAATGTTTACAATTGTGAAAGCCAAGTCTGAGTTTAGTTTCGAATAACGAATACAAGATAAAATTAGGAAGTGTGTCCAAACAGAATCAATTGGATCGGTTTGGCAGCGGTTTTATGAATGGAAATCAAGACAAGGCGATGGCGGGCTTGATGGTCCCGTTAATAACCGAGGCAACGCCCCTTGTCGCCTTCACGTATGAAAGGTATTCGCTATAATGCATGCTGAATAATGTGCTCTGGTAACGTGTTAGATGGATTCGCCTACGCACCGAGTCTGTTATTTCACCATTGTATCCCGCTTTACGCACCAGCGAATCTATTGCCTCTATCTTTGACCATCCTGGCAGAAAAAAAAGAAGCAATGGTAAGCTTCTAAGAATAATGAACCAAGAGATCCAAATAGATGTTATGATTGACTTGTACCTTTTCATATTCGCTAGTTAAAAGATAAGTTTGATTCATGGAGTATTATTGTATCAAAATGGTACCTTCATGAGCAGGCACCTCAGGCAAATATGTGGCGCTTCGCTTTGTATTAGTCACAGCTTCGGTAAACTCAATGATTATACCGTGCTTCCCGACCTTCAGAGTTAAATCAGAAAAGATGTGGAAGATAAACCATAAATAAGAAGAAATCGACAAACTCAATTTAATCGGACTGAGCGGTTCCGTGTTGGCGAATAAATTACTTTTAAGACGGTGTTGGCGAATAAATTACCTCCCAATCAAGATAATCTTCTGCGGTTTCATAATCAGTCAGGACAGACACCGTACATTGCAGAAATGGTACTTCTTTGGCCTGGATCGGTGGGAACCTACGATCCCTCAGGGCACTGCAATATTACATCAAACGAAAACGTGCATTTACAACCAATAACATGAAGAAAAAGGTAGATAAGCTATGGGAAAAAAACCAAGAAATAGACAATACAACTACATATACGTGCTTCATGACATACACATTTCGAAGAAACATACCAATAAACAATTTGATCTTGGCTGCAGTAGATTTGGGTTGCAACAAAAAGGATAAATTACACATGTAACTAAGATAGAACAAAAACAGCTGATACTTGATATACAAACTTCTAGGTCGCCGTTAATCGCCATGATAGTGAAAAACACCATATTGCCTAGGATTGATTAACTAGACATAGAACTTCTAATCTATATACGTAATTATTCAATAGTTTGTTGTTTATCCATCTATAGTCTATCTTAAACCATTGGTGTCCCCTCTAAACACCAAAAAAACCAAAGAAACAAGAGAAAACTGAGCAAGCAGAGAAGGAAAGCAGCGTAAAAAGAAATTCTTAACAAAGTCACTAATAGACAATATCTAAGACTTAAGATGACAGAAATCTGATAAGCAAAGTTGAGGAAGAACAATTTCAACCTTCAGAAAAAGAAATAACATTTAAAAGGCAAGAGAGATCGAAAACACATCATTGTCGCACTTGGCCATGGAAGTAACGTGAGATATGGAAAAGGAAAAGGAAAAAAATGCGTAACGAATAGTAAGTACCTCGTCAAGGCATAGTCCTTGAAGCCACTGATCAAGCGGCGTGCTTCCAGTGTACCAATACATCCACGCAATCGAGGCTCCCCACCATTCACGATTTTCTTCCAGGTAACAAACAATGGACTACAAGAAGAGTAAGAAAAGATTGTGTTTCAGGATATACCAACAATCCACAAATTCTCAACACAGAAAACAAAATCAAAAACTGAATACACAACATAAACCTATAAGAAAGAGTAAGCTAAGTATAAGCCCTACTACTGAACATCACTAACATAACAGCTACAATCCTGCAAGTAAGAGCTAGATATGACAAGCGTTTTATTTTATGCCTTAGCCAAATCCAAACCAAGAGAATAAACCATTTAAATTTCATGTGTAAGCGACACAAAATTATGAAAGTGATCTTCTTTTAGGTGTAACAACTAAGATAACTAGGACGGAGATGCTAAGGAAGTAAGAAACCTCACAAAAACGCATACTTGAGAGAGATTCAGAGCTTGCATGTCATTCCAATAAAGGAGTTTAATGGGCAAAAGAAAAGGGTTCATAGAAACGTACTGATTCCCCTCTTCAAAGGCAGGTGGTGGAGTCTCTTCGTTGTTGTAGTGAGAGACCAAAGTGTCAAAACAGTAAACTGCCATATCTCTGTTCGCCGACACCATTTTTTTGTTTTGCTTTGAAGAGAGAACCAAATCAGCAACTAATGTGAACCTGAAATATCAAAAATCATTTATACACTTAGAAGAAGAAGAAGAAGAAGAATACAACGAACATGAAAAAACACTATCTACCCAGAGCTAAAAATTGAAAGCAATTCAGAAATCTAAGAACGAATTTACAAAAAGGAATATAATTTAGAAAAAAAAAACTTGAATATTTAATAGCAAAGGTCGAAAATTGAAGATCGGGCAAAAGGAATTGATAATTTTTTCTATGTCGGAATCAAATTAAAAGCCACGAATCTAGACATGGACGTATAGATCTGTAAGAAGAATTGAAATCAAAAAGATATGGAATCAATTGTGAAGACAAACACAAAGAGAGGAGAGAACGAAAACCTGAGAGAAGCGGAAAAGAATCCGAGATGTGTGAAATTGTTGAAGAGTGTACGTTTAATAAGAAAAGCTTTGAGCACTGAATCTTTTGTTGGTGTTTTTTTTCCAAGGACTTAACTATTTAATTTAAGGGTTTTTTCTCAAATCCCACATAAATTAGGTAATATGACTAGAATCATATAAAATTTTTTTTTATTACTGACATTTTTTTAATACCCAGCATGCTCTTTTGTTACGTTGTGACAAAAAACGTAATTACAAAAATGTCATAGCAACGTAGGAAATCGCTGACGTGTATTAATGAACTCAGCCGTAAAGCGCTACGGATGAGTTATGGTTACGTTGCGGCTGAATTATGGTTACGTTGCGGTTGAGTTAAAAAACGCGGCTGACTTATGAGAGATCGCCTGACTTACAAACATAAATCAGCCGTTAGTTACGGCTGATTTACAAAAATCTGGCTGACTTATGAGATAACGGCTGACTTACGAACATAAATCAGCCGTTAGTTACGGCTGATTTACAGAAATCTGGCTAACTTATGAGATAACGGCTGACTTACGAACATAAATCAGCCGTTAGTTACGGCTGATTTACAGAAATCTGGCTGACTTATGAGATAACGGCTGACTAACAAACACAAGTTACGGCTGAGTTATACAACGGCGGGCTGATTTCTGGAAAATTGGCTGAGTTTAAGATAAGAGACGGTTGAGTTATGTTCTCCGGTTGGCTGACTTATGAGAGGTAGTTACGGCTGACTTAAGTAAATCAGCTGTAATTGGTTGGGTTAACAATAACTCAACCTGATTACGGCTGACTTATTAGCGAAAGATTAATTACTAGAATAGCATTCATTTGACGGCTGATTTATTTGACAATACGGCTGACTTAATATTTCCTAGCCTAATTACGGCTGATTTATTAGCGAAAGATTAATTACTGAAATACTATTCACGTTGCGGCGGACTTACATTATACTTGATGGCTGATTTATTAATGGCTGAGTTATGTGTTTGTTTGGCGGCTGACTTACCGATATTCCATGTCATCAGTTCCGATTTTCCATGTCATTAGCTCTTATTTTCCATGTCACCAGCTCTTACAAATCAGGGTTCTTCATCTACGACCTTCTTCTTATTCTTCTTCATCTACCTTTTTCATTATTTTCATTCATCAGAGATCTTATGGATCCAGTAATTATTGTTTCCGGTAACTAGGTTAAGAAACACAGATATGTATTCAACGCCGACGGTAGAGGGTGTAGAGTTGTGCATATAGATGAGAAAACAACACTAGACGAACTTGCGAAGATAGTACTCGATGATTACAGATTGAAGGAGTCGAGCCATCAGATTCAACTGAGCTACATGTTCTCGAATAAAGCTTTGAAAACAATGGCGCACGATACTCCACCAGTTTACCTCTCCAATACTCGACAGTTGCAAGTTTTTTTAAGCTTCAGAAAAATCGTACACTTACGTCTTTGTGTGGAGATTACGGAGAATGAAATTAGTCGGAATGACGGAGCGAGAGAGAATAATAAAAGTTTATTCACTTATAGCTCAGAAGTTGAATCTAGATCTGAAGATTACGGTGGGAGTTATGATGCTTTCAATTTGGAGGATGAAGTAGAAGAAGATGAAGTAGGCGAAGAAGATGAAGTAGGTGAAGAAAATGAAGTAGTCGAAGAAAATGAAGTAGGCAAAGAAGACGAAGAAGATGATGAATTTGAAAGCCGATTTGATATGTTCGACGACTCGGATGGTGAGTCATCTGAAGATGATAACTTCAGTTTATACGAAGACGAAGATTCACCGACACTACCTCCTAAGAAGAGACCTCATAACTTGTCGACGAGCGGATCCAAAGGAATCCGGAGGTTCCAAGGTTAGATATGTCTTCCCTAAACCTCTCGGTAGGGCAACGATACGAGAGTAAAGTCGATTTGGAGAAACGACTAAAACTTCTTACGGTGAGGGATCGATTTGATTTTGATGTAGACGTATCCGATTCGGATACACTCGTTGTCAAGTGTTGGGTTGGTGGATGTCTCTGGAGAGTTCGTGCTGCTACACTAGGAAAAACTCATGAAGGAGGAGCACTTGACTTCGTTGCTAACCCAGTTGTAGCTAATTGAACAACCCTTGCCCGATAATTCTTAATTCTCGCTAACCTAAGCCTTTCATCTTCGTCCTCATCAGACTCCGGTAACAATTTATTTCCTTTTGGGATCGCTTCCTCGGTCACATCCTCAAGATCAGTTTCACCTCCAGTCTTCCCCTTCTTCTTCCCTGAAGTAGGTGGAATAAAAGGTATTCTTATTACACCGTCACGTAAACCCTTTGTTTGGACCTCCTTCTTTAACTCAGCCGGCTTATTCTTTAACTCAGCCACTGCCTTCTCTTCCTTCTTCTTTAACTCAGCCGCTTCCTTCTCTTCCTTTTTCTTTAACTCAGCCGCTGCCTTCTCTTCCTCCTTCTTTAACTCAGTTGCTGCCTTTTCTTCCTTCTTCTTATCAGCCTTCTCCTTCCTTTTAGCAGCAGCCTCAGACCTTTTCTTATCATCAATCTCCTTCCTTTTAGCAGCAGCTTCAGTCTTCTTCTTAGCAGCATCATCAGCCTTCTTTTTCAAATCAGCAGCAGCCTCATTTTCTTTTGGTTTTTGCCTCCTAGGGCGTCATAAATTTGATTTCTCAGCAGGAGAAATAGAAACGAAATATGCTTGACCACTACCAAACAAATTCTTTTTCGCCTCAGGAGTACCCTTATGAATTTCGGCCTTCAATTTCGACTCCACAATTTTCTCTTCGGCCTTACCTAGCTCATCAGGGGTACCCTTAGGAATTTCGGCCTTCAATTTTGGAAAATACTGCTGCGGAGTTCGACTTTCAGCCTTAGCCGGCTCATCAACCGAAGGCTTTTTCGCCCACACAATATTATCAGGGGTCTCAGATTCCGTGTTATGGACCGTTGGACTATTAACTGACTTATGCCGTGGTAATGTTTGCATTTTTGGGCTGGGAACATAGTTTTGGGCACTTTCCGATAATCACCAATTTTCTTCTCCATATCACCAAATTTTCGGGTTAACTCTCCAACGTTGGAATCAATGGCCTCAAACTTCGAGTCAAACTTATCAAACAAAGACTCAACCTTCCGAAACATAGAGTCATGGATCTCAAACTTACTCGCAATTTGTCCCAGCGTATCGACTATGGTATTCAGAGCCACCGCATCCTGGCTTAAACCTTTTCCCTTTGCATCCTCCTTCTTCTCTATATCAGCAGCTTCATTTTCCTCAGCAGCTTCACCTTCGTGTTTCTTATCTTTATTCTGCTTCTTTTTTGGTGGCTCAGACTCAGAGTCATAAGGAACTAAAGCCAACTTGGTTTTTTTCTTCTCCTCCTTCCTCTGCATATCCCAATAATCACCTGGTACATACCTACCAGAATGTAGGTCTCTTATCAGGTTATTCAGTTGTGGGTCATCGTCTTGACCCGGCCACTAAGGAAACATGTCTTCTACAAACTCCTTTGAAACCATATGCCTCACACGCACCTACAACAGTAACTCATAACTCAGCCATCGAATAATCATAACTCAGCCGTAAAAAGAATAATTCAGCCATCAAACAAATCATAACTCAGCCATCAAACAAACAAATCATAACTCAGCCATCAAACAAATCATAACTCAACCATCAAATTACCATAACTCATCCATCACATAAATAATAATTCAGCCGTAGAATAAATAATAACGCAGCCATCAAATAAAGAATAACCCAGCCATCAAATAAAGAATAACTCAGCCTAAAACCTTACATGACCATGGTCTTTAATCTCCTTCTTCAGGACACTATCAAAACTTGCACGTGTCCGCGTTGCATCCAATCAAAGAAGCGGAACTTCTTCCTCACCGATTAGTTTGCCAAAACGCTCTCGAAAGCAACTAACAGATTCATACGACCAAGCCAATAAAGCGTAACTCATGTCGTTGATGTAGTATGTCTTTCCTACTGGATTCAACGACTTAATACTACCAACAAGAGCTTCAAATGCAGCCCGACCCCATGGATAAGTCATCAACGACTTAATAGTATGTCTTTTTGCAGTTTCAAACGATGTCCTAGAATTATGATACCCAACATAAATTCTCATGGCTTGAAGAACTAACAGCCCTAACCATTTACTCTTTTCAAAACTCCATGCATGACAACCTCTTACTGCTGCCCTCAGTTCATCAGGCTTGGGTCCAAACCCATGCGGTACATTCAACTCCTCCCAGAACTCTCTGTATTGGTCATGTTCAATACTTTCTGTTGGCACTGGATCTGTGTTTAACCCAGTGATATCACCAAACTCGAGTAAGCTAAACCTGATAGGTTGATCACCAACCACACTCTAAATCTCCTTCTTCTCTACATTCAGTTGTCTACACAGTAGATAGTGTACAGTTCTAGCAGCCCACCCGTATTTTCCATCAAATAGCTTAGCAATTATTCCAACAGGAAACTTCTTCAGTTCTTCCCACACCTCAAGTCCTAATTATTTTTTAACAAAACCGAAATCTCCCATATAGGAATAGTGATTAAGCGCTTTATTTTCTAGATTAGCAGCGCGTCTTGATCTTCTAGGGTAATCAGGTGCTTGATGTTGTTCCATCTGATCACACAAGACTTAAATAACTCAGCCGTAACAGAAAACTAACTCAGCCAAAACATAATATATAACTCAGCCGCAATATAACCATAACTCAGCCGAAAAAACTCTAATTCAGCCACAATATAATTGATAACTCAGCCACAATTTATAACTCAGCCACAACATAATTTTTAACTCAGCCACAACATAATTTATAACTCAGAAACCCTAAACCCTAATTCAGCCACAATATAATTGATAACTCAGTCGTAATTTATAACTCAGCCGCAATAAAAAAAACTAACTCAGCAACAACATACCAGAGAATACGATTACAGACGACTGCGGAGAAGACGATTTCGGCGACGACGATTTCGGCGAAAACGATTTCGGCAAAGACGAGACGATTTCAAGACGAAGACGATTTTCGGGGAAGACAATTTCGAAAGAAACAATGTGGAGAAACTTAAACGGAGAAGATAGTTGAGAAAGTTTGTGGTTTTTTTCTTTTTTTTCTTTGAGAAGGCACACTTAAACATTTCTGCTTTTGAAACTTCCCTCTTTTCTGATCACGGTTATTTCTTACTGAAGTGGATTTGTTTTTCATTTTTTAATTAACAATAATTTCAATTAAGAAAAACTAATCAAGGGTGTTTATCGTAATTTACTAGGAGTGTGAAAAGATTTGAGTAATTTTTGAAAGATATATGGTATTCTAGTCATATAACCATAGTTCTATGAAAATTAAGTAATTTTCTCTTAATTTAATCTTGGTTATGATTAAGTAATTTTTTTTAAAACATCTGTATAAATTTATTATTTTATTGCAAATTATGAAAACTGTTACAAAAATTTTTTTACTACGGACAATTCAATCTAACCCTATTAGATCAACGATACTTCATGTTTGTACTTATGATGATTGTTGTATATATATAGGTTGAATCTTCGATTTATGTATATATTGATCATCCTATAAAAAATAATTAAGTCTCATTCTGAGATTTTGATTTGTTAGCAATGAACAATAACCACCGTTTTTTTTTCTTTTGTCTTCTAAAGGAACATGGCCATGAAGTTTGCAACACTTTTGAGAATGCTTGTTTTCACCAACCATTGAGACGTTCTATTAATTTATACCGCTCTTATTTGAAGAGGATGGTTTTATGGGAAAGAACAAGAGAACAAGATAACCTAGCTTCTACAATGGGTTCGGTATTGAAAATCTTCACCATCAGGCGCACAACCAATCCATTACATCTTTGGAGTGCTTCAATTAGCCAAGAAAGCATTGGTTCTGGTACGAAAAAACTTAACCTAACTTTTATAAGGACGGTCCAATCATAGCTCGTGGTTCTTTGCACAATTTGATGAGTGAGCAGAAACGTCTACTTCATAGAGATGAGATTCAAATGTGTCCAGTCATCAATAGAAAGACAAAATGCAATGCGTGTGGAATTCCCATTACAAAAAATCGTGAGGATCCGGGTAAATACTTCTTGTTTACTTATGAATTGCATTTTTAATTCTTCTTGTAAGAAATGGATCGAAGTAAACACAATATATATGATCGAAGCCACTCGATCATATATATTGTCAAATCGAAATACTTCTGATCAGTGCCTCTTTAAATCATGTTTGGTTCATCTCTACAATGCTGATATTTTTACATATCTAAACAAAATATATAATACAAGTACATTCTAAAAAAATATAAAATATAAAACATTTGAACTTTTCATGCACAATAAGGGTTACAAAATTCTGAGGTAATCGCAAATCAAAGAGACATTGGTCACAGAGTTCCCTGATACGCAATATGTCGAGATCATGAATTTCTGTTCCCATAGAAATAACAGCAGCCTGTTTCAAATCCATCTCAACCTCATCTGTTAATATCTACAAGAAACACAAGTAATTGTGGTCATTAGGCAGTTAACATTCAACAGAGGTCTCTTTGTACAATTGTTCACAATAGGAGAATTACCTCAGAGAAGTCTAACTTATTTCCCATCATTTTAACAGATTTGACATATTGGATATTGTCTGCTATGATCTTGGCGAGCTCAAGAAAGTGCCAAAAATGACGTAGATGTTAAGTTCTTTGTCCAAATCATCAAGTAAACCAATAGCATGGATTATCATCACATCCACCTAACCAAAAAACTAATTAGTAGATGCAAAAGATACACACAACAAGTTTACGAGATGATACACACACAATAAGCAATACTCACAGAAAGTAGTACCATCTCAGCATTAAAGTTTGTCTTGTATCTAGCTAGGCTGTGAGATAAACCCAAAGTCATGGGATCCAAATCTTCATCATCGAAAAATGGAAAACCCTCTTGCAGTCTCGAAGAGTACATGCATAACTAGAGTTTCAAATTAAGTTGTGAAGAGCGAGAAGGAAGAGAGATATTCAGTTACCAGCAAACAGGCCCGACCCAGAGGACAAGCCCGTGAAGCCACCGCTTAGGGCCTTAAATTTATAGGGTCTTTTTTACTTAACTTTTTTTTATATCTATAATTAAAAAAATTATAAACTTTTACTACAATAATCATATTCGTAAGATTTTGTTTTTCAAATGTTTTTTTAATATAAATTTATTAGTTAAAATTCGAAGTTGAAGTTGAAGTTTATAACAAAATTATTTGTGATCAAATTTGTGATCAACCATGTGACAAGAGAGATTGAATGGATTAAATTTCTCATATAAATATAGATGGTTGAAAAACTCGACAACGTGAGTTTAATTAATGATTTTGTAGGCAAAAAATATAAGGAAAGCAATATTTCAAAAATAAATTCTATTTTATTGTTTTTCTTTTATTTCTTACTAATTATTTGGAATTATAAACGGTTTAATGGAGTTTTCATATGTTTTTTTATTTAGATTATTATTTTTACGATATTGGAAAATGTATGAAATGGACACTTTTTTACATATATGCATAGGGCATCCAAAATGATTGGACCGGCACTGCCAGCAAAAGCTGTGTTACAGAGAGAAACTTTAGAGAGTTATTTTACTCTTCTCTCTGTGTTTTTTTTAGAAATCTTTCTTTTTATGCTTTTGTGTTGCTTCTCTAGGTCTAATTTTGTGTGTTCTTTGTTTACAGATCTGGGTTGTTATTGTGTTTGAGTCAAACTTTCTTCTTATGTTGTTGTGTTTGAGTCAAACTAATCTTTCTTCTTATGCTTTTGTATTGTTTCTCTAGGTCTAATTTCGTGTGTTCTTTTACAGATCTGGGTTGTTGTTGTGATTGATAATGGAGTGTATTGGTAAAAGAATCAAGTCACGGAGCAAGGAACAACTTGATATGGTTAATCTGCTTAAGATTTTGAAAACAAAAGCGGAAGTTAAATCTTCTCTCAAGAAACAAAAACAACCACCCGGTTATGACTCGGATCTTGAGAATTTGACTCCTTCTGTTCAAGTAAGTGAACACAACAATGTCAAGGATTGCTTTTCTAGGATTTTTAGGGATTTTGCTGTTGTGAATCTCTTTGTAAACGCTGGGTTTTTAAAAGGGTATTTATGTAAATGTGCAATTAATTCTAGTTCGCCGGAATCGATCAACGATGAAACGAGACAGAAACATAATCAATTTAAAGATTCAGAAATAATACAAAAAAAATATTGCCCCTGAGTACTTTCGTTATTATTTAGCTCATTTCATTGATTTGCGCAAATTTAGCACATGAATGGCTGGCCATATTCCCTTTTGTTTTATCATCATCTAGGCAATTTACTAGAGACTGGTTGATCGCAGTATATACGATTGAAGCCACTCGATCATATATATTGTCAAATTGAAATACTTTTGATAAGTGCTTCTTTAAATCATGTTTGGTTCATCTCTACAATGCTGATATTTTTACATATTTAAAAAAAATGTATAATACAAGTATATTCTAAAAAAAATATAACATATAAAACATTTGAATTTTTCATGCACAAAAAAGGCTAAAAATCTGAAGCATGTTTCTTAATAGCTCGCAGTGGCAAGCAAGCCTTGCATGAATCAATATTATCAAGTTTGACAATTGCCATTTCTTGTTGTTTTAGGTTGAAAAAGAACATATTGATCCAAAAACACAAGACATCAAAATTGAAGAGGAATAACCTTGGACTTCTTGAATGTCGAGGTGTAGGGAAGTGCATTGGACTTCCTAATAAGAATATTTCTTCATATACATAATTTGAAAATTGAAAGAATTTCTCGTAGTTTTTAACAGACAAAAACATATATTGATATGTTTACAAGCAGTAACTATATTGATTTTATAAGTTAAATTCTTTTTGACCAAAAAACAAAACCGAAAATGTTTCAGAAAGTGAAATATGAATTTATTACAAAACACACTGGTATTATTGTTAATCGAGGGATTGTCACCCATAACTTTCGTGTTCCGACTCTGGCTCATTTCACTTCTCAATAAGAACAAAATAAATATTTATACATGTTTTCCATAACATTTCCTGTTTTTGACGATTTTATGATGGAGCAAGCTCATTGGTTTTATGAAAACTATTTTGTAGTTAGAATGATCCAACACTAAAATCCCTGAACTTGAAAGAGTTAACTTCGGTCTATGTCTTTTCTCATGATTGTTTCCTTGAATATCATTGTTCTTTGATCCATTTTTCTATGTCAATTTTTCCATTGCTTTCTCTTCATCTGTTCCCTTGACGTGGTTTATAGTATCCAACAATTTTGATGTGTTGAGACCTTATGTTATTCATACTGATGGCATATTGAAAGACTTGACATCTTACTAGGGTAGTTGCATGTTTATTTAAAAGTATTAAATCAAATTTAGTTATTCTTTACAATATTGATATTTTTAGATATATTTAAGAAAAGTTGTATAATGCAAGTACATTCTAAAAAAAAATTAACACAAAAAACATTTGGACTTTCCCTGTAATACAATAAATTCGAGTCTGTAACGGCTACTTAACAGCTGTTTAATTATCTAGAATGTAATTGTGTAAAAAAAAAAATTACAAATGAATTTCACAATACACATTTCTATATAAACAAAATTAATTAAAGCGTAAATAAAAACATGCTTTATTTGTAAAAAATGAAATCAAGTGTGGTTCTTCTCTAAAACATTGATATTATTAGATAAACATTCTCTAAATTTTATACAAACCCAAGAAATTATAAACAGAAAACAATTGGACTTTATGGAGCACAAATTTCGAGAGGGATACAAAAACATTTCTATTTTACCGCCAAAAAGTTTTCTTTCCATATCCACATTTTCTCTCGACCTTTCAGACGAAATCTCTCGGGATCTTCACACTTCATCTTCTAGGGTTTCTCCGCAACCCCAAAAATTCTCTACTCGCCTCCGGTGACAAAATGTCTCCTTCTTCAACCACCACTTGCACTTCCCTTCTCGAAGAGTTACAGGTTCTCAATTCCCTCGTTTTTCTCTCCGTAGCTTATTCATTTTCCCCAGATTTCTCCGATTTATCACGCTTTTCGATTCCGAGCGAATGCGATTATCTCCATCTCTCTAATTTTCTGATTATTCCTTAATTAGTTCGGTAACACAATCGAATTTATCATATTGGGGTTCATGATTCTGGTCACTGTATGTTAGATTCGTTTTCGCTTCTATATTGTTAAGGTTTTTCATACTCGTTCCAAGAAATTTGATCTTGATTCGACATTTCCTCGGTCAGTAATCGAAATCTGGATTCAGATATTACTATTGATGATTTGTGAAGATGTTCTTGTTTTGATTGTGGAAATTGAGCATGTTGTTTCTTACTAATACTGTAATTTAGCAGGATATTTAACACAAATTTGGTTCTGATGTAGATAATATGGGATGAGATTGGTGAAAATTACACTGAGAGAGATAAGATGCTGCTAGAGCTTGAGCAGGAATGTCTGGAGATATATAATAAGAAGGTTGAGAAAACTCGTAAGTACAGAGCCGAGTTACAGCGATCGTTAGCTCAAGGGGAAGCTGAAATTGCCAGCCTCATGTCTGCACTGGGTGAACAAGTTTCGTTTTCAAGGGTATGGTACTCTTAGCATGATTACATTTTTGTTTCATAGAGGGCATTTGTGTATACTTGTCTTATTGTTTTTGTTTTAGAAGAAAGAAGGCTCTTTGAAGGAGCAGATATCAAATGTTAAACCCGTGTTGGAAGATTTGGTGATGAAAAAGGAATTAAGAGTGAAAGATCTCTCTGAGGCACTGACACAAATAGAAGAGATCTCTTCTAATATAGCCGGGAATGATTCTCCGGTTAGCTCCGGTCCAGAAATTGATGAAAGTGACTTGACACAGAGAAAGTTGGATGAACTTAGAGCACATTTGAAGGATCTTTGTAATGAAAAGGTGTTCTTGTTTATATATACACGTTAAGTATTTTCAGAATGTTTTGTGGTTATGTGCTTATCATCTTTATTTCAATTTCAGGCTGTTCGGCTGCAGAAAGTGAACTCGTATATCAATGTTGTTCATGACTTGTCAGAGATAATGACATTTGATTCCTCTAAGGCCTTGAGTAATGTCCATAGAAGCTTGACCGAGTTTTCAAAGACTCATTCGAAAAGCATTAGTAATGATACTCTTGCTAGATTAACAGAACTTGTAGCGTCTCTGAAGGAAGAGAAACATGAGAGGCTGCTAAAGGTAATCAATAACACTTTCAAACTTTTTCAACATATATTTTTGCATTATACATTACCAATTTTGCTATTCTGCTACTTTGTTGGTTTACACTTTGGATTCTGATATTACATATGAGCAAATTTAATATCTTAGCATATTACTTGAACAGCCATTCGAATGCTGCTGCTTTTTCATAGTCTAATGATCACTATGAATAGACATTGATATCACTAAGCGACCTTTTTGTTCATTTTTATGTGCTTACTTGCAGGTTGGAACATAAGTCAAATTCTTTGGGATTTAGTGTTATATGTATATGATTTCTCATGTCTTTTCACAGCACTTGAGCACAATAGCATTCAAATTAGAAATACACTTTTTTCTGAAATTCTTATCTTTATCAGTTACAAGGTTTGGGAAGAACTATGCAAGAGCTTTGGAGCCTAATGGAAACACCTATGGATGAGAGGAGGATATTTGACCATGTCAGTAGTTTACTTCTTGTTCCAGCTGATGATGTCATGAAAAAAGGATGCCTGAGTCTGGACATTGTCGGGGAGGTAATGCGGTCACATTTTCATCTATCCTGATATGTCAGAGTCAGTGAGTATCAAAGTTTTTCTTAAGTCTCATGTTTTGGTCATAGGCTGAAGATGAAGTGAAAAGATTGAATGTCCTGAAGTCCAGCAAAATGAAGGAATTGGTGCTAAAGAGGCAGTGTGAGCTAGAAGAAATTTGCAGAGAGATTCATATGGATGTAGATAGCATTGCTGCAAGACAAAGTTTGGTTGACCTCATTGATTCTGGTACCATACATATTCTTCTTAAATATAGATCGATTAATTAGTTTAGTACTTACGTGTGGCAGTGTAGTGTAGTGCTTTTCTGTGGCATCCAAACGTATAATGAAATTTTTATTCGCAGGTGATGGTGATTTGTATGATATTCTAGCAAGGTTAGATGGTCAGATCGAGAAGGCAAAAGAAGAAGCTTTAAGCAGAAAGGAAATTTTGGATAAAGTTGATAAGTGGAGGCACGCAAAGGAGGAAGAAAAATGGCTTGATGACTATGAAAAGGTAAATACCAGTGTGTATAAGTGTTTTCTTTCATAAATATAGGTGAAGAGAATATTTTTGGGCCTAGGAGTTGATTGTGAGCATTTATCTGATGAAAATAGATTTATCAAGTCTAAGGTTAACCACAACCTATAGATAACTCGTAGAGAATGTCTTTTTTTTTGTTTTAATGTTGACAGTATCTAAGTTTTGTGTGAACCTCCTACAGTGTAGCTTTATGTTTTCTTGATTGTCTCTTCCTTTTTGTTGCCTTAACAGGATGAAAATCGCTTCAGTGCCGTAAGAGGAGCGCACAAAAATTTGAAACGAGCAGAGAAAGCTAGGAGCCTTATCAGCAAAATTCCTGGTGAGTTTTCTACTTTCATTACTTGGTTAATGCAAACAAGTCTGATATCAATATGATGCTGACTGGGAACTATAATTGGTTGATTAGTTACCCCCTTAAATTTCAAGCAATGCAACAATGAGATTTTGGGGTCTTTTTTAGCTTTCAAAGTTGTTTGAATGTACTAAGTTATTAACCTTGTAGTGTTTCTTTTCTAAGCGATGATCGATGCTTTGATCACCAAAGTGAAGGCCTGGGAAAAAGAACGAGGAGTCCCCTTTTTATGTGATAAGGTAAACTAATTATGCATTTACTTAATTCTCTTTTATGGTTAACTTATACGATTTACGCCTGTTGATTCCAGCACCCGTTGTTACAAACACTGGAAGAAGACATTGTTATACGTGCTCAAAGAGAGGAGGAAAAGCGCCAATTCCGAGTATGAGTTCTTCATCGAAAACATAGAATTGTAGACATTAATCACTGTGTTGGTTGAGTGCTAACAAAACAAAGCTCTTTGTTTTTCTTTCGTGTGTAACCAGGAGCAGAAACGACTACAAGGTGTTCTTGCTACGGAGAAAGAAGCAAAGTATGGTTCAAAGTCTGCAAAGAAGAAGCCATTGGGACAGATTCTTAACTCAGACAATGTGACTAAAACTCCAATTGGTGGACGGATTGGGAATACACCTGGACGTTCGGCTATTTCCGGTGGCAAAGACTATAGAGATAGCGGAAGAGGCAACACCGTGATACCGTTGAACTATGTTGCTCTTCAGAAAGATGATTGATGATAGATACTCAAAATGGGGGTAAAGGGGTTTAGTAGGTAAGCTACATTACATGTTATTGAGCTAAGACTTCTATGTGTTCCTTTTTTTTCGGTTTCTTGCTTCCATTGGTAATGAAGGATTACATATATTGGTAGGTAGGTATGAATATAAAGTGGCTCATTTTCACTCACGAGTTATTTGGTCTCCATACCAAACCAAGTGAAAAAATAGTATTCTATGACAATTGTGTTTCAATACCTGTATTGAGATTTAGCTTTTGTCACAAATGTGTAAGGTTTACAACTAATAAGCTTTTGGGATCACACTACATTCCTCATGGAACAGAAAAGTTCTCTAAAGAGTTCTTTGGGTAACAACATAAAAGTTCTTGAGATATTTTAATGGTTAACTGTTTCACATCTCCCCACATTCTGTAATTACAACGGCAAGCTTAGGCCGGCTGTTGTGTCCAACAGCCACGTTCTCAATCTTCCGCACTGTCAATAAACCATCTCCAAGCACTCTCTGTACATCAAAAGAAGAATTTGCAATGTTACACAACGCAATAACCACTGATTCTGTGCATAAGATTTCATGACTCAATGCCCCTTCCTCAATTATTGTGTCTTTTAAGTATTTTATATTAGATAATCTCAGATATAACACAGGGAGAACTAAGGATTTAATGGAAGAAAACCGAAAAGTCCAATCATGTGAAAAAGATGACATACCCCAAAGACGACATGCTTGTTGTCAAGCCACTCGCATTTTGCACAACTGATGAAGAACTGCAATGCAAAGAGGAAAAGGTAATTTTAGCCTAAATGACCTTATTAATTAGTTTAGCATCATAGCCTAAACAGAATGAATCGAACAAGCTTGCATTATTCACATATTTGTTACAATTTGTCTAATTGCAAAAGTATATAAGGCCATTATAATGGAACTGAAATTACCTGGCACCCATTTGTGTCTGGCCCACTGTTTGCCTGCAACAAAATAATTAGTCATGAGTACTATATCAAAGACAGAGTTTGACTCATGACAGTTAACGGATCTGGCTCCACATATTCACTACATTCAAAAAGCCAATGGCATACCATAGAGAGCAGTCCTGGACCAGTATGCTTGGCAGTAAAATTTTCATCGTCGAAGTTGTGGCCATAAATTGACATGCATCCACTACCATCATTCTGCAGAGTTAGATGAGGCATCCAGTAAGAAGAGAAGAAAACAAGAGATTCAGGAACAAACCAATAACACATACAAGGAAAAGTGAAGCCAGTGGCATTTGAGATGACTTCTTCCAAACTATAAACAAGAACCAAAGCTTTATTAAGGCACACTGACCTTTATGAAGTCACCACTTTGAATCATAAAATCCTTGATGACTCTGTGAAACTGACATTCTTTGTAACCAAGAGGCTTTCCAACCTTCCTGCATATGCACCAGAGCCGACCAGGCGATTAGATTTAAGTACCCAAATATTTCTCAATTCATCCAAACAAAGCTAGCTAGTTTCAAGAACTCTGCATAAACAATACAAACTGTAGACTGATAGCAGCAAGGACGGGACTATATGAAAATTTGCACACCTCTCTGAATTCAACAATCTCTAAAACCTCATAAATCTCTCTGAGTAAACACAAATTTTAAAATTCGGGAAAAAACTGAATTCAACTCCAAATAGCATATGCATCCAATAAAATCAACATTAACAAGAACACAAGATGCAGGAAGTAAGATACAGAATGAAATAGACATTCAAAGATGCATACCTGTGTTCACCAGTACAGAACTGCCTGAAATTTCAAAAAGAGAGGAATTTTGTTAAACCCTAATCATAAAAAACCAATTGAAATCTGGAGCTAATCAGATTTTCTATTCGAAAGAGGACCTGAAGTTTTCAGCGGTTTTGGGAGCAATGTCAGCGAAGAGCTCCATCTTGATACGGCCAGCGGGAATGCCACCAATAGAGACATCGAAGAAGACGACTGGGTTTTTAGGGTTCGGTGGTCGTACATGCCACTCCACGTTTCCACCGCCGCTTGAAGGAGCTGCTGCTGTTGCCGCCGCAGTAACGATTCCTCCTCCGGAATTCATTGGAAACTCAAAATCTCTCACACTTCGATAAAAACCTTCTTCTCCTTTCTCGATGCTTCTTCTTCTGCTTTGTGATCGATTTCAGTTTTTTTTTCCGACGCCTTCAACATTAATTAGTAAGAAAGCTTTTCGGGCCTACTTTCTTGGGCTTTAATTTATTATCCGGTTATCGAACAAATGGTTAGGAGTGAACCAATTTTATAATCCGGTTCTCCAACAAAAATTGTTAGTCTTCTCTACAATCGGAGCTAACCATTTGGTTTAAAACCGGAAAAGAAGAATCTTCTTTTGCTATGTGCATCAAACACAATAACCAAGTTTCTAAAACCGGACCAACAATCGAACCGGATTAGTATTTGACGATATTTTGAAAAATGCTTGTATTAGTTTTGTACTCTTCTTCTAGAGAAATTTCCTAGGATGCCACCAAACAAAATTTTTGTTCCTTATATACCATTAATTTTTAAAAGTTCCTTAGATACCATTTTTATCAAAATTTCCAAAAAACCACAAACACAAAAATTGATTTTTAAAGGGTGTAGAATATAAATTTTTTGGTTTGGGTTAACTATTGTACAATTAGGGTATAGTTTTAGGGGGTAGGGAAATTGATTTTTAAAGGGTGAGAATATAAATTTTTGGGTTTGGGTTAACTATTGTCCAATTAGGGTATAGTTTTAGAGAGTAGGGTGTAGGTTTAGGATTTAAGGTTTAGTTTTGATCATTTAAACCTAATTTTAATTTTGTGGTATTTTTGGAAAAAGTGGTATCTATGGAAGTTTTAAAAATTAATGGTATCTAAAGAAAAAAAACTTTAAAAAGTGGTATCTATGAGAATTACCCATTCTTCTATCTATGTTCATGAGTACAATATCCGTATAATATAAGTGATACTTTAAAATTTAAACATTATAATGTTTGGAAAAACAAAATGACAAGTGTACCAATGATTAAAAATAAGAACAATTAATACTTAAAACATTTTAATAAAAATTTACATATAAGAACTAAATTTGGTCTAATGCGTATTTAATAAAAATTTACATATAAGAACTAAATATGGTCTAATGCGGTTCAATTGGTTACACCAGTTTTTCGATTTTGCTGGTTTGATTCGTTTTTATAAGCAGTCTATATTCGATTCACGGTTCGACTGCCAGTTTGGTTTTAAAAACACTACAAGAAATGGCCATTCTACATTTTGTTATTGCTACTAGTTAAACTTGAATTTTTAATGAACTTAAGAATACTTTAAAAAAGAAAAAAAAAGATAAAGATTATCCAGACTTTGTTGATTTGAAATTTCTTTTAAATGATTTAGTTATATATAAGCTTTAAAAAGGATAAATTAAGATTTTAAAAAGGTTAGTTTTCCAAAAAAAAAATATTGGAATGATGATGAATTTTTCGAAAACCAGCACTGTTTTTTACAAATTTCCTTTTAAATTTTCTGGTTTCCTTTTGAGCTACGGTTTAAGGTTTCCCTTTCCTTTTTGGTCCCCTTTTTTTCTTTTTTGTTTTTTTTGTTTTGTTTTTGAGAAAGATTTCTTCTTCTTTTTCCTTTTCCTCTTTCTGACTCTTCTATATAACAGGGGACGTTATAATTTGGGAAGCTTGATATCAAACTCGAGGAGGTTTCTATAAATCGAGGAACGCTTCAAGAATCGAGGAACGCTTGAAATCAAAACTTGAGGAGGTTTCCTTGGAGATGAAGAAAACGGAAGATGATCATCAGTCTCGATTCCAACAACTCGAGGGACGCATCAAGAATCTTGAGCCCATGGGCACGGGGAAGCTTGAGCTTGATGAGCTTTCCTTGGAGATGGAGAAAGTAGAAGTTTATGGGTCTTTGGTCCAAAAACTTGAGGAACGCCTCAAGAATCTCGAGATGATGGAATTAGGATTTAAGATGGAGTGTTTGAAGTCGGAGTTTGAGGAGATTGTGTCAGATCTCAAAAAAGTTGAATTGAACAAGAAGAAGGACAAATCTTGTGATGATGAATTTTTATTGGTCGATGAGGTTAACCCCTATTTACTCTCTATAAACATGCCCTTACACTATATAACACACAAAATCACATATGAACGATCATAGTAGATTAGTATAAATGAATAATCATATTAATCAAATATACTTGTTCAAATAAAATCTGTATATCATTACAAGATCTGCTTTAAATTATCTGCACATGATTTTAATTTCTTTTTTTTTTTTAGGTGGTCTTCAAACATCTAAATTTGTTATATAGATATAGTTTTATAGCAGTGTATGAAGTAGAAAGTAGCTGATATTAGATAGGACATCAATGCTGATCCCTATCTTACGTTCTATTTATATAGGACATTGATTACCGGATACTTACATACGTTATACATACACTACAAGAAAACAAGGAGAATCCTACGGAAATATCCGTCGGAAGTCTGTCGGAAAACGCATATTCCGACAGATTTCCGACGGATTTGTCTGTCGTTTCTATCTTGTCGGAAATGGTAATTCTGTCGGAAATCCGTCAAAAGTTTCCGACAGATTTCCGACGGCTTGATTTCCGACGGAATTCCGACATCCTGCCGGAGTCCGGCGACACGTCGGAATTCCGTCGGAAATGTCACTGTCGGAAATCTGTCGGTTTTGTTTCCGACTGATTTCCGACGAGTTCCGATTACATGTAAACCGACGACTTTCCAACAGACTTCCGACGTATTTATTTCCGACAGATTTCCGACGGTTTTATTTCCGACAGCTTTCCGACGGATCTATTTCCGACAGATTTCCGACGTATTCGTAGAAATTATTAAAAATTATAATAAATTAAATAATAATTAATTTAATATAAATTTAAAATTTAAAATTTGAATTATTTAAATTAAAATAAAATTAAAAGTAGAAATTAAAATAAAATTAAAATAAAATTAAAAGTAATATTGTTTTACAAAAACGTTGTAAATGAAAAAGACATGAAAACTATTTTAAATTTTACATACCTTTAAGACGAATTCGTTGATGATGTCGTCCGGGGCTTGGGTGAGGGGAGGGGTTCCTTCCACGGATGGCTGAGACAGAATGTACTCCTCTTCCATTCTTTGGATGCTCTCCTGAATCTCCCGAGCTACCTGATCCTGGACGACACCATTCTTGTCGGTGTGTGTTGCTAGCAGAAGTTCCAAGTTGTTGGGATCCCGATCCAATTTCTTAGCCTGCAGTTGTTAGAAATTTATTTGATAATATAAATGTATAAAACAAAAAAAAAATTAAAAATCAAGACGTACATAAAAAACTTACCATATCCCTAGCCTTTGTCTTCTTGCTGGTAGCTCCAAGGTTGTGGGTGGAAGGTCCCTTGCCGTTGCGCTGGCTGTTCCGGTTGCTAGAGTGATATGTAGAGCTCTCCTTGGTAGCCTCTAGTTGCCAATAAGCGATGAACCCGTTCCACAAGTCCGGCTTCTCAACCATCTCCTTTGGCACCTCACCGTGTAGCCACTTATCCTTCCACTCGAACACCTTCTTCGAGTAGTGCAGTGCTGCATAAGAGTCGAATTCCCTCCTAACCAGAGCGGTCAGGTGTGGGTCCCACCTAAATTCTTGCTGCAAAAACAAAAATTAAATATAAATAATAATAATTTAAATGAAAGTAAAAATTGTGAAAACAGATGACTTACCGCAAATTGGCGAAACCACATTTCTTGATCCTCCAGTGGCATGACGGTGTACGTCGCATAAGGACGGCTGAGCAAAGAGTTTTCCATCTTGTTGAGGGACTTCGAAATCCCTCTGCGAGAATCACCTAACCTACGGGAAAAAATGTAACATTAGTCGCAATTAAATTAAATTTGTTAAAAAAAAAAACAGAAATGGAACAAAAAACTTACCATCTGTCTCTACCGAGCTGGTCTGGATGGAGTCTAGTCAACCTCTCTCGTCCAGGAAGACCCATGAAGTCCTCGACGCTAATTTGCGACGGTGCTGTGGTGGCTGCTGGTGTCACCGGTGTCTCTAGAGGTGTAGACGACGGTGTAGACGTCGAAGTCGAACGAGATCTACTCACACGACGACGACGTGGTTGCCCGCTGCCAGATGCAGTGGCGAAACCACCGTAATCCCTAGATTTATATGATAATATATTTTAAATATATGAAAAATCTATTTTTTGCAAATAATGCAAAAATTATTAAGAAATTCTAAAGTTATAAAGTTTTTAAAAGTTTGAGTAAAATTGTTAAAAAAACCTTATAAAACTATTTAAATACCGTGTAAAACTGTTTATAAGGTTTTTTGTAAAGTTTTATAATTATAAAAATTTCGAAATTGGTTAAATATATAATTATAAAAATATAATGGTTTAAAAAAACATTGCTTTAAATTTCCAAAATTCTAAAATTTAAATTTTCAAAATTGTAAAATTTAAAATTCTGTGGTGGAATTTAAAATTAAAATTTCCAAAATTCTAAAATTTAAAATTTAAAGTTTTATAAGGTTTTTAAATAGTGTTATAAGGTTTTTGTAAAGTTTTATAAGGTTTTTAAATAGTTTTATAAGGTTTTGTAAACAATCTTATAAACCTTTTAAAAACTTTCCTAAATCTAATTGTTTAAAATTCTTTAAAATATAGATATTAATTCAAAAATTAAGTCATTATCTTAAAAAGTTATGGAAAAAATAATCTTAGTAATCTTGTTTTTTTTTTTAAAATTGCTAATTTTAAATTCTTAAAAATCCTTAAATTTTTTTATAAATTTGTATAAATCCTTAAAAATGCTAACAATTATTTTATAAATCCTTAATAAATGCTAACTTTTTTTTTATAAATACTTAAAAATGCTAACATTTTCTTGAAATTTCAACATTGGTTAAATATTTCCTTTTAAAATTACCAAAAATTTCCTAATCCTAAATCTAACCCTAATTCACAAAATCAATTCACAAAATCTAACCCTAATTCACAAAATCAATTCACAATCCAAAAGGAATTAGGAATTAGGAATCTTACAAATGTGAAGGCAACTCAGCCATGAAGGGAAGAAGAACCGGATGAGGCGGCGGCGCGGCGAAACGGCGGTGAAATCCGGCGGTGAAGAAGCGAAGAGATGAACGAACGGCGGAGAGGATCGGTGGGGGAGAGAAGAACAAACGGCGGAGAGGATGAAATGAGGCGGTTTCAACCCGGACACGTCGGCAGAGAGGATCGGCGGCGGAGGCGAAACGGGTGGAGGCAAAATTTTTAGTTTTCTCCGTCGATTGTGTTCGTCGGGAAGAAAGAAATCTGTTTTATTCCCAGAATTTCCGACAGCTTTAAATCTGTCGGAATTCCGTCGGAAATCCAAAAAAATTGAATGACCGCGTGTAATTGGACCGACTGATTTCGCGGTGTTTATTTTTCATTTCGCGGGTAAAAATTGGCAAATCCGTCGGAAATATATTTTTCCGACAGATTTCCGACGGATTAGTGGTTTTAGGGTATGGGAATGTCGGAAAATGTTTTTTTGTTGTTTTAGGGTTAAGGAATTGAAGAAATTTAAGAAATGTTTTTTTTGGAAATTAATGAATTAGCATTTTGGAAAAAATTGGTAATTTTAAACAATATTTAGCATTGTTCACATTTTTAAACAAAATGCTTATTTTGGAAAAATTGTTAGCATTTTGTACATATTTTTACCTGAAATCTCCAATTCCGACAGATTTGGGGTTTTAAGCTTGTTTATGATCCGTTTTCGTAGTTACAAGTTAATAGCATGGTTGGAGCAATATTTGGAAGATAAAATACTTGATAATGGTCATTGTTACTTTCAAATTCTAAACATTTAGTATTTTCCGTAAACGTATGTTGTTTTGTATATGTAACTGTATGAAACGCTTTTGGTTGAAACATGACAAAAGCGCAAAACATGTTATGTATAACATCGAGAAGGTTATTTACTCAATTATCTTTCACTTTAGTTGTCAGAATTGTATGCCGAGACTTTGCCTTCTCGAAATTCAGGAATTTGACCTCAAAACCCTAAATCTGTCGGAAATCTGTCGGAAAAATAGATATATTTCCGACAGATTTTCGACAGATGTAAGGGTAACACGTGTCGTCTTTTAAGGTTAGCATGATATGAATATTGCGTCGGAAATCTGTCGGGAATATATATATTTCTGACAGATTTCCGACGCAGGCTTTAAAATAAATGATATTCCGTCGGAAATCTGTCAGAAATATATATATATTTCCGACAGATTTCCGACAGATTTAGGGTTTTGAGGTCAAATTCCTGAATTTCGAGAAGACAAAGTCTCGGCATACAATTCTGACAACTAAAGTGAAAGATAATTGAGTAAATAACCTTCTCGATGTTATACATAGCATGTTTTGCGCTTTTGTCATGTTTCAACCAAAAGCATTTCATACAGTTACATATACAAAACAATAGATGTTTACGGAAAATACTAAATGTTTAGAATTTGAAAGTAACAATGACCATTATCAAGTATTTTATCTTCCAAATATTGCTCCAACCATGCTATTAAAAGAATATATACACATATGAATTTTTTATAAGAATTATATAAATATCAGTTTCTGTCGGAAATCTGTCGGAAATATATATCATTTTTTTTTTAAAAAAAAAGGAAAATGTAAATTATCTGAAATTCTTGTTTATGTTAACAAATACAAACATATCAAAATCCTAAATCTGAGTCTGAGTCTGATCCTTCCGAAGGAATTGTGTCTTCGTCTTCATCAAATTCTCTAACTTCTTCTTCTGATTCTGAATGTACTATATTATCACCAAATTCAGTGAAATCAACAAAAAGGTCCACCGCTGAAGAATGACCAACTGGAGCCATCGGAGTAATTCTAGTTGGTTGCATAGCATCTTGCTCAGCAACTCCATATAGTCTCCCTCTTGGATTAATTGGAGTCACTGTAATCCAAGGATCTCCTCGATGTGTTACCCTAGGGTAAGAAATGTAGCATACCTGAAACAAACATATTTAGTTTAGGCAATTACAATATCATTATTTATCTATAACGCACGTATTATAAAATTTTAAAATAAAACCTGGTCTGCCTGTGATGCTAGGATGAATGGGTCATACTTTTGTAGTCTCTTAGAAGAATTTAATGAAGTGGCGCCAAATTGGCTCACCTGAACACCTTCTGGATAAGACGGATCATACCACTCACACAAGAAAACAATGCACCTCATGCCCAACATTCCTGGATAGCTCACTTTCAATATTTTTTTGAGAATCCCGTAGTAGACTACATCACCACTTGTAGCTGAAATACCGTAATCTTCAGTTGGCCTCGACCTTTCTTCATGAATCCTAAATGCAAATCCCCTAGTCACTACAAGAAAACAACGAGAAACTGACGGAAATATCCGTCGGAAATCTGTAGGAAATGGCATTTTCCGACAGATTTCCGACGGATATATCCGTCCGTTCTAGATTGTCGGAAATGATAATTCTGTCGGAAATCCGTCACAACTTCCGACAGATTTCCGACAGACGTATTTCCGACAGCGTTCCGACAGCTCGCCGGAATCCGGTGAGCTGTCGGAACCCTGTCGGAAATCAGTCTCCGGCAACCTGTCGGAACGCAGTCGGAAATACGTCTGTCGGAAATCTGTCGGAACAATATTCCGACAGATTTCCGACAGTTTCCGACAACATCTAAACCGACAACGTTCCGACTGAGTTCCGACACGTGTATTTCCGACTGCGTTCCGACAGGTTTATTTCCGACTGAGTTCCGACAGTGTATTTCCGACAGATTTCCGACTGATTCGTAGAAATTAGTAAAAATAAAAATAAATTTAATTATTATTAATTCAATATAAATTTGTAATTTAAAATTTTAAATTATATAAATTGAAATAAAAATATTTAATTTAAAATAAAAAGTTAAATTGTATTACAAAACGATTGAAACAATTTAAATCTAAGCGGTGGGCGGCGGCGGCGGCGGCCGCGGAGGCAAAACCGAGGAAACTAACTGCGCCATCATCTGTTGCATCGCCTCCCGGTCCTTCTTCGCCTGTTCCCGGTCCGCCGCAGCTTCATCTTGTATCTTCAGGACCGTCGTCTTCAAACTTTCAATCTCAGCTCGGATGACTCGCTGTTGTAACAAGAAGACCCCGATGATGCTGCATCGTCGGGAATACCATAAATCCGCCCTTTGCTCTGCGGAGCAACCTGGGGAAGAAATTTCAATTAATGAAAAAGACTTGATAAGTATTTTAAATTTTACATACCTTTAAGACGAATTGGTTGATGATCTCGTCCGGGACTTGGGTGAGGGGAGGGGTTCCTTCCGTTTGTGGCTGAGACAGAATGTAGTCTTCTTCCATTATTTGGACGGCATGCTGAATCTCCCGAGCTACCGGATCCTGGACGACACCATCCTTGTCGGTGTGTGCTGCTACCAGAAGTTCAACGTAGTTGGGGTCCCGACCCAACTCCTTAGCCTGCAGTTGTTAGATATTTATTTCATATAAATGTATAAAACTAAAAAAAAATTAATAAAAATCAAAGAATGGCATAAAAAACATACCATATCTCTAGCCTTTGTCTTCTTGCTGGTAGCTCCGAGGTTGTGGGTGGCTTTACCCTTGCCCTTGCGGTCGCTGTTCCGGTTGCTAGAGTGATATGAAGAAATGGCCTTGGTCTCCTGTAGTTGCCAATAGGCGATGAACCCGTTCCACAATTTCGGCTTCTCAACCATCTCCTTTGGCACCTCACCGTGTAGCCACTTATCCTTCCACTCGAACACCTTGTGCGAGTAGTGCCTTCCTGCGTATGAGTCGAAGTCCCTCCTGACCGTTGCGGTCAAGTGTGGGTCCCACTTAAATTCTTGCTGAAAAAAGAAAAATTAAATTAAAAAAATAATACTTTAAATGAAAGTAAAAATTGTGAAAACAAATGACTTACCGCAAATGTGCGAAACCACAATTCTTGATCCTCCGGTGGCATTTTGCCGTACGTTGGATACGGAAAGCGGAGCAAAGAACATTCCATCTTGTTGAGGGACTTCGAAATCCCGCTTCGAGAATCATCAAACCTAAGAAAAAAAAAATTAACAATATAATTACATTAGTGACAATTAAATTAAATTAGTAAAAAAAAGAAAAAATGTAACAAAACTTACCATGTGTCTCTACCGATCTGGTCTGGATGGAGCGTAGGTATCCGCCCACGTCCAGGAAGACCCACGAAGTCCTCGACACTAATCTGGGACGGTAGTGTGGCGGCTGGTGGTATCTCCGGCGTCTGTACAGGTGTAGACGACGGTGATGGTGCAGATGTCGTAGCCGCATGAGGTCTACTCTGACGACGACGACGACGTTCGCCGCTGGCCCCGCCGCCAGATGCTCGGAAACCACTATAATCCCTATATTTATATATAGATTTTAGGGATATAGATTTTAGGGATATAGATTTTAAATTTTAAAATTTTTAAAGTTTTAATTTTTTAATTTTTTTTAAAATGTAAGAGATTTATGTGTTTTTTAAAAAGATTTTAATAAAGAATTGTAACCATTTTTAAATTATAGAATTTTGTAGATAAATCATATTATAAATTTTTATAAATCCTTTAAAATGCTATTTTTAAATTATAGAATTGTTATTTTTAAATTATAAAATTGCTATTTTTAAATTATAGAATTGCTATTTTTAACTTATATAATTGCTAATTTTAAATTATAGAATTGCTATTTTTAAATTATAGAATTGCTATTTAAAAATTTTTAAATTAGAGAATTGAGATTTTTAAATTCTTAAAAATCAAATTTTTTATAAATTTGATTAAATCAGTTTATAAAATTGTATAAATCCTTTAAAATGCTAACAATTTTTTATAAATCCTTAAAATGCAAACTATTATTTATAAATCCTTAAAAATGTTAATCCTAATTCATAAATTTTTCAACATTACCAAATTTTTTTTTATAAATCCTTAAATTTTTTATAAATGCTAAGTGTTTATTATAAATCCTAAATTTTTCAACATTACCAAATTTTTTTTTATAAATCCTTAAATTTTTTAAAAATCCTAAATCTAACCCAAAATCAATTCACAAAATCAAAAGGAATTTTGAATTTCCTAATCCTAATTCCTAATTAGGATGTGTAATTTCCTAATCCTAAATCTAACCCTAATTCACAAAATCAATTCACAAAATCAATTCACAAACCAATTCACAAATCAATTCTCTAACCCTAATTCACAAATCAATTCACAAACCAAAAGGAATTAGGAATTAGAGGTTTTCTTACAAATGTGAAGGAATACCATCCATGACTGGAAGAGAAGAACGAACGCCGGAGAAGAACGCCGGAGAAGAACGACCGGCGGTGAAGAATCGAGGAGAAGAACAAACGCCGGAAATCCGGTGGGAGAGAGAAGAACGAACGGCGATCCGGTGGGAGAAAGAACAAACGCCGGAGACCCGGAAACGTCGGGAGAGAGGATCGGCGGCGGAGGAAAAAGGCGGCGGCGGCGATTTTGTGGTTTTCTCCGTCGATTTGTGTTCTGAAGAACGAAGGGGATCTGTTTTATTCCCAGAATTTCCGACAGCTTTAAAACTGTCGGAATTCTGTCGGAATCCAAATAATTTAAATGACCGCGGTATTTATTTTCATTTCGCGGGTAAAATTTGGTATTTCTGTCGGAAATTTGTCGGAAAACTGGAACAATTTCCGACAGAAATCCGACAGTTTTGTGGTTTTGAGCTTTTTAACGATCCGTTTTCGTAGGTACAAGGTCATAATATGATTGGATCCTGATTTGCAAGATAAAATACTTGGTAATGGTCATTGTTACTTTCAAATTCTAAACAGTTAGTATCCTCGTGTATTTCCCGTAAACATCTATTGTTTAGTATATGTAACATCATGTTCTGTATAACATCGATTAATTGATTTTCTCTCTTATATTTTACTTTTGTTGTTAGAATTGTATGCCGGGAATGTGTCTTATTGAAATTTTAAAATTTGACCTTAAAACACCAAATCTGTCGGAAATCAGTCGGAAATATATATATATATATTTCCGACTGATTTCCGACAGAAATAATAATTTTATGAAAAAAAAATTATTATTATTATGTCTGTCGGAAGTCAGTCGGAAATATATATATATTTCCGACTGATTTCCGACAGAAATAATAGTTTATGAAAAAAAAATTATTATTATTATGTCTGTCGGAAATCAGTCGGAAATATATATATATTTCCGACTGAATTCCGACAGATTTGGGGTTTTAAGCTTGTTAACGATCCGTTCTCGTTCATACCAATTGATAGCATGATAGGATCATGATTCCGAAGATAAAATACTTGATAATGATCATTGTTACTTTGAAATTCTAAACAGTTGGTTTTTTAGTATTTCCCGTAAACATCTATCGTTTTATATAAGTTACTATATGAAACGCTTTTGGTTGAAACATGACAAAATCGCAATTCATGTTCTGTATAACATCGACAAGGTTACTTACTCTCTTATCTTTTACTTTTGTTGTTAGAATTGTATGCCGAGAATGTGTCTTTTCGAAATTCTGAAATTTGACCTTAAAACCCCAAATCTGTCGGAAATCTGTAGGAAATATATATATATTTCCTACAGATTTGTGGAAACACGTGTCGTAATTTAAGGTTTGCCTGATATAAAGCATCTGTCGGAAATCTGTAGGAAATATATATATATTTCCTACAGATTTCCGACAGAAGCTGCAAAATATAAAAAAAAAACAGAAGAGACAGTGTCGATCGACAACCCCATACCGTCGATCGACATGGGTTTTGGCAAGATATACTCAAATGAAGTTTTGATCAGAAGACTATATGTATCCATTTCTGTCGGAAATCTGTAGGAAATATATATATATATTTCCTACAGATTTCCGACAGAAAAACAGATTTTAAAAAAAAAAAATTAGAAAACAATGCATATGAAACCTTTTTATAATACAAACATATAATGTAACTACTCTGAGTCCGATTATGATCCTTCCGAAGGAATTGTGTCTTCGTCTTCATCAAATTCTCCAACTTCTTCTTCTGATTCTGAGTGTACTATATTATCACCAAATTCTGTGAAATCAACAAAAAAGTCCACTGCGGAAGAAATTGGAACTTGATCCATCGGAGTAATACTAGTTGGTTGCATAGCATCGTGCTCAGCAACTCCATATAGTCGCCCTCTTGGATTAATTGGAGTCACTGTAATCCAAGGATCTCTTCGATGTGTTACCCTAGGGTAAGAAATATAACATACCTGAAACAAACATATTTAGTTTAGGCAATTGCAAAATCATTATTTATCAATAACGCACGTATTATAAAATTTTAAAATCAAACCTGGTCTGCCTGTGATGCTAGGATGAATGGGTCATACTTTTGCAGTCTCTTAGAAGAATTTACTGAAGTGACGCCAAATTGGCTCACCTGAACACCTTGTGGATGATTTGGATCATACCACTCACACAAGAAAACAATGCACCTCATGCCCAACAATCCTGGTTAGTGTACTTGCAATATTTCTTTGAGAATCCCGTAGTAGACTACATCACCACATGTAGCTGAAATACCGTAATTTGCAGTTGCCCTCGACCTTTCTTCATGAATCCTAAATGCAAATCCCCTAGTGCAATATTTCCCGTATGAAGTTGCTTCGAAGCTTGGGCCAGAAACTATCTCTTGTAACCATGTTGGAAACCTTTCTCCATTCTTCATTCCTTCAGAAACCTGATATAATAATTTACACAAATTAAGTATTAATTAATGCACTAATTTTAAGATATATAAGCGTTTTTTAAAAACTTACGTAATATTGCAGCCAATTTGCAAACTCGGTGTCCTTAGTTTCTCCAAGTTCGTCTTCTGTCATATTCGGATAATAGTGACGTATTGATGCAATGTAAATCCTGAAAGCAAACAACAATATATAACATATGAAACCTATATATTACTTAGGTATATAAAAAAAAGAAGTATTTAAATAAGTTCTGTTTTTACCTTTCGTACTCCGCCATCTCCTCACAATTCGTTAGGATATACATATGTAAGTGACTCCACTCATCTTGTGATAGGAAGCGTTTCTTCCTTCTCTCAGTCA
The DNA here is from genome assembly GCA_963576765.1 of Draba incana. NCBI lineage: Eukaryota > Viridiplantae > Streptophyta > Magnoliopsida > Brassicales > Brassicaceae > Draba > Draba incana. The sequence goes on along the minus strand of OY755204.1, from coordinate 10,138,513 downwards.
CTCGGCCAACTTGCGAAAACAACTGAGGGACCAGCGCGTGATACATGACTCTCTCACCTCTATCATCATGACGAGCAGGGCGTCTACTCTTCGTACGAACTTCCCGTGGAAGGTAAGATTGCGCAAACTGTGATGCTTCTTCATTGATACTCTGTGCGACAATAGAACCTTCAACTCTCGCCAAATTTTTGACCTTTTTCTTTAGATGGAACATGTACCGCTCAAAAGGATACATCCAACGAAATTGAACGGGACCACCTAGTTCGGCTTCGCGGGGGAGGTGTAGGGGAAGATGTTCCATAACATCAAAAAAAGACGGCGGAAAGATCTTTTCAAGATTGCAAAGGATCACTGGTATATTGGCATCTAATTTGCGGATCCCCTCAACTGTAAGTGTCCTCGTGCATAAATACCTAAAGAAAGCACCAACAGCTGCAATAGCTTCGTGGACTGTTTGAGGAAGGAGATGGGTAAAAGCAAATGGAAGAAGCCTCTGCATCACTACATGACAATCATGACTCTTCATTCCCATAAACTTTAGGTTTTGCGAGTCTACGCAGTTACCCAGATTAGCTGCATATCCATCAGTGAATTTAACTTCGTCTTTAATCCACCGGAAAAACGCTCTGACCTTTTCTTTTTGCAATCGGTACGGAGGAAAAGGATATGTGCCATCGGGAAGACGTTCAAGATAATCACGGTTGCAAATCATTGAAACATCCATCCTACACTTCACATTGTCTTTTGTCTTTCCCGGGACGTTTAACACCGTATTCATGATGTTGTCAAAGAAATTCTTTTCAACATGCATCACATCGAGGTTGTGCCTTAATAAATGATCCTTCCAATACGGCAAATCCCAAAATATACTCTTCTTGTGCCAGTTATGAGCTTCCCCTACACCACAAAGAGGTTCATGCCCATTACCCCCACAATCAGGAGTCCTATCAGCACCAAAATCTCTCAACTGCTCCAATATAGTACGACCGTCTATCTCATCAATTGGAGCATCAACCACTTGGTTATTTTTCTTAAATAATTTTTTAGACCGACGATAGGGGTGGCCGTCCGGTAGAAACCTTCTATGGCAATCAAACCAACATGGCTTTCTTCCATTCCTCAATTGGAAAGCGTCAGTGTCGTCATGGCAAAACGTGCACGATAATCTTCCATGAGTAGTCCATCCAGATAGCATACCGTATGCTGGGAAATCGCTAATAGTCCACATAAGGACCGCACGCATATGGAAATTCTCCCGCCGTGAAACATCAAACGCTTCGACACCGTGACTCCATAGCATTTGTAACTCATAAATCAATGGCTGGAGGAATACATCAAGTGATCTCTTCGGATGCTCAGGGCCGGGAATTAGAAGGGAGAGGAATAAAAACTCTCGACGCATGCACACACCAGGGGGCAAATTGTACGGTGTTAGGATTACGGGCCACAAAGAATATTGCCTTCCATGCTTCCCAAATGGGTTGAAACCATCCGTACTTAACCCGAGGTACACATTTCTTGGCTCGTATGCAAAATCCGGATTCAACATTTGAAAATGTTTCCACGCTTTTGCATCTGAAGGATGTGTAATCTCTCCATCTTGACGATGCTCTGCATGCCATCTCATTTCTTCTGCCGTTCGCGCAGATTGATATAACCTCTTTAACCTTGCTGTCAATGGTAAGTACCACATACGTTTATATGGAATTGGAACTCTGCCACCAGTATCCTGATACCGTGGTTTACAACTAAATCTACATCTTCTCCGGTCTTCGTCTTCTCTCCAATATAGCATACAGTTGTCGATGCATACGTCTATCACCTGATACGGCATACCAAGACCAGCTACGAGTTTCTGTACCTCGTAGTATGATGCAGGTGCCTGATTATCTTCAGGCAAAATATCCCTCACAAAATCTGCTATCGCATCAACACACTCTTCCGCCAAATTGAAGTCCGTCTTAAGGGTCATCAGTCTACTAGCAGTTGATAAAGGTGAATGTCCGTCTCTACACCCATGATATAATGGCTGCTTCCCTGCGTCTAACATTTCCAAAAATCTTCTAGCTTCTTCATTTGGTTCTTCTACTCTATCCTCCCCTATTACGATCGATGGCAAATTCTCTCTAAACGCATCATGAACCATCTCAGCGGTACCTACACCAAAATATACTTCCGTTCTATGTTCGCCTAAGCTATCCGTTCTATGTTCGCCTAAGCTATCCGCAACATATGGTGCACTGCTACTACTACCACCATCATAATTAGTTTCTCCATGATAAAACCAAATTTTGTATCCCGGCATAAAACCATCCCTATACAAGTGATGCCAAACTTGTTCTACCTTAAAATTACGCAAATTGCAACAATTTAAACATGGACATTTTATTACCTTTCGATTCCCGACAACCTCCATGAACTCGCATATACCTCGTGCATAACTTTGATTTAATGCTTTCGACTCCGGATCATACATCTCTTCATCCATCCACGATCTATAATATCTAGAAGATGACATCTCACTCTCTTAACGATTTTTTCTAACAAATGTTTGATTGGAAGTTGTTGTTGTTGTGAGTGAATGAAGATGTGTGGAATCATACATATAAAAACGCTGACCGTAGGAAATCTGTAGGAAATCTGTCGGAAAGACAATGGATATAATAACGGCTATAATAACGGCTATTTTTCCGACAGATTTCCTACAGACACTCAAATGTCTGTAGGAAATCTGTCGGAAATTGTTAACGGCAATTTATTTCCGACAGATTTCCGACAAACCGCCGGCATCTCCTCCGGCGTCGACGTCGGCTAGTTACACCGTCCGACATTCCGAGCGATTTCCGACGGTTTTATTGTCTGTCGGAAATAATTCCGACTGATTTCCGACAGATATCCGACAGAAGTGAAAAATTTTAGTTCCGTTGGTAAGTAGTCGGGAATCTGTCGGAAATTTCCGACAGAATTAAAGTCTGTCGGAAATGCTGTCGGATTTGTGGCTGTTTTCTTGTAGTGAGTGCAATACTGAACGTATGAAGTTGCTTCGAAGCTTGGGCCAGAAACTATCTCTTGTAACCATGTCGGAAACCTTTCTCCATTCTTCATTCCTTCAGAAACCTGAGATAATAATTTAGACAAATTAATAAACAAACATTTTATTCAGTCCCATAATTAATTCACTAATTTTAAGATATATAAGCATTTTTAAAAAACTTACGTAATATTGCAGCCAATTTGGAAACTCGGTTTCCTTAGATTCTCCAAGTTTGTCTTCTCTCATATCCGGATAATAGCGACGTATTGATGCTATGTAAATCCTGAAAGCAAACAACAATATATAACATATGAAACCTATATATTACTTAGGTATAAAAAAAAAATAAGTATTTAAACAAGTTCTGTTTTTACCTTTCGTACTCCGCCATCTCCTCACAATTCGTGAGGATATACATATGTAAGTGACTCCACTCATCTTGTGATAGGTAGCGTCTCTTCCCTCTCCCAATCACTCGGCCAACTTGCGAAAACAACTCAGGGACGAGCGCGGCATACGTGACTCTCTCACCTCTATCATCATGACGAGCAGGACGTCTACCCTTCGTACGAACTCCCCGCGGAAAGTAATATTTCGCAAACTGTGATGATTCTTCATTGATACTCTGTGCGACAATAGAACCTTCAACTCGAGCCAAATTTTTGACCTTCTTCTTTAGATGGAACATGTACCGCTCGAAAGGATACATCCAACGAAATTGAACGGGACCACCTAGTTCGGCTTCGCGGGGGAGGTGTAGGGGAAGATGTTCCATAACATAAAAAAAAAGACGGCGGAAAGATCTTCTCAAGATTGCAAAGGATCACTGGTATATTGGCATCTAAATTGTGGATCCCCTCAACTATAAGTGTCCTCGTGCATAAATCCCTAAAGAAAGCATCAACTGCTGCAATAGCTTCGTGGACAGTTTGAGGAAGGAGATGGGTAAAAGCAAATGGAAGAAGCCGCTGCATCAGTACATGACAATCATGACTCTTCAGTCCCATAAACTTTAGATATCGCGAGTCTACGCAGTTACCCAGATTAGCTGCATATCCATCAGTGAATTTAACTTCGTCTTTAATCCACCGGAAAAATTCTCTTATCTTTTGTATTTGCAATCGGTACGGAGGAAAAGGATATGTACCATCGGGAAGACGATCAAGATAATCACGGTAGCAAATCTTTGAAACATCCATCCTGGAATTCACATTGTCTTTTGTCTTTCCCGGGATGTTTAACACCGTATGCATCACATCGAGGTTGTGCCTTAATAAATGATCCTTCCAATACGGCAAATCCCAAAATATACTCTTCTTGTGCCAGTTGTGAGCTTCCCCTACACCACAAAGCGGTTCATACCCATTACCCCCACAATCAGGAGTCCTCTCAGCACCAAAATCTCTCAACAGCTCCAATATAGTACGACCGTCTATCTCATCAATTCGACCATCAACCACTTGTGTATTTTTCTTAAATAATCTTTTAGACCGACGATAGGGATGGCCGTACGGTAGAAACCTTCTATGGCAATCAAACCAACATGGCTTTCTTCTATTCCTCAATTGGAAAGCGTCAGGGTTGTCTTGGCAAATCGGGCACGATAATCTTCCATGAGTAGTCCATCCAGATAGCATACCGTATGCTGGGAAATCGCTAATAGTCCACATAAGGACCGCACGCATCAGAAAATTCTCCTTCTGTGAAACATCAAACGCTTCGACACCGTGACTCCATAGCATTTGTAACTCATTAATCAATGGCTGGAGGAATACATCAAGTGATCGCTTCGGATGCTCAGGGCCGGGAATAAGAACGGAGAGGAATAAAAACTCTCGACGCATGCACATATCAGGGGGCAAATTATACGGTGTTACGATTACGGGCCACAAACAATACTGCCTTCCATGCTTCCCAAATGGGTTGAAACCATCCGTACTTAACCCGAGGTACACATTTCTTGACTCGTATGCAAAATCCGGATACAACATTTGAAAATGTTTCCACGCTTTTGCATCTGAAGGATGTGTAATCTCTCCATCTTGACGATGCTCTGCATGCCATCTCATTTGTTCTGCCATTCGCGCAGATTGATATAACCTCTTTAACCTCGCTGTCAATGGTAAGTACCACATACGTTTATATGGAATTGGAACTCTCCCACCAGTTTCCTGATACCGTGGTTTACGACAAAATTTACATCTTCTCCGGTCTTCGTCTTCTCTCCAATATAGCATACAGTTGTCGATGCATACATCTATCACCTGATACGGCATACCAAGACCAGCTACAAGTTTTTGTATCTCGTAGTATGATGCAGGTGCCTGATTATCTTCAGGCAAAATATCTTTCACAAAATCTGCTATCGCATCAACACAGTCTTCCGCCAAATTGAAGTCCGTCTTAATGGTCATCAGTCTACTAGCAGTTGATAAAGGTGATTGTCCGTCTCGACACCCATGATATAAGGGCTGCTTCCCTGCGTCTAACATATCATAAAATCTTCTACATTCTTCATTTGGTTCTTCTACTGTATCCTCCCCTATTACGATTGATGGCAAATTCTTTCTAAACTCATCATGAACCATCTCAGCGGTACCTACACCAAAATCTACTTCCGTTCTATGTTCGCCTAAGCTATCCGTTCTATGTTCACCTAAGTTATCCGTTCTATGTTCGCCTAAGCTATCCGCAACATATGGTGCACTGCTACTACTAGCACCATCATTATTAGTTTCTCCATGAAAAAACCAAATTTTGTATCCCGGCATAAAACCATTGGTATACAAGTGATGCCAAACTTGTTCTACCTTAACATTACGCGAATTGCAACAATTTAAACATGGACATTTTATCACCTTTCGATTCCCGACAACCGCCATGAACTCGCATATACCTCGTGCATAACTTTCATTTAATGTCTTCGACTCCGGATCATACATCTCTTCATCCATCCACGATCTATAATATCTAGAAGATGACATCTCACTCTCTTAACGATTTTTTTCTAACAAATGTTTGGTTGGAAGTTGTTGTTGTTGTGAGTGAATGAAGTTGTGTGGAATCATATATATATAAATACGCTGACCGTCGGAAATCTGTCGGAAAAGCGTCGGAAAGCCAACGGATATAATAACGGCTATATAATGGTTTTTCCGACAGATTTCCGACAGCTAGTTATAATTTCCGACGGATTTCCGACAACTAACCGGAATCACCGCCGGCGTCGGCACCGGCTAGTTACACGGTCCAATAATCCGACCGATTTCCGACGGTCTTCTTGTCCGTCGGAAATAATTCCGACAGATTTCCGACGGAATTGAAAAATTTCAGTTCCGTCGGAAATCGGTCGGATTATTGTCGGAAAATTTCCGACGGAATTACATCCGTCGGAAATTCCGTCGGATTTGCGGCTGTTTTCTTGTAGTGATATATTTATTTATAACTTTGGACATCAGTAACCGTTGGGGATAATCATCACCCAAATTATTCACGCAAACGATTACTTAAATACATCATGTATGACCAACCAACCATGCATTGTATATAGTTTGTATTTATTCATATCTAGCCGGTGGTAGGGACTCTGACGACGATACGGTTAGTATCAACCCAAACTCTGACCCGGTTCTCCCTTAAGTCAGCAGTCACTATACTTCCAACCAATAGCACGACGACATCAAAGCTAGGGTTCTCTCTTTTGATCAGTGAGGCCGCATAGTCTCCATTTGTTCCCACAAGCTCTGGCCACGTCTTCACTGCATGCAGTCAAAGGAACCACGTACGTTAGCTAGATCGCTAGATCATTTAATTACGTCTGGCATTTTATAGATCAATAAGTACCCATAACTCATTTCCATTTATTCAAACAATATATATCCTTACTATGACTCCCAAGTAGACATAGTGATATAACCTCTTGAACTGTAATTAAAACATCAACATAGCTTCACCATAACATATAAACCGATGTCAATGTAGAAATACGTACATTAATAGTTTCAAACATAATTAGGTTTGAGGTTACATAGCAATATATTTTCCTTGTTACATATCACATTATCACGTGGACATGTGCATGCATGATAAGCAAAAGGAGTGGTTAGCCAGCTTAAATTAAAGATCCTTCCGTTCTTTTTTGTTTGATGTTCTAGAATTTTCACATTTATTAAGAAAACACATTAATTTTTAATTATAAATGAGAAGAAAAACTTACAAGACATTTTTTCTTCCCTTCTTATATGTGTAGTTGTGAATTGTGATGTATTTGATATGCTCGTCTTTGGGAATTTGAGTCCAATTTATATAATCGGATAAGTAGATGTCGTGTCGGCGTCCTCGGTGAGCTTGTAGATTGAAAGTCAAAACTTTACTAGCCTTTTAACCAAAATTTTTTTGCCAGCTTTAAATACACCCTGACTTTTATAATATGTTTGGCAAAAGCTATAGATTGTTGTTGACAAAAAGAACTTCTTTTCGTTTTTGATATTTGGTTAATTGAGGAGTTCTGGACAAAATTAAGCCCATACATCTTTCCATCGGAAGTTAGATAATTTCATTCCAAACAAGATTTGAACTTTTCTCCTATGGAATTCAATCAATGACTAATAGAGCTACCAACACTTGGTCCCAAACTTTGATTAAATAAAAATAGAGCATTGACCGACCTAGGGAAAGGAGATTGGATCTCTCACTTATGTACACATAAGTTCGATTCGCGGTATAAGCTAGTTTACTTTGCTTGGACCACTTGGATTTCTGAAGTTCTAGATATTTAACTTGTGGTGAGCTTGAGAGAAACTTCTGTCAAAAATATGCTCACTTTAGAAAATAGTCAGGACTGATCTTCAACTTTTTAGATTTTAGATTTAGATTTTGTAAATTTGGTTACCGAATCATATCATATTAATTGATGTTTCAAAATAATACATCAATTTGGCTAATCTTCTAAAATAACATGTGACTCAAAAAACAATACTTCCTCTGTATCATATTAATTGATGTTTTAGAAAAATTTTTATATATATATATATATATATCAAATTAGTTGATGCTTCTATTTTTTTAGATAAAAATTTAATGTTTTTTACTTTTTATGACTATTTAAATTTTGCAGTATTTTATTTGATTGGTTGAATTGGTGTTTTCTAAATAATAAATAACTGTTTAATATTAAAAGTTTACAAAAATTACATTATTTATTAAGTTTCTTAATTATTGTGCCATTATCTTAAACATCAAACTATTGAAATACACATGGAGTAGTGATTATTACTCCCTCCGTTTCAATTTAGTTGTCGTTCTAAGGCTGTGAACAGTTCCAAATATATATATTTATATATGTGTATTTAACAAAAATCTATACTTATACATGTATATATATATATATATATATATATATATATATATATATTTTTTGTTACTATTTGTCCCGCACCGCATCTGTTCCGCCCTGCACTGCACTGTCACCATTTAAAGCCTTAGTTTTTTCACACAAATTAAGAAAACAATTAAATTTTCTATTTTACTCCCTCCGTTTCATAATAGTTGTCGTTCTAGAGTTAAATTTTAGTTTCATATTACTTGTCGTTTTATATTTTCAATGCATATTTAATGTCAATTTTTACATTTTTATACCTACTCTTTAACCTCATTAATTACTCATATCACATAAAACAATGTATTGATTAGGGGTAAAATAGAAAATTTAATTGTTTTCTTAATTTTTATGAAAAAACTTAGAACGACAACTAAATTGAAACGGAGGGAGTATATCATTGCTTTAGTTCATCTACACGCGTAGGTTTTTTTGTTTGGTCAACAACTTTCATTCATTCATTCAAACATTTGTAGTCTGACAAAGAGAGAAAAACATCCTCTGATCTTACTAACAACATACATAAGAAGCATAAAATATGAAAAGGAGATAGATTGTTCATCACATGAGATGAGGGACAGCGGATCCAAGATCAATCTCGGATGCGTCAAGTGAGATTCCATGACCAAGTCAGGAACTCTTGAATATATCACTGACAATTGTGATTTTATAGTTGGGATCCTACCTCCTACACTCGTATCATCGATTTCGGATACCATTTCTAGACACCAAATGTCTACAAAAACTAGCAAAGTAGTAGAACCACTCATGGAGCCTTCTAGATCAAGGCTTGAAGCTACAACCTTTCTTGAGAAGGAGGAAGATCGTGGGTTACTTATATCCATTCTTATGCAAACCGCAATGCTAATCCTAGCTAAACAACTAGCAGTTACATCGGTGGTAATGATAATCCATAGCGAAAAAGATATATAGAAGACACGGTTAGCCAATGGAGGAGAACCAATATCAATCCTTCATGGTACTAATACAGGATTTGCTACCCCAAATCCAGAAAACACTAATCTAACCTTGGAGTAGATAATAGTGGGCTCAAAAGCAGGTTTATCATTAACAACAAGAAGCTAAGAATTTGACTCACAAGCAATTTGAGTGATTGACCCTGAAGGCAACATCGACCAAACCCAACAATTGGTCTGGTTAGTTTCAAATACCACCATAGAGAGCTTGAGGCTAGTCTTTTGAACATCGGAGGTCTTTTGTCGGAGAGAAACCCAACCACAACATCGAGACAACTCCAGTACACATCAGAAACAAAGTTTCGAATGGAGAACCTCGAGACAGAAGGCCTTTGAGGAGGCTTACTCTGCATATTTTCCACTGGAGTCAAAACAACCGGTGAGACAAGTTTAACCGCGAGGTGGACGGTGATAAGACACTCCAGGCTCGATTTGGAGGCCGGCGATTTTAACGAGCATTGTATAAAGTTCACCGGATCTATGGAAGTCTCTGGTAAATAAGGTTTCACCGGCTGAACTTCACAATCAGACAACGGTGTTAAATTTGGATCTATGGAAGTTCACCGGATCTATGGATGGTGATCCAAAGACTTCGCTCCCGGTTCTGTTCTAGCATCTTCAGCATCACGACCAATAGATTCGAGCACCTTATCCTTTGAGGTGCCAAAAATACCGCCGAGAAGCCAACGAAGAGAACCAGGGACAAGAGATGAGAGGAGTTCCAGAAAATCTTCGTCGAGCTAGTAGATCTTGAAACCTCCGAGGCAGAATCTGAGGCCGGAGGTTGAGATGGTCGAATAGGAGGCAGGGGAAGCAGATCTTTGAAAACTCGAGCTTTGTCCAGCGGGTCCGGTGGATCCGGCGGAGGCAGCGACACCAGACGCGACAAGACGGTCATCCTCCGACGAAATCCAGGGCTGAGCAGATTCGATCGATTTGTCGTCGCCGGAGTGGATGGCGAGGAGACAACTATCAGGAGAAAAACCACTGGAGAAAAGCTCATCTGAATCGTAGGTTTGATATGCTTTGCACTACTTGATTTCATTGTCCGTTACTTGCTTTAAACACTATACGTATATCCTATATATATGACACTAGCTGATACACCACCCATTTTATGTTTTAGAGGATTTTTTCTTTTTCAAACTAAGTGATATTTTCAAATTTTAATGCAAAATTTAGTGATGTTTTTTACCGTTTAAATTTTGCATATTAATTTTCTATTGGTTGAATTGTGTCTGATAGATAATAACTGTTATTATTTTTTAAACGACTGGATTATTATTATTCATGGAAACCAAAGTTCATCAACCATAAATAAACAACCAACTCTTTTTTTTTTTAAATAATTAATCCAAATTAATAATCCCATAATTATTAATTCTCAACGGTCAATTCAACAAACATCAATAACTAGCGGAAAACACATAATTAAATCCAACCAATAAATCCAATAATTCAATTTAAAACAAATAAACCAAATTCCAATTCCAATAACTATCTAGTATTTCTAGCAACCTAAACACCATGTTCTACTAAAATGAAATAACAATAAAATCCGTAATCATCCTCTTCCTAATGCCTTGATTCCGTGATCACATTTTTCATATACCTTCAACACATGGAAAAATGAGTTGCGTAAGTATTTAATAAATACTCAGTGAGCCGGTTATACCACCTACGGTAGGGGTGGGCAAAATATCCGAAACCGAAAAAATCAAACCGAACCCGACCCGAAATTATCCGAACCGAGGCCGAATCCGATTTTATAAAATACCCGAATGAGTTTCATTTTCTTAAAACTGAAAAACCAAATTCGAACCCGAACTAAACCGAACCGAAAACCGAACGGGTATCCGAATTACACAACACATAAAATTAAATATATATATTTAGATATAATGTTCACATAATTTATGTATTTGTTTAGTTTTTTTAATAGTTTTTTCAGTTGATTTGGGATTTGTAGGTATATTTGGTTAAAATAAATAATTTAATTAGATAGATTATTTAGAATTTTCATTTTTGTTATATATTTTTCGGAAAACTTGAGTTAAAAATAAATTAATCAAACCAAATTAGGCTAAAAATTACGTAAGTATGAATATTTCGGGTAACCGAAACCGAAAATTATCGATGATATGGTCAAATTTCCCTTTGTCCTACTCTCTCAAATTAAGAGATCGATTGTAGTACTTAGGGTATCGAATCCACAGGGAATCAGATTGCACAATAGATTAATAGTTTTCAGATTATGCTAAGCCGAATAAAGTAAGTAAAAACGATTGCAGAAATAATAAACAGGATGATTGTAAACTTTAAATTCAATAAGAGAAAAGCGCTAAGCCTTAAGAAATTCGCAGGAATAAATCCAAGTTGTAGAATAAAATTCCTATTGGGATAATTGATGATGCACAATTCTAGAACTCGAAACACTGTTGTAAAGTAAATCAAATGTCGTTGCAAATACTATCTATGTTTAAACCCTAGAAAACCAACTGTCGTTGCGAAATCAGATTGATCTAAACAAGCAATAAATTCAGGTTCGATTGTTCACAAGGATTCAAAGCCAACTGTCGTTGCGAATCGAATCCTTGCTCACCTATGATTTAGTTCAGGTAATTCAATAATAATGTCTCATCTATTAAACAACCTAATTCAGTGCTAAATCAGAGTTAATGCAATCAAGGTGAAGAATATAAATATGATGTAAATCCCAATAGTAATTAAACTCTACAACTCTTCATTAAACTTTTGAAAAATCCCTAAAACCTAACTAGGGAATTACTCAGACATAGACATGAATAATAAATCCCTAGTATAAAAATCTTTAAGTATAATAAAGCATAGCCTAAACAATGGCTGGAAATATATATTTATAAGGTACAAAACCGTCGTGGGCCCAATTGCAAACATCTGGGCTTTTTGGCGCGAAAAGAAAATCTTCTAAAACTTGGAATCTGGGCTGGTCCGATGGTCGTGTCGATCGACACGATTAAGTCTGTCGATCGACGCTTGCAAATCTTCGGTGTCGAGCGACACTAGTATCCACGTCGCTCGACACTGCCTCTGAATGTTGACTCCGAACTTGCCACTTTAACTACTCATTCCGTTAAGCTCCAAAATGCTCCAGTAAACACCAATTGAGTCCAATTCGTCCTTGTACCTAATATAAAACACCAAACACTAGAAAACACCAAAAGACTCTATAAAACAGACATATATCATGGTATAAAAACGGGTAAAAACCATGATATATCAACTCCCCCAAATTTAGCCTTTTGCTTGTTCCTAAACAAAACAGTATAACCACTCCTTTAGGAATCACATACCTTAGCAAAGTCATCCGGTGATACTTAGATGTTTCCCTAAAAGTTTAGCAGTTCTTCAAATTGAATCCAAACCCCTTAGAGAATCTCAGACTTTCAGTTGCAAACCTCTTTCTTTTAATTAGGTGCGGTCTCATCGAGGGAATATAGATCGTTGGACCTTCTCGATTCTTTCACTTCCTTGAACACTTTCCTACGTTTCACCCTCTCTCTTCCCTCTGAAACTGTATCCAATTAAGGATGTCATAAAGATGCATGCCTTTGTTGAACTTTTTTCTTCAGAATATAATAATTTTTTTTTCTGAATAGGCTTGCACTTTTCTGAAGACTTTTGCTTGCTTTTTTTTATTTTCTTGGCATCTCTATGACTTCACTAGATCAGCTCTCATTACTAGTGTTCTTGTGGAAACAGGGTCATGAGGGTTTTTGGTTGATCTAGGACAGTTGAATTCGTCATTTGGGAAGAAGTTTCAAGAGTGGTCCGTCCTCGCTTTCAAGTGTTTGAAAGCTGAATCAAGTCCTGCGATTACCAACGCCCAAGACAAGAGATTTTAGTTCATTAGGGGGCGGGGTCTTTGACATCCTTTCTAAGTTCTCCAGAAATCTGAACTCGTTCTGTTAAACTGATCAACTCCCAGTTACCCACCTTGTAAAACTGACTAACTTGCATTGGAAATGGTTCCTGAGTGATGTTCAAAGCAAGTCTAAAGGAGGTTTTGACTCTAAAATTTTTTTAAATTGACTAAAAAAAGCCAAAAGAAAACACAAAAATCAGCGACTACCTCCCCAGACTTAAACAACACTATCCCCAGTGTTATTAAATCTAAGATTGGCGAAACAAAATAAACAGGAAACGAAACGAACAAAAATCGAAGGAGAATGTGGTACCTGGGGGTCGTGTCGAAAGACACGAACTCTGTGTCGATCGACGCTCAATGTTTGGTCGCGTCGAGCGACTTATGTTCTTCATCGATCGACACGTAATTTTCCTTGGTGTCGAGCGACACTGCCTATGGCGTCGCTCGACACAGTGGTCTGTCATGAATTCTCCTTCGCATTCAAAAGTTTATTTTCCTGAAAATCAACACAAAAGCGAAAACCAAACATAAAATTGAAAAAGAAAAGAAAAATAAAACAAAAGAAATGGTTAAAAGATTTACAAGTGGGTTGCCTCCCACTAAGCGCTTGTTTTAAGTCCTTAGCTTGACCGTGTTAGGACCTTCAGGACTTAATTGGATCTCTGGGAAGTTTAGTACTTCCCTTATCTAGGTGGATGGTTGCAGCCTTGTTCTTCATTCTGCCCTTCTTGCCAGCTCCCCCAGACTTATAAGAAACTATTCCTAGGAAAAGTTTCATCGTATTCTGCATCATTTGATGAATGACTTCCTCTCCTTTCTCCTTTAAATCTAAAGGGATAATGATCCTGAACTTGGAGAATGGTTTGGAAGCTTGCTTTCGTCTAGTCTTGATGGGATTCACCTCTTCTTTGCACTCCTCATAAATTCCTGCACATTCATCAGAAGAAAAACCAAGCATTCTACGAGAAACTCGTTGCTTGCATGAGTGCGGAACAACCTTGTCAACTTTAAAATTACTATTAGAAGACTTGAAATTAAGTATGGGAGGTGCGTACCTTTGCTCTATGGGAGGCTTGTGAGCTGGGAAACTTGCAGGAGTTAGCTTTTCTCCTTTAACAACCGTCCAGCAAGAGAAGTTATCCATGAGGATCGCTGGGTAGAAAACCTCTTTGTTGATCTTGGTAAATGAAATTCTCTGATTCGGGAATCTAAGATCGCACCAATAGAAGTAAGGAATGACGCACCAAGAACCATAGGCTTAGTTGTCTCAATGATGTGCAAATCAGCTGGTACAAGACAATCTCCTATCTGAATCTCTAAATTAGGGATAAAACCCACAACAGCTACCTCAGTAGAATTGATCAGACCAACAAGGGCGTTTGAACGTTCTATACTCGTGATTCCCAGCTTCTTCACAATATCGTGAGATATGACATTCACAGTAGCTCCAGTATCCAAGAGAGTGCCCTCCAATTCCATTCCATTTATCGAATATGGAACTATGAACTGCCATGGATTCTCTAACTTTTACAACTTCCTTAGCACTGGTTTCTCGACTATGTTGGGCTCTTGCTCACTGTCTCTTGAAGTAGCATCTGTAGAAGGCTTCTTTGGAGCTCTGGGTAATGGAAGAGGTGGCTTGTAGACACGTTGAACTACACAAACAAAAGCTTTTGCAGAATCGAGACTGATCTGGGTTTGGTGTCGAGCGACACTGTCGTGCTGTCGCTCGACACTTGAATTTGCCTCGTGTTGATCGACGCCAGATATGATGTCGCTCGACGCCTTGATTTCCTTCGTGTCGATCGACACGATCTGAGCGTCGATCGACAGAGACTCTGTCTCGAAAATATCAGCCTTTTCTCCCTTCAGAAACTCGTCGATTCGTTTTCGAGCTTGGTTCTTCTCTGTTCCAGACTTCAAACTGAGCATATTGCTGTGATGTCGCTTCACCGATTCACTTGTTTGTGCCACCTGAGTATCGAGCTTCTTTACATGAATGTTTAAAGATTCGATCTTTCCATTCAAATCCTTGTGGATTAAATCCAGCTTACCATTCAAATCCAACGTCATCTTTTGCTGTCCTTCCAGCATTCGCTCAACCGTGGACTCCATCTTACTCTCTGCAGTAGGAGGTGGAGGTTTCATATAAGAGGATGAACCATAGTTCCTTGTGTAGTTGTTGTTCTGAAACGGTCTTTTGAATAAAGAACCATATCCCTGCTAATTGTTGAACCTCTGATATCCAGATCCAGCGACGTAGTTCACATCTTCAGGTTCAAACGTCTCAACTTCCTTAAAGAACAGAACCGTCTTCTTTCCTGCAAGGAGATCATGCATCGAATCCAGCTTCTTTGTGACCTCTGCAAACTGATTACCACTGACGTTCTGACCCTGACTCCTCTCGAAATCAACACTCTTTGTACTGTTGCTGCTAGCTAAGTCCTCAATGAGTCTCAAGGCTGTCTCTGGAGAATTCATGTTAAAATTCCCGTTACTCACAACATCTAATGTGGTAGCATATCTCGTGGCAATCCCTCTGTAGAAAATAATTAGCAGCTGAGCATCTGTGAAGCCGTGATGCGGACAGTCTATCTGGTAGCTTTTGAATCGGTTCCATGCTGCTTTAAATGCCTCGAAGTTGCCCTGGTTGAATGCAGCTATCTTGGATCGTAGATCTTCAGACCTGGCATTGTCAAAGAAGTGGGCCAGGAAGGCATTCCTAGTATCCTCCCAGGTAGTAAGTGATCCTGGTGGAAGCATCCTAAGCCAGTTCTTAGCTTTCCCTTGGAGAGATTAGGGGAAAAGCTTGCAGTATAAGTAGTCCATGGAGACTCCATTAGCCTTGATGCTCGATACAATATCCTCGAAAACCTCTAAGTGGTTCATCGGATGCTCATGAGGTAGTCTGCAAAAAGGGTTCTGAGACACAAAAACGAAGTAAGCTGGCTTCAATTCGAAGTCGTTCCTTTAGAAAGGAGGTGGGAAAATCACGGAACAGTTGGCATAGTACTGCTCTGGCCAGTTGTAGTCCGCAAGTGTACGTCGTGGAGCATCATTCGTGTCGTTTCTCAGCCCAGCTGGCTGGTTTTGCACCCCATGCCGAGCGACGTCCTCTGCGTGTCGCTCGACATGTTGATTTTCTTCAGGTTGAGCGACGAGAGCTTGCTGTCGCGCGATACGACGTAATTCCACCCGTCGAGCGATCTTCTCCTCATGTCGCTCGACACGTTCTTGTTCTTCGCGAGCCAGTCGTTCTTCCTCTTCGTGACGAGCGATCTTACATTCCTCTGCAGCGGCAGGGTCCTCGATGACGTTTCCATTGTCGTCGATCCTTTCTCCATCCTCATTGTATCTCAATCCTGCCAGATCACGCAGGATTCCATCTTCGTCTGGTCTCAGAATGATTCTTCCTTGAGCAACCATTGTTGCTACTTTTCTATTCTCACGCTCTAGACGTGCGAGTTCCTGAAGACCGTAGTTGACTAGCTCTTTGTCCTTGTTGCTCCTAGTGCAGCGATCAGACATGCACCTGAAACCACAAAGTTAAAAACTAGTTTAGTAAACAAAAAGAAAAAAAATACTTAGACAAAATCCTAGTGATAAAAATCTAATGGCTTGATTCCCCTGCAACAGCGCCAAAATTTGATATGGTCAAATTTCCCTTTGTCCTACTCTCTCAAATTAAAAGACCGATTGTAGTACTTAGGGTATCGAATCCACAGGGAATCAGATTGCACAATAGATTAATAGTTTTCTGATTATGCTAAGCCGAATAAAGTAAGTAAAAACGATTGCGGAAATAATAAACAGGATGATTGTAAACTTTAAATTCAATAAGAGAAAAGCGCTAAGCCTTAGGGAATTCGCAGGAATAAATCCAAGTTGCAGAATAAAGTTACTATTGGGACAATTGATGATGCACAATTCTAGAACTCGAAACACTGTTATAAAGTAAATAAAATGTCGTTGCAAATACTATCTATGTTTAAACCCTAGAAAACCAACTGTCATTGCGAAATCAGATTGATCTAAACAAGCAATAAATTCAGGTTCGATTGTTCACAAAAATTCAAAGCCAACTGTTGTTGCGAATCGAATCCTTGCTCACCTATGATTTAGTTCAGGTAATTCAATAATGATGTCTCATCTATTAAACAACCTAAGATATCCAATTCAGTGCTAAATCAGAGTTAATGCAATCAAGGTGAAGAACATAAATATGATGCAAATCCCAATAGTAATTAAACTCTACAACTCTTCATTAAACCTTTGAAAAATCCCTAAAACCTAACTAGAGTTAAAAATAAATTAATCAAACCAAATTAGGCTAAAAATTACGTAAGTATGAATATTTCGGGTAACCGAAACCGAAAATTATCGATGATATGGTCAAATTTCCCTTTGTCCTACTCTCTCAAATTAAGAGATCGATTGTAGTACTTAGGGTATCGAATCCACAGGGAATCAGATTGCACAATAGATTAATAGTTTTCAGATTATGCTAAGCCGAATAAAGTAAGTAAAAACGATTGCAGAAATAATAAACAGGATGATTGTAAACTTTAAATTCAATAAGAGAAAAGCGCTAAGCCTTAAGAAATTCGCAGGAATAAATCCAAGTTGTAGAATAAAATTCCTATTGGGATAATTGATGATGCACAATTCTAGAACTCGAAACACTGTTGTAAAGTAAATCAAATGTCGTTGCAAATACTATCTATGTTTAAACCCTAGAAAACCAACTGTCGTTGCGAAATCAGATTGATCTAAACAAGCAATAAATTCAGGTTCGATTGTTCACAAGGATTCAAAGCCAACTGTCGTTGCGAATCGAATCCTTGCTCACCTATGATTTAGTTCAGGTAATTCAATAATAATGTCTCATCTATTAAACAACCTAATTCAGTGCTAAATCAGAGTTAATGCAATCAAGGTGAAGAATATAAATATGATGTAAATCCCAATAGTAATTAAACTCTACAACTCTTCATTAAACTTTTGAAAAATCCCTAAAACCTAACTAGGGAATTACTCAGACATAGACATGAATAATAAATCCCTAGTATAAAAATCTTTAAGTATAATAAAGCATAGCCTAAACAATGGCTGGAAATATATATTTATAAGGTACAAAACCGTCGTGGGCCCAATTGCAAACATCTGGGCTTTTTGGCGCGAAAAGAAAATCTTCTAAAACTTGGAATCTGGGCTGGTCCGATGGTCGTGTCGATCGACACGATTAAGTCTGTCGATCGACGCTTGCAAATCTTCGGTGTCGAGCGACACTAGTATCCACGTCGCTCGACACTGCCTCTGAATGTTGACTCCGAACTTGCCACTTTAACTACTCATTCCGTTAAGCTCCAAAATGCTCCAGTAAACACCAATTGAGTCCAATTCGTCCTTGTACCTAATATAAAACACCAAACACTAGAAAACACCAAAAGACTCTATAAAACGGACATATATCATGGTATAAAAATGGGTAAAAACCATGATATATCAACCGACACTAACCGAACCGAAACCGATCCAAAATTTAAAAATACCCGAATGGTATTATATTCCTAAAACTGAAAATCCGATAACCGAATTAACCAAACCGAAACCCGAACGGTTACCCGAACGCCTACCCCTAACCTACGGCGTATCACTCAGGCTCAGATAAAACAACCCGAATACCAATATAAACCAACACACAACACACACAAAGCACAACATTGCATTTTGAACCATTTGGGAACAACAACAGTACGTGTCGAGCGACACCAGCTAGGTGTCGATCGACACGACCAAGGTGCTCGTGTCGAGCGACACCAGTAAGGTGACGATCGACACGACAACTGCACTCGTGTCGCGACACGCCTCAATGTAGCACCAAAATCAAGTTTCTCCTCTCTCAACTCAATTCCGGGTTACACGAATCGCAAACCTGCACAAAATACAAACCATACGAAACCACATCATTCACAGCAAGTCCAAACAAACAATCCACACGAAAATCTCTGACAAAAACATATCAACACAATCCATTATTGCCTAGAAACCATGGTCGCGACTCATCTTAGCCTAGGAATGAAGGAAAGACGGATTGAGACTGATAGGAACACACGAACATACCCTTTATGACTCGAAACCCACTGATCCGAATCAACACCATGACGAACACGAGAAAGAACGATTCAAACGTCTCAAAACTCACCAAACACCTTCCTTTGATTCACAAATCGCAAGAACACAAGGATTCTCTCAATTCATTCTCAAATTCACCTTTTCTGCCTCTAACTCGCGGTAAAGAGAAAGCACATGCTTATATATATGTTAACCCTAGAATAACATCACTAAATCGGACCAAAATCACGATAAAAAACTTAATAACGCGGTTCAACAATTGCTCGTGTCAAGCGACACATAAGCAGTGTCGATCGACACTCCACGATCAGTCGTGTCGATTGTCACACGCACTGTGTCGCTCGACACGAACACCAAATATCTCATTTTTGGTTCGCGGAGAATTTTGGTGTTCGCGGATGTTACACTAACAATGATAAAACAACAATTGAGATTTTATTTTTTAAAAAAATAAAAAGTTAATGACTTTTTAATTAGAATGCATTAACCTAAAATATTAGTAGTAGATATGAAGTCAATGATGATCCTTAAGCCATCTCCAACCCTACTCCAAATCCCACTCTAAAAAGAAGTTTAAAGTAAAATCCTCTTCAATCCCACTTTAAATTCCACTCCAAAATAGAGTAACTCACCTTTTTACTCTACATATAAAGTAAACTCATTTCTCACTCTATTTTAGAGTTAAATTTTTATATTTATAAAAAAGGCCTTTAACGTTTTACTCATTCTACTTTTATACCTAAAATATATTATTAAAAGTGTGTTTTTGTTATTGGTTCGTTAATCTTGGACAAAATGATCAATGACCCTTTAACAAAATTACAAAATGATAATCAAAATCCACATTAAAAAAAACTTTATCCCACACAATTAAAATCTTTAACAAAATTACAAAATGATAATCAAATGATTTAATTGATCATTTGTGGGGAAAATTCACTAATACCAATGCTTAGATTATATTATTTTCTCTTTTTCTATTGTGTAATGTAATTTTATTTTATAATAAGTTTTCAATTAAAATAATATAGTGAATTATTGCTAATTATAAAATAATTGGGTAAAATGTGTAATTTTGATAAATTAAGGATGAAAATGAAAATAATATACTTAGAATATTCTTTTTAAAGTGAAAATAGAGTAATGGGTTGGAGAAAACTCTTACTTTAAAATAAAGTTACTCTATTTTGGAGTAAAAAATAGAGTAATAGGTTGGAGGTGGTCTTAAGTACTACTCCCTACGTTTTTTTAATTGATGTTTTAGAAGAGAAAATTATTTTTTAAAAATTGATTTTTCAAATTCTCAATGCATTTTTAATAAAAAAGTAATGATAAATTATAAATCTCAAGACACATAAATTGGATTTATTGAATTATTATTGGGTTAGAAATATAGAAAATTGTTTAGTGCAAAATAAATAATATTTATAGCTCAGCATTTTTGCGTTTTCTTAATAGGTGAGAAAATTCTATGACATCAAACAAAACAAAAATGGAGGGAGTAGTAAAATAATACATTTTTTTTACATTTGCAATGCATTTTTAATAAAAAATAATGATAAATTGTAAATCTCAAGACACATTAATTGGATTTATTGAATTATTATTAAGATAGAAATATAGAAAATTGTTTAGTGCAAAAAAAAATAATATTTATAACTAAGCATTAATGCATTTTCTTAATAGGTGTGAAAATTCTATAACATCAAACAAAACAAAAACGGACGGAATAGTAAAATAAGATATTTTTTACATTCTCAATGTATTTTTAATGAAAAAATAATGATAAATTGTAAATCTCAAGACACATTAATTGGATTTATTGAATTATTATTGATTAGAAATATAGAAAATTATTTAGTGCAAAAAAAAAAAAAAATTTATAGCTAAGCTTAATGCGTTTTCTTAATAAGTGGGAAAATTCTATAACATCAAACAAAACAAAAACAGAGGGAGTAGTAAAATAAGACATTAACTTTATTCACTTACATCATTACGTTATACATTCATTTATTTATAACTTTGGAAATCAGTATTAATCAATCGGGTAACCAAACCCAAAATAATTCACGCAAACGATAACTTACACCATTAACCATGCATTGTATATAATTTATTTTATTCATATCACGATACATAGTAGTAGAGTCTAGCCGGCAACAGGAACTTGGACGACGATCCGGTTACTATTAACCCTAATCCTGACCCGGTCGCACCTAAAGTCTCCAGTCACCGCACTTCCTGCGAAAATCACGACTGCATCAACCCTCGGGTTCTCACTTTCTATCACCGAAGCCGCATAGTCTCCATTCTTCCCCACAAGCTCCGGCCATGCGTTTTTCTCTACGAGGAGTCAAAGGAACCCAAGTTAGAGATCAATACCATCACTCGATTTCCATGGAACTAAAACAATATATAATCAATCCCCTACTAAATAATAGAATATTAGCTTATGGACTAAACGAGAGACTACTAAATAATTCTACGATTTGATTCGAACGGAAAGAAAAAAAGAAGAGGAAAGAAAAAAAGAAGAGGAAAGAAAATTCAACTAAAAATGAAACTTACATATAGCTGTAATTTGTAAGAAAGAAAAAAAAAAAACCTTTTAAACCCTAACAATATAAAATTATTAACAATAAACGAAACTTACGAGGACATTCGGACGACATTTCCCCCCCTTTGTTTATGTTGTATTGTGGTATACTCGTCTTTGGGAATTTGAGTTCCATTTATAGAATCGGCTATGTAGATGTTGTGTCGGTGTTCTTGATCGGTGACGGTGAACTTGTAGATTCAAAGTCAAAACTTATCATTTTAATTCCGAAAAAAACAAAAATTAAGTAGCCAATCCTGACTTTTATAATTTGTTTGGCAAAAGCTTTTAATACCTCATTTGACATTATTGAGCTTTGAAAATTATAGATTGTTGATCGATACCCAAACTCACATAAAGATAAAGATACTGATTGCATCTCTTTGACTTTTGTACGTCTGAGTTCAACTCCGTAAGAAGTAGGAACTAAATTATTTTGCTTGGACCATTTGGATTTATGGGCTTTGACCAAATACTCAATGCTAATCTTGAGGAAAATATAGCATTCATGATTCGTTAAATAATGGTGATTATTATCATATTGAATGGACTTACATTCAAGGTTTCTGATACTTTTATCGTTAATGATGTTTTCAATATATATATAATCTTTTTCTAAAAGGTTGATTGGTTTCATTGCATTTGGACGGTTGCGATTGTAAGTGTTAAACACCTACAACAGTCATACGTTTATCAGGAAATGTAGACACGCCCATCTGCGGATGGTGTTAGACCAAATTCGATTGCATTCAGTGCCTAGCTCTTATGCGGGTGAGGATCGCATCATTTACAGTCATAAAGAAATGGAATACAAAGATTCTCTCTCGGCTCACAACACTTGGGAGCAACTACAACACCGACATAACAAGGAAGTGTGAAATAGACTTTTTTGGTTCTCGCAAAGTGTACCTCCACTACAAGAAAACTGTTAATCTGTGACGGATTTTTGTGACAGTTTTTTTCGTCACAAAAGATTGTGATGGAAGTGGGACGAAACTGTGACGAAAATGAAAAACGTATCAAAATCGTCACAAATTTGTGACGGAAAACTTCTGTCGTAAAAACGTCACAAATTTACGACGGAGTTGTGACTATTTTAAAGAACGTCACACTTTTTGCGACGCATTAGCGACGGTAAACTATTCGTAACAAATTTGCGACTCTTGTGTGACTCATTTGTGACGCTTTTCTGGGTTCAAGTAGCGTCACAAAAGAGTCACAAAAACGTAACATATTTGTGACTCTTTTGCTACTGATTAGCTACGCCCAGATGAATTTTGGTGTTTCAAATGTGTATTCAAGTACTATGATTATATAGAAACATATATTATTCATGTGTGGACTAAAAATTTTACATCTAATTGTTAAATCTTCTATTTCCAAAAAAAAAATTATAATGTTCATATCAATCATATAAGCGTTATATAAAGTATAAGTGTTATTACTTTGTAATCTTTGTAAAATTTTTATTTTTTGATAAATGGACGTTTGAAGTTCAAATTACCTAAATATAATCATTCAAATGGTTCTAAGATCATAGAAAACTTGTTTTCAACCCATAAACTTACCAAAAATACATTGAAATGTTTAAGGTTTAGGGTTTCAAGTTGTGTATACACTTAGCGTCACAAATGCGTAACAAATTTGTGACGATATTGTGATGAAAGTGTGACGCTTTTAAGTTTTGGGTTTCAAAACAATTGGGCTCCCACCAAAATTTGGGCCACCAAATTTTCCCTCTCAATTATAGTTCTTATACATATATATAATAATGGATCATATATGAAGAATGTATAATTATTCTACAAAAACAACGAATGTATATATTCAAACAACAAACACATATCATATATATAACCCAACTAATATAAAAATAAATAAATAAATATATATATATATATATATATATATATATTTATACCTACCATATAATGAAAAACTATATATTATATACCTTAAACTCCAAATCCCTATACTTAGAATTTTTTTTAATATTGAGACCAAAATTTTGGTTTCCCTCTAACATAATTTTGAAAAAGAATTTAAAATATTTGGGCTCAACCCATATATTCACAACCACACATTTCTTCTCCTTTCTCTCTTCCCATACACAAACTCAAGAAGAACTTGTCTCTGTAGCGGTCGTCTTTTCCGATCTCCCTCTCCGGTGGTCGGTTTTTCTCACCGCCACCGTGAGAGGAACCGCTACATGCTCTTCTGTCTCCGACTCCTCTTCGATTTGGACTCGAAGGCTGTTGAAAGCCTCGTCGATTTTGGAGATTTGAGTCTGGGTTTGGAGCTTTGTACAAAATCAAGTTTCTCTGCTCTCCCGTCGCTAGTGGCTTCAGAGTTTTCATCACTACAGAGACAAGTTCCTCTTTAAGCTCACCGGTAAGTTTTTGTTAAACCCTAATTTGTCGCACCTTTGATTGATTTTGCTATTCTCATTTCAGGATGCATTCTTCTACTTAATTGTTCTGATGCGGTTGCAGAGTCAAGAGAACCAAACCGACGATCAAACCGGACCATAATCCCTAACCGGAAGTACTCGCAATAATCGATCGTGGTTATTGTTCTTTATATTATTTCTGTTATTTGTTTCTTGCAAAATAAGAAGAGACTTGGTCATCCTATTGTTTAGGAACCACTCTTCCTCATTTTCCACGTTCTATGTTTTGTAGGAGTCACTACTCCAAGTTGTTTCTGTTTCTCTATTTAAAGAAATGAAAAGCCAAAAACAAAGGCAATCTTAATTGCCAACAAAGTTCCTTGTTCTTGTTACTTGCTACAAACGTTATTACTCTGTTCTTATCAATCCCAAGCGGTGATCAAAAGTCATCGCTATCAATTGGTATCAGAGCACTTGTGCTAGATCCAATTTTTCGTTTCTGTTCTTTCACCACGTTTTCACAATTCCACCAAAAAAATCATCAACACACGTAACCATGGCCAACAACAAAGACCGTATTGAGGAGTTAGAGAAAGGGTTGGGTTTCATCACCGATGAGATTCATCATTTGAAAACGGGTATTGGGGACACCACAGAAAAGTTTCGTCGGTTGGAAGAGTCGAATCAATCAATGGAGAATACCATCAAGAGGTTGATGGAGATGATGACCCAAGACCGAGGTATCAATTCTAACTCACCTCCAGTTCTTCCACGACCGGAACTGCCGATCCCACCAAGGAGAGATGAAGCCGCACCGATCTTTCCAGCACCGGCTAATCCATTTCGACAGATTAAACTTGACTGCCCACGATTCGATGGTGGTGATCCAGCGGAGTGGCTGAGTAAGATCAAACAATACTTCACCTTTCACGAGATACCAATGGGACAACGGGTGAGTTTTGCTGCGTATCACCTTACCTCCGAAGCAAACAGTTGGTGGCAGGCCATCTCCAAGGCGCTGCACTTGGACCCGAACACCGCCCCTTGGGAGACATTTGAACACGAGCTATGGATTCGCTTTGGACCATCCGATGGGGAAAATTTCCACGAAGCTTTGTCCAAGATACGTCAAACTGGATCACTGCGCGACTACCAGAAAGAATTTGAGCGGTTGATGAACAAAGTCGACAACTGGTCCGAACAAGCCTTGGTAGGGACATTTCTTGGGGGGTTGAAAGACTCTATCGCGGACAACGTGCGTATGTTTTCACCAACGACATTGCGCTCTGTCATCAATCTAGCCCGGCTCCATGACGATCAGCTGCAGAGACAACGAAAGACATTTTCTCCGCGGCCTTTTTCACCAGCATCGAGTACACATGCTCCTTCGCCGCCTGCAGCACCGCCGCAAACCACCACCATACGAGATTCCACCGGACCAAAGAAATTAAGTTGGGAGGAGATGAAGCGGAAGCAGAGTCTCGGATTATGTTTCAGTTGTTATGAGCGGTACACTCCCGGACATCGATGCCGTAAATCACAACTCCTGCTCATGGAGGGAACCGATATGGAGGAGGAAGATGAGGAGGTCTTCCACGAGGCAGAGGGACCGGAAATTTTGCTACAAGCCCTCACAGGTTGGGATACGCCACGCACTCTCCGCGTTCTCACTTCGGTGCAACACCAATAGATGATCGCCTTGATCGATAGCGGCTCCACTCACAATTTCATCAGTTCACAAGCCGCCAATCGACTTAACATGAGGATCACACCAACGACTCCTTTCACGGTTAAGGTCGCTGATGGCCACCCGCTGCGCTGCCGTGGTTCGTATCGGAATATGCATACGGAACTGGGAGGTGTGTCCTTCAACATCGAATTCTTTGTGCTTCCTCTCACAGGTCTCGACGTCGTTCTCGGGATTCAATGGCTGGAGACGCTGGGTCCGATTATCTGCGATTGGAAAGAGCACTACCTCAAATTTTTGTGGGCCGGAAAAGAAAGGGTTATTACTGGGCTTAAGCCCAACTCGATTGCACAGGCCCATAATGACGAAATTCGCAGAGAAGCAAAGATGGGCCAGACTTGCTTTGCCCTGCGCCTACATGAGTCAAACAACACCGTATTGCCCACTGTACCACCAGAGATGCGTCGCGTGTTGCAGAGCTTCGACAGCGTTTTCCAGACACCAAGCTCACTACCACCACAACGAGATATTGAGCATCATATTGTTCTCAAGGAAGGTTCAGACCCTATCAACGTCAGGCCCTACCGATACGCTCATTTCCAGAAGGAAGAAATTGAACGCCAAGTTCAAGCGATGCTCGATTCTGGGTTAGTCCGCCCAAGCTCGAGCCCATTCTCATCACCGGTACTCTTGGTTAAGAAAAAAGATGGATCGTGGCGGTTTTGTACGGATTATCGCGCCCTCAACGCAGCCACAGTCAAGGATAGATTTCCCATCCCAACCGTTGATGATATACTAGATGAGTTACACGGAGCGTCCGTGTTCACAAAGCTCGATCTTACGGCTGGGTATCATCAAGTACGCGTTCACCCACCCGACATCCACAAAACGGCTTTTCGCACGCACAACGGACACTACGAGTACACGGTTATGCCCTTTGGGTTGTGCAATGCGCCATCTACGTTCCAGTCACTGATGAACTCGGTATTTCGACCACACTTGCGTAAATTTGTTCTTGTTTTTTTTGACGATATACTGGTGTACAGCCGCTCGTGGGAAGATCATCTGGAGCATGTTCGGATCGTCTTCCAGCTTTTGCACGAGAACACACTCTTTGTGAAGCTGAAAAAGTGTGAGTTCGGTAAAGCGGAGTTGGAATATCTTGGACATATCATCTCTGGTGATGGTGTCAAAGTGGACCAGGAGAAGATTCGGGCAATGCTGGATTGGCCACAGCCAACGACAGTCACAGAACTACGGGGCTTTCTCGGACTCACTGGCTATTACCGAAAATTTGTCCAAAACTACGGTATCATCGCAAGACCACTCACTAATTTTCTTAAAAAAGGGAAGTTCGAGTGGACACCAGCAGCGGACTCGGCTTTTACGGCGCTCAAAACCGCCATGACTACTACCCCCACGCTCGCAATGCCGGATTTTGACGAACCGTTTGTGATTCAAACGGATGCTTCCGGCGAGGGTATCAGCGCGGTTCTCACCCAAGGAGGTAAACCACTAGCGTTTATGAGTCGTTCCTTAGGCGTCGCTAAATGCGATTGGTCCACATACGCACGCGAGATGTTGGCTATTGTGATCGCTATCCGCACTTGGAGGCCATATCTTTTGGGAAGGCGGTTCACAATACAAACTGATCAGAAGAGTTTGCGGTTCCTTTTGGAACAACGCATACTTACGCTGGAGCAGCAAAAGTGGATGGGCAAATTGGTCGGGTATGATTACGAAATTACTTACAAACCAGGGTCCTGTAACGCAGCGGCAGATGCCTTGTCATGGCGTAACAACAGTCCACGTTTGGACTCCATTTCCGTGCAACATTCGATGATTTGGGATGAGTTGCGGCAGCTGGGCACATCCGAGCCATACCTCCTTAAGATCGGCATGTTAGCTGAGGTTTCACCGGGACAACCGTATACAAAGCGCAACGGTCTCATCTATTATCACAACCGGGCTGTTATACCTCCAGGCTCCTCCCTCATCATCACATTGCTCCACGAATATCATAACACCTTGTCCGGGGGCCATTCAGGTATTCTACGCACCTTTAAGAGGCTGTCCTCTCTTTTTTATTGGCCCACGATGCACAGGACAGTTCGTGAGTATATCACCGCTTGCGATGTGTGTCAACGAGCCAAATACGATGCCCTCTCTCCCGCGGGATTGCTACAGCCGTTGGCCATACCTGAACGTATTTGGGAAGACATCTCCATGGATTTTGTTGATGGTTTACCAACATCTAACCATCACACAACGATAATGGTGGTGGTGGACTGGCTCTCCAAGGCCGCTCATTTGGTGCCCCTGTCTCACCCGTACACGGCTCGGTCCGTCGCAGCTAAGTTTGTTGAGTTTTTCGTAAAGCTCCACGGCATTCCAAGATCCATAGTGAGTGATCGCGATCTGGTTTTCGTAAGTGAGTTTTGGAAAGAATTATGGAAAGCCTCTGGGATGAAGATTTATATGTCTTCTGCTTACCACCCCCAGACCGACGGCCAAACAGAGGTGGTTAATCGCATCATCGAGCAGTTCCTTCGTTGCTTCATCGCGGACAAACCGAAACAGTGGAGCTATCTTCTTCCTTGGGCGGAGTATTGGTATAACACAACATTTCACTCTTCTACCGGCATGTCACCTTTTAAAGCAACGTTTGGGCGCGAACCACCACATCTCCCGGGTTATGAGGCGGGTACATCACCTGTCAAGGAGTTGGATGAGCAGCTGCTCGAACGAGATGAACTTTTGCGGGATCTCAAAGCACATCTCCACGCTGCCAGTAACAAAATGAAGCAGGTTCCAAGCGGCGGGATGTTTCTTTTGAGGTGGGTGAGTGGGTTTTTCTTCGCTTGCAGCCACACCGTCAACACACCATCTTTCGGAGAACGTCCCAGAAGCTAGCTACAAAGTACTTCGGCCCGTTTCAGGTGGAAGCTCGTGTGGGCCCGGTGGCTTATCGCCTTAAGTTACCCGAAGGCACGCGTGTTCACAATGTGTTCCATGTCTCTCTCTTGAAAAAGCGGGTCGGTGACGACACGCCTACGTCGGGAACTCTTCCACCCCTTCGCTCTTTCGGCTTTCTCCGTTTAAGACCAGCGCAGGTCTTTGAGTTTAGGGATGTTACAGTGGATGGCAAGCACAGCGTTGAGGCCCTTGTGCAGTGGCAAGATTTACCGACCACAGACGCTACTTGGGAGGATTTCGATCAGTTGAAGCAAAACTTCCCTTCTCTGAATCTTGAGGACAAGGTTCTTCTCGACGGGAGGAGTAATGATGCGGTTGCAGAGTCAAGAGAACCAAACCGACGATCAAACCGGACCATAATCCCTAACCGGAAGTACTCGCAATAATCGATCGTGGTTATTGTTCTTTATATTATTTCTGTTATTTGTTTCTTGCAAAATAAGAAGAGACTTGGTCATCCTATTGTTTAGGAACCACTCTTCCTCATTTTCCACGTTCTATGTTTTGTAGGAGTCACTACTCCAAGTTGTTTCTGTTTCTCTATTTAAAGAAATGAAAAGCCAAAAACAAAGGCAATCTTAATTGCCAACAAAGTTCCTTGTTCTTGTTACTTGCTACAAACGTTATTACTCTGTTCTTATCAATCCCAAGCGGTGATCAAAAGTCATCGCTATCATGTTCCTTTTGGTTTAAATCCTAGGGTTTGAGCTTGAGATATTTCGTGTGTCTTGGTAATCGTCTCCGGTTATGTGATCTTTAGGGCTTTTGGTTTGGAGCTCGTGAAAGTCTCTTCGGTTTGCGTTGGTTCCCTTTTGTTTCTTATCTAGGATGGTTCTCTTCTCTTCTATGCGTCTTGGAAGACCAATTGTGGTTTGAGTATGCTCAGGGCCACGGTTTCTCAGGTTTGGTTTCTGTTTCTCTCCCCCTAGCCTAGCCTTAAACACAATTAACTCTTTTTGTGTGCTCATTTGGTCATTTTAAGTAGGCAGTTTCTATTTGCATCTTCTAAAACCCACTTGATAAGAGTTTGGTGGAAATCTGTCCACTCAACGAGGCTAATGGTGTCTGGAGCATTAAAGGAGCTAGTAGTTGGGAAGGATGCCATTATGTGTATAAGGTTCAAGTCTACCATCCAAGCATATGTCCCAGTATAATTTTGTGTCCAAATGAGTCATTAATGGTTATGTATTTTCTCAAGCAGGCTTTCAGGAGATGGTAGCAAAACTTTTCTGGTTAATCTTAATTCTGATGATCTTAAACCTGAAGGATGGGACAAGGTACTCCATTCTTTATGAAGCAATCTCCTTCATCACAAGTTTCCTGTTTTGTGAAGGTATAATCATGTGCTTTGGGGAGTCCCAAAAGGGAGCTATGCTAGTGATCCAACTGGTCCAACCCATATAATTGAATTTAGAAAGATGGTTCAGGTTTGAGTTTTTTTTTTTCAGTTTTGAATATTGAAATTTGGTTAGGAAGTGTATACGGGGGATTTGGAACACTTATTAGCTCATGAAAAGCTAAATTTTGTAGTGATATACAAGGTCTTTGATGTTTTCATGGTAAACTTTCATGCCATTTTTGAGTTTGCATATTAATATTATGATTCTTCTCTTTGCAGGCTCTTAATTGTATTGGTATTAATGTCGTCTTAGGCGTTGTTTACAACCACTTGCATGCAAGTGGGTGATGGAGCGGAAGTAACGATAAACAGCTCAACCAAGGGATTCAACGGAATCCTCGCTTGGGACCTGCCAGCTCAACCAAGGGATTCAATGAATCCTCTCTTGGGACCTGCTTCTTGTCTGATGAACTTAATCGAATCAAGAACAAGGGATAGAGAATAATCTCCCTCAAAAGCAAAGCTTTCTATTAATCAAATCATAAACTGAATACAAAAGGAGATCATAATAGGCTATTTATAAGAAAGCATAAAACCCTAATATTCTTTAGAATATTCTAGAAGATAAACATTAAAACAGAAATATTACTAATTAAATAGATAATTATGATATTTGGAAATATTCCAAATATCTCGCTGCATCATGTCTCACCGGCCAAGAAAAGATTCGTCCTCGAATCTTGTATCTGCATCTGCGCTGCATCAGCTCTCGCCGGCCAAGAAAGATTCGCCCTCGAATCTTCAACCGGTTTTTCCACATTGGTTTTGACAGTTTTGCCAAAACCGGATTTTGCACGAATGTTGCCCAAACCGGGTTTTGCACGAATTTTGCACGAACCGAATCTGTATAAATTTGTAACTTTTTGAAATCTTCGCAGATCTGCAACTGCTCGAATTTTGCGCAATCTGATTTTCGCACGAATTCTGCACGAACGGATTTTTGCACGAACTCTGCACAAACGGATTTTGCACGGGACAGATTGTCAACATCATCTTCTTGAAAAACGAAATCAACAATCATGACTTCATCTGCATAGACGTCGTAGATAGGATCACCATGAATCTCTTTGTAGATCTCATGGATCTCTTCTCTCTCGACAAAAGGATTTTCGTCCTCGAAAGGATAGATGTTACTATCACTCACCATGATCACCAGAATCGTTTTTCGATTGAGAAATCAAAGAGACGCAGCTCTGATACCAACTGATGGAGCGGAAGTAACGATAAACAGCTCAACCAAGGGATTCAACGGAATCCTCGCTTGGGACCTGCCAGCTCAACCAAGGGATTCAATGAATCCTCTCTTGGGACCTGCTTCTTGTCTGATGAACTTAATCGAATCAAGAACAAGGGATAGAGAATAATCTCCCTCAAAAGCAAAGCTTTCTATTAATCAAATCATAAACTGAATACAAAAGGAGATCATAATAGGCTATTTATAAGAAAGCATAAAACCCTAATATTCTTTAGAATATTCTAGAAGATAAACATTAAAACAGAAATATTACTAATTAAATAGATAATTATGATATTTGGAAATATTCCAAATATCTCGCTGCATCAGTGGGCCACACGACAAAGAGTCTGTCCTTGACAAGGTGAGCACCTAAGATTTTTATAACTTTCAGTCTGATAATTAACTGTCCAGCCTGAATCCTCAATCTATCTTCCATGAAAAATGTATTTGCTTAGATAGTTCCAGGTTACTATTTGAGAAGGAACAATGATGGTTTTGTTGAAAACAGTACATGCGTAAACAATACAGCTAGTGAGCATTATATGGTTGAAAAAGGAAACACATGGTCTAGAGTATGTTTTGAGAAGAAGAAGTTGATGAAGAAGATGCTCCACGTACACACCGATCAAGTCAACAATCCAAACGAACAAGACATAGCACTCGGCTTAGGCACTGGCCCAAGCACCGCACGAGCCACCGCAACCTAGCTTCCATTTCTAAACCCTTTAAGAACTTGGTCTTATTTGAAAACAATGTCAACATTATTTTGTTTTGTGAACTTTCTTTTGTTTTTAGATTCATGTTTGAATGTCTTTATGTTTATTTTGGATTAATGTTTCAATTAGCTTTCATTTATGTTTAATTTTGTACAATTTCAATTCTAAAATCTGGTTCAGGAACAAAATATTGTGAATATATAAAAAGGTCATATTTATTAATCTGTCACAAATTTGCGACACTTTTGTGATGAATTAAGAACAATAGAATCCTCTAAAAGCGTCACAAATTCGTCGCAATTGTGACGAATTTTACCTTCACAATAGTGTCGCTAATTTATGACGGAATAAGAGAGTCACAATTTCGTAACAAATATATGACGCTTCTTTATCGTCACTAAACCGTCGCAGATCTATGACGCTTTAGGTTTGTCTCAAAACCGTCGCAAATTTGTGACGCTTTTTTATTCGTCTCTAAAGCGTCACAAATTTGTGACGAATGTGCGACGGTTTAGATTTGCGACGGTTTTTTAGCGACGCTTTTCTGACGCCATTGAGCGTCACAGATTAGCTGTTTTCTTGTAGTGCTCGGTTTGGGTTTTCCATGTGGCTCGCAATGAGAAATTGATTGTAACGGGTTATGATGAGTTGGGGGTATGTTCAACCATGTTTTTTTTGTGGGGAACCTAATGAGTCTAGAGATTATTTGTTTTTTGCGTGTCCATACTATTTTACCGTTTGGTTAAGAGTTGTGGAAGACTTGTTAGGGTCTACGGTGCAGTCGTGACCTAAAGCCCATGAAGCAAGGGCTTAACATGACCAAAAATTACTAATTTTAAGGCCATCATTTAAGCATAAAAGACTTTGTAGTACAGTGATTGGCGGTATGTTTTATGAGTTTTTTTTTTTTCGTGAAGGGTATGTTTTATGAGTTGTAGTTCGATTGAATAATATCAATTTTATGTGATTGTAGTAATATTTCTTTCTTGGGCCAAAATGTTTCTGTTGCTTTAGGCAGCCCAATAATAAAAGCCGAGCTTGCTATGCAGATACAGATGGGACAATCACTATGAGCCATCTAACCTCGCATTAGTTTGACAGATGGATGGCTTTTATCCTGCTTCGATTAGCATTTGAAGCCATTATCTATTATCCTTGAGGGAGAGGAATGAGTAGATACACATACATACATGTCATTAGACTCCTCACGTCATTCGCATCATCGACAACGCTATCTCCAATCGTGTCATATGTTTGTAATCTTCAACGCTTGTTCTATGTTTTCCACCCATGAAACCCGTTAGCTCGTGGTTTCTTTGTAAGTCGGTCAAATGTTTTTTTTTTTGACGTTCTCTTATCTATATAATATTTTAAGGTTTACACTAAGTTCAAGTTATGAGAGGATGTCATGTGTCATCTACTCTTTTGAAAAATTAAATGTCTTTTATAACCTCAACAATTAATTCTAACAATTTAATAGCCAATTACAACATTTAAATGTGTTCTTGTGCTAATAATTTAAAAACTATTTTATTTACCAAATTCAACAATATGATACATAAAAAAAGTTTACAAATGTGGTTTTTATATAGATCATTGTGATTTTTTTTTTAAAAAAGTCACAAAAAGCTTCGTTAAAACAAACGTAACATGAACAAAAAAAAGATTTTTAAAATTGTTAGAATGCTAAACTATGGTTGAAGATGCAATTAATACAATTTGTAGGAGACATAACACTTCTAACCAAGACTCACCAAAAAAAAACTTTAGTCCACCACAAATTGTGCATATAGAAAAACAAGATCACTTTATCAATGAATCGATATAAAATATAAAAAATAATTTTACGAGCGGTCTATTTCTTTTTTCATATAACATTGTATATGTACAACAATTTGCTATACATATTTTGTCTTTTAACCTAGATAATTATTCACTATAAATATCAAATTTATGTAATATTAAATACATAATTAGTCAATTAGAAATTATTATATATTTAACGATTTTAATTTTTAAATCCATGCAAAGCATGGGCAATCCCTAGTTTGTAATATTTTAAGAAAACAAAAAAAATCATAACCTTATCATAGATTATAAATATTTATCTCATAAATTTTGTTGCCGACAAAAAAAAAATCTTATAAATTTTGTTATCATACCGACATTTCTAAAATTTGTATATACTATAAAAATCATCTTATGAGGTCTGGTTTACTTTATCTACACGGATTTTAAATTCGGATTATATTTTGTATGAGATGAGTTGATCTTCCCTGTCTTATCAATTCACTTTCTACCTGACACTTTCGTACGTTATACATAACATTTATTTATAACTTTCGACATCAGTGACCGTAGCGAACACGTAATTGTTCAAGCAAGTAAGATTATTACATCACGACCAACCAACCAAACAATGCGTTGTATACAGTTTATTTTATTCATATTACGACACAGTTTGGCAGTAGTCGTGGTCCATTTACAAGTCTAGCCCACGGCAGGGGTCATGACGATCGTGCGGTCTGCATCAACCCAAATCCTGACCCGATCGCACCTGAATTCTAAAGATACCGGAGTTCCAAACAAAACCACAACAGCATGGACCCGCGGGTTCTGAGCCTGTATCACCGAAACTGCACTATCTCCATTTGCTCTGTAAAGCTCCGGCCATACGGTCTTCCCTGTACGTAGTCAAAGGAACCACATTAAATCGGTTAGTCAACTATATTTAGCATTTTAGTTTTATTTTTTGTTATTCCACAGAAAGCTAATGCCGATATTTTTTGCACTAAACTTCGAAATATGGTTTCTTAGAAAATTTCTCAAAAGAATATTTATACATCCCTATCTACTATATCCCCACTTAGATTTTGGTATATGTAACATTTTGAATTTGTAATTGAAACATCAACATGACTATATCCCCACTTAGATTTTGGTATATGTAACATTTTGAATTGGTAATTGAAACATCAACATGACGACAAAAAGAAAGAAATCACCATGCATTGCTTGACCATAACTTATAATGTTAATAGAAGATGCTTCAAAATTCTAGAGAATGAAGGTGAAATCCAATCCAACCAATATAAGGACATTTGATGCCATTTTTTTTGTTTTTTGTTTTTGTACTTGCGATCAGTCCAAACAGGCCAAGCTTCGACTTGCGGTCCTCAATTATATATCAAAAGATTGAGTCCAATTTATAGAGTAGCTTAGGGTTCGCCATGGGCAGGTTGTAGGTACCAAGTCAAAACAATGTGTAACCAAATTTGATATCACCTCCTTTGACATTTATAATATTTGTAAAGTTTTGAGATAACTAAAAATTTATTAAATTTTTGTATTAATCTCTGGGTTTCGAATCTCTGGTTAAACTTCCATTTTATTTTGGCGAACTTAAGAGCAAAATTAGATTACTTGTTTGTTATTTTAATATTGCG
Organism: Draba incana; assembly: GCA_963576765.1. Classification (NCBI taxonomy): domain Eukaryota; kingdom Viridiplantae; phylum Streptophyta; class Magnoliopsida; order Brassicales; family Brassicaceae; genus Draba; species Draba incana. The sequence continues at coordinate 10,102,637 of OY755204.1, read as the reverse complement.
TGGACTTGGCTCCTATTATCGAGAACTAAGGGTAAGGGTGCAAATGGTTTTCATAAGTGAAATATATAGAATGAAGGAGTGGAAAATTAATGATTCTTTTTTGTTCCACAAATACTTCTCCTAGATGAATGTTTTTCTCCAACTTTGTTCATGTAATCAACTTTTTATTAATGAAAGAAGTTGAATCACTTTTAAACAAATGTCAATCCAAACGGTAAACATTAGAGAAATACATAATTCCACCAATTATTGTTCCACTCTAGAGAAATCTATAATTAGATGTAATATTTTGCATTTCAAAGCGTATCCATTGTATTAATTATAAATTTTGTTTTTGGTTTATTGATGAATTGTTTTTGGTTTATTGATGATATTTTACATATTTTACATGTATATGAAAATATACAAGATACAATTGTTGGAAAAAAATATATATATTTACACGACAGATTTAGAAAATAACGAGAACGTATATGTTATGTTGTTATATGAATTTTCATTTTTCATGACCTATATTGATTAAATTTTCATCTTCACACAAGACAATAAACGTTTATAACATATAATTCCTATTTAAATCGACACAATATCATAAAATTTTATATATTCACTCAAATTATATTCTTCAACTTTTTGTAAATGTACAGACTGAAAAAAATTATTTTGGCGGACCAAAACATTTATGTGTGAAATCAAAATTTCATTATGGCAATTAGCCAAATTGTACCATATGTTCCTGGTATAACACGTGCATGACGAATAAGGGAGCGGTTAGTAAACGTAATTACATGAACATTTGCTTAAGAAATTACGAGGGTGAGTAAAGTACTAAATAACTTTACGATTTGTTCAGCAATTTTTTTGGAATATTTTTACCTTTGAAGCAAATTTTCTTTCTTAGGATTTGATTTGAACGGAGAAAAAAATGAAAGAAAATCAATAGTGAATCAACAATACTAAATTATGAATAGTACAAAAGAAAACTTGCCAAAACATCCGGACGACATTTTTCTTCTCCTGTTATTTCTGTAGTTGTGAACTTGTGATGTAGTATTTGCTGTGCTCGTCTTTTAGGAACTTGTGTCCAATTTATAGAATCGGATACGTCGGTGTCGGTGTCGGTGTCGGTGAATTTGATGGATAAGCTTTGACATCTATATCTTTTTGGTGACCTTCCGAAATTATACTAATCCATGGTCAAAACTTTGAATAAGATGAACCTAGGGTGTGAATGGTAAATGTTATAGTAATATAGAGTAATGAGGAAGAGAATACTTGAGTGGGAAGAAAAAATAATAATTATAGGGAGTAATTTGGAGATAATATAAATGGGTTTGTAATGTTAAACCCATTAAAATAAAGAAAAGTGGGCCCAATGACATATTTACGGTTCTAAAGATAAAATTTATATTTGCCGTAAATATAGCATATGTGGGTCGTTGTGATTGGTCGAGTGTGGAGTTTTGATGGTTTGCTCGGTGGAGGAAGACGACGGTTATTGTTGGTCGGTGGAGATTCTGTACAAAACAAAAACAATGACGAGGTTTCAACGGTGGAAAAGACTAGGCCGGAAATGACAATTCTGGCGACTGGAGCAAATCGACGACGAGGAAGGAGCAGCTCGGAGAAATAGACAACCGAGAGTCATGTAATTATCAGAAAAGAAAAGAATTTTTTTTTAAGAAAAATAAAAAATAAAAATTCACTACAGGACAAATTTTGTTTTACCCTTTTCTTTGGAAAGAGTTACTTAGTAAAAATAGAGTAAAAATGGGATTTATTTATAGATGGAGGATTTCCTAAAATCCCTAGGGTTTTGGGAAAAATTCCTAACGGGCCTCAAAGTTCAATACAACAAAGTCCAACAATCTCATTGTGCGTGCTGAAATTTTCACACAACAGAAATTGTGAAGATTCTTGTGAAGTAGAGCTTCTTTAGGGTTTTCAAACACTTAGAAAGATTTTAGAAAGATATAGAATTAGGGTTCTTATTCATCAAGATCAGAGCTTTTACAAAGATTTTTCCATCCATCACAAGTGAGGGGGTACATGCTTATTTATAGAGAAAATAGGTCGGTTCGGATGAACAGTAATATGGGCCGTTGATGGGCCTAAAGTAAACCTTCATCTTCTGGGCTTGATTACTGGGCCGATTAACGTTTTCTTAGTCGATTTAGGCTTATCGATTCTTCCAGGGGAGATTTGACCCCTACAGTTAGCCCCCCAGTTCAACAGTTTTATAAATAAAAGTGTTGAAGTAAGGGTGTCCAGGTGAAGAATCGATTTCCGTTTAGACTGTTAACGTGTTGACCAAAGTTGCCGAGCCCGAATGATTTGGTTGTACCCGATTCGGCGAGCTGACCGAGTGATGTTGCGAGCGAGTCGATTTCAGTCAGGCGAAGTCGCGAGCCGATCGAATGTAACGTTATAGGTGAGTCGATTTTGATCTTTGAGAAGTCGCGAGCTGCTTGAAGATGCGAGGCGACGAGATGGATATGCCATACATCTGCGAGTCACTCGATATGCGCGAGACGACTAGACGAACATGTCGCAAACTGCGAGTCGCTCGATATGCGCGAGGCGACTAGATGATGACGACGTATTAGTGTGTGAACAAGCCTCGGTAAAAACCTTGTCTAGAAAACCCGTGGGAAAAACCAGATCAAGGGAAAAAGAGCACAAGTCACACACTCGTTCAAGTCGTCATTGTTGGCTTCGAGGGTTGATTTTTGTTGTTGCGAGCCCAAGAGATGATTCCAAATTCGCGAGGTGCGAGTTGAAGAAGATGGCGAAGTGGGCGAGGCGAAGCTTGATTTGGAGAGGCGAAGGAGCTCGATTCGGCGAGGAAGAGGAGCTCGATTTTGAGGTGAATTGAGGACGAGTCGAGCTCGACGAAATGATTTGAGCAGTGAATGAGCTCGGCGAGGTCGAGAATCGAGCTCGGCGAGGTCGCTTGAGTCGAGCTAGGCAAGGTCGAGAATCGAGCTCGGCGAGGTCGTTTGAGTCATGCAGTGAAGCGAATTATTGAGGAGCTCGCGAAATGGAGGAGAGCAAGATGACAAGTTTCGCTTGATTCGGTGTAAATGTTTATGCTAATCCCCAGAGTGATGACGTGATCAGACTCCTTTAAGTTATATAGCATTGAGCTTCCTCATTGATCTTTTGACGAGATCGTTACTAACTTCTCCTTGTAAATTGGTTTGGGCCATAAACCTCTCATGCCAAGGCCCAATTCCAATACAAGCCTTCTTGCTTATTTATTTTATCAAGTCGTCATTCACCTCATGATGCCGACTCGAGCCTTCTTTAACAAAATTGATTCGCTTAATCGACACCGGAGTCACCTTAGATCGCGGTGAAATCAACCAGAATAGATCCAGCGAGCCGAATTGCACTGTACGAGGTGGTGCAAAGATTGACTAAGTCTGGTGAGGTGGGTTGAGTGATACACTGAGCTCAGCGACGTGGAGAATCGAGCTCGGTGAGGTCGCTTGAGTCGAGCTCGACAAGGTGGAGAATCGAGCTTGGCGAGGTCGTTTGAGACGAATTCTTGAGAAGGCTTGGAGACGAGGTCGATCTAATCAAGGCAAAACGATCGCAAGGTGTTGAGGTGTCGCCAAGGTTAAGTTGAGTTGATTCAAGGAAGAAAGCGTGCTGTGCAAGACGTAGTTCCGGCGACTTGGAGAAGCAGAGAGGTTGTTTTAACGGAGGAGGAGCTTGAATCCTTGTTGTGTTGCGGCGATAAGGTCGCGTAGCTTAAGAACTTGAGACGGGCTTACTTCCTCTGTTTGGATAGAGACAAGTTTGCGAGGTCGGCGAAGTTCGACTGTTGCGACTTCAACAAAGTTAGCGAGGTCAATTTGCGGCGACGCCATATTTGCAAGGTAGATTTAAAGCGGCGAGCTCGCGAGGCGACTTCGAGCAAGAGATGGTGAATTTCGCGCCGACGTCGAATCTAGCAAAGTGACTTTGTTGATGAGGTTGATTCAAAGTCCGTATCGTCGCTTGTTAGTTGCGAGCTCAAGTGTGCGATTTTGTTCTGAAACTGAGGTCGAGTCGAAGCTGCGGTGATTTTGCGATGTGAATTCAAGTCGATTCGGCGAGGTAAGCGAGTCGACTCACATCGAGTTTAGACGAGTCAACTCGGAACGAAATCGGTTCTTGTCGCGGCGAGCTAGCGAGGTCAATTTGGACAGTGAAAACCTTGATACGGAGCTACGTTAGTCTTGGTCGCGAGGATGAATCGACGAGCTCGTGTTGTTGGTGAACCGGCGATGAGAGAAGAGAAAGTCGCAGCGAGGTGAAGGAGAGAAATCGAGTTGATTGTTGCCGAGGTGAGATTGTCAACGAGCTTCAAATCAGAAATGGAGGAGCTGCGAGTTGAATCGGAGAGGTTGATGAAGACACGAGCTCAATTGCGAGGTGGTAGCAGAGACGACGACGAGGTGATGTTATAGGTTTGTGAAGTCAATGGGCCATTGATTTATTTCCAAGCCCATAAGAACAACCATTTCTTTTTTTGCACTCTTCTTTTCGTGACCACCTCTAATTTGTCTTCCTGAAGAGATTATGTGACTTGGCGAGTCGACACAGTCGAGTCAGATAGATGCGAGGCCAAACAGAGGTGCTGCGAAAGCCCAACTTATCAAATACGAGGTGTGGTGATGATTGTTGATACGTTGACTTGAGCATTTGATTTGGGCCACAATTTCCATTTGAAAGCCCAACTTATCAAATACGTTAAGTGGTTCCCTTGGCTAACGAGGCGCACGATGAGCTGAAATCAGCAACCTACCACAAAATGTTGTTGAAGAAATAATCGGCGAGCCCAGCGAAGGGCGATGATGATCGAAGAAAATGGCAAGCTCGTTGACAAAGTTTCGCTTAAGATATCGACGAGGCGAGCGATAAGTTTCGCCGAAGATACCAACGAGCCGAGCGACATGGTTCGCCGAAGATAACGACGAGCTGAGCATCAAGTTTTGCCAATGATAATGGCAAACCGTCTGAGTACGTTTAGCGGCGAACTGGTTTTCAGACGCATAACTGCGAGCCGGTTCGAAGAAATTTTGTGGCGAGCCGACTGATAATGTCTGTGATCTTGTCGTCATGATGGCAGAGCGTTTGGTCGGCAGACCGGTCGAGATTGAGATGGCAATTCGTCAAAGGAGACGGCGAGCCCAACCAAGAATCCTGATAATTGAGGAAAATGGTGAGCCCGGCGGTAAAGATTCGTCTTCGAGTTTGGCGAGCCCGGAGGCGATCATTCGTTGTCGACGAATCCAGCGACGGTGTGTTGCTGAAGATAACAACGAAATATTCTTGGCGAGGCGGGTTTGGACGCTAAACGGCGAGGCGGTTTTAAGACGCTTAACGGCGAGGCGGTTTTAAGACGCTTAACGACGAGGCGGTTTTAAGACGCGATGCGGTTTTAAGACGCTTAGAGGCGATGCGGTTTTAAGACGCGATGCGGTTTTAAGACGCTTAGAGGTGATGCGGTTTTAAGACGTGATGCGGTTTTAAGACGCATAGGGGCGATGCGGTTTTAAGACGCGATGCGGTTTTAAGACGCTTAGGTATTTGCCATGTTTGGCGAGGCCTGTTATAGCTCGTCAGCTAGGCCTGTTTTAGTTTGTTACTTAAAGCAAATTCAGTATACAGTGTACCTGATTTATATTTGCCAAGTTAGACCAGTTTGTTAAGTAAAAACTGGGTTTGCGAGTCAACCATCCTGGCTAACGGACACATTCTACTGAATGTGTCTATCCCAAGATGACTCGCGAGATGGACACCCCGGCTAACGGACATACTCGCACTGAATATGTCTATCCCAGTAATGAACTCTAAATTTATATAGTGCGCTTTATCCGTTGAGGATGTATAAGTATACTTCATAATGATGATGAAGTTTTAATCAGGTCGCCATTATGGCCATAATGACGCCCAATTTTTATTGATCTCGCGTTTAGACAGCTAAGTCGTTTAGCGAGTTGCCGCGTTTAGACATCTAAGTCGTTTTGCGGGCCAAACGAGTCGTAATAAGACTTGGTTAAAACCTTAGCTTATTGCGACTTGATTGTCGCGTTCAGACCAGAGTCGTTTAGCGAGTTGCCGCGTTTAGACATTCAAGTCGTTTAGCGGGCTGAACGAATCGTAATAAGACTTGGTTAAAACCTTAGCTTAATACGAATTGATTGTCGCGTTTAGACCGGAGTCGTTTAGCGAGTCGACTTGTCGCGTTTAGACCGAAGTCGTTGGCGAGTCGACTTGTCGCGTTTAGACCAGAGTCGTTTGCGAGTCGACTTGTCGGGTTTAGACCAAAGTCGTTTAGCGAGTCGACTTGTCGCGTTTAGACCGAAGTCGTTGGCGAGTCGACTTGTCGCGTTTAGACCAGAGTCGTTTCCGAGTCGACTTGTCGCGTTTAGACCGGAGTCGTTTGCGAGCTGAACGAATCGTAACAAGACTTGGTTAAAACCTTAAGTCGTTACATACTGCGAGTGGGAGTATGAATATACAGACCCACTCCCCCCCTTTTTGAGGAGGCAACTGAACTCGTCAGGAAACGAGCTGCTTACGTACCCTATGAAGGGATCGAGTCGTTCCTTAGGTGAAGCATTAAACTCGATAATAAAAGAAAAATAGATTTTCTAGATGCGCCTTATGAAAAGGATGCCTACGTACCCTCGAAATGGATCAAGCCATTCGTAGTTCTTATTACCTCGAGTGAGGATCATGGTCGGCGAGATGCTGCGAGGCCGCAAGCTAATTTGATGAAGAGAGCGACGAGGCCGCGAGCTCATTTGATGAGGAGAGCGGCGAGGCCACGAGCTTGTTTGATGAGGAGAGACTACTTTGAAGTTTTTTCACAACTCAAAAGTCAAAAGACGTTGAGGAACTAAGTCTCAGAGTGAAAAACCAAAGTAGTCTCTTACAGAGGGCGACGAGGCCGCGAGCTCGTTTGAATTGACACGATAAGTCAGATTGACATATCGCTAGAGAATTGGATGCATCTCTCCAACCGCAACTCCAAATGATATGAATCAAACGGCGTTGGAAAGCTGACTCAATTTTCTAACTGCTGGAGAAAATTCAGCTCGCAAAGGTTTCTTCTCGCATCGTGGCGAGCTGATTGTTTCGAACCGGCGAGACGGCCGGATTGACGTATTGTTAGAAAATTAAGCGTATCTCTCCAACCGCAACTCCAAATGATATGAATCAAACGGCGTTGGAAAGCTGACTCAATTTTCTAACTTCTGGAGAAAATTCAGCTCGCACTGATTCCTTCTTGCATCGTGGCGAGCTGATCTTGTCGAACCGGCGAGACGGCCGGATTGACATATTGTTAGAAAATTAAGCGTATCTCTCCAACCGCAACTCCAAATGATATGAATCAAATGGCTTTGGAAAGCTGACTCAATTTTCTAACTTCTGGAAAAAATTCAGCTCGCAATGGTTTCTTCTCGCATCATGGCGAGCTGATTGTTTCGAACCGGCGAGACGGCCAGATTGACGTATTGTTAGAAAATTGGGTGTATCTCTCCAACTGCAACTCCAAATGATATGAATCAAATGGCGTTGGAAAGCTGACTCAATTTTCTAACTGCTGGAGAAAATCCAGCTCGTAATGGTTTCTTCTCGCATCATGGCGAGCTGATTGTTTCGAAACTAAGTCTTCTGGCGAGCCGGTCGAGCCGATGTTAGTTTCTTCTCTCTGCGAACTGATCGACATGATGATAGAGAAGTGTCAGGCGTCCAAGTAGATAGAAAATGAGCGAGAAGTGTCAGGCGACGATGAGCCAGTCGACGAGGCGAACTGCCAGGCGATGAAGAGCCAATCGACGAGGCGAGCAGCTAGACGATGAGGAGAGCTGCCAGTCGACAAGGCGAGGAGCTAGTCGATGAGGCGAGCAGCTAGACGATGAGGAGAGCTGCCAGTCGACGAGGCGAGGAGCTAGTCGACGAGGCGAGCAGCTAAACGATGAGGAGAGCTGCCAGTCGACGAGGCGAGGAGCTAGTCGACGAGGCGTGCAGCTAGACGATGAGGAGAGCTGCCAGTCGACGAGGTGAGGAGCTAGTCGACGAGGCGAGCAGCTAGACGATGAGGAGAGCTGCCAGTCGACGAGGTGAGGAGCTAGTCGACGAGGCGAGCAGCTAGACGATGAGGAGAGCTGCCAGTCGACGAGGCGAGGAGCTAGTCGACGAGGCGAGGAGCTAGTCGACAAGGCGAACAGCTAAACGATGAGGAGAGCTGCCAGTCGACGAGTTGAGGAGCTAGTCGACGAGGCGAGCAGCTAGACGATGAGGAGAGCTGCCAGTCAACAAGGCGAGGAGCTAGTCGACGAGGCGAGCAGCTAGACGATGAGGAGAGCTGCCAGTCAACAAGGCAAGGAGCTAGTCGACGAGGCGAGCAGCTAGACGATGAGGAGTCAGTCGATGAGTTGAGCTGCTAGACAGCGAGGCGAGGAGCCAGTCGACGAGGTGAACTGCTAGACAGTGAGGCGAGGAGCCAGTCGACGAGGTGAACTGTTAGACAGTGAGGCGAGGAGCCAGTCGACGAGTTGAAATGCTAGACAGCGAGGCGAGGAGCCAGTCGACGAGTTGAACTGCTAGATAGTGAGGCGAGGAGCCAGTCGACGAGTTGAACTGCTAGACAGCGAGGCGAGGAGCCAGGCGATGAGGCGAGAAGTGCCAGTCGACGAGGCGAGCTTCTAGACTGCGAGGAGAGGAGCCAGGCGATGAGGCGAGAAGTGCCAGGCGACGAGTCGAGCTGCTGCAAAGCGGACTGGCTGTTTGCGTTGGTTTACCCATCCACAGTTGGCTCCCTCGGGTCGGCCGAGTCGGTCGCTGTAGTTTGCGGGTTAATTATTGACATCTTGCGAATTCGTCTAAGTGTTTGTTTCGTGTATGAAGCTAGTGTTGCGACATCCCCTCCTTCTAGCGCCAAATTGTGCGTGCTGGAATTTTCACACAACAGAAATTGTGAAGATTCTTGTGAAGTAGAGCTTCTTTAGGGTTTTCAAACACTTAGAAAGATTTTAGAAAGATATAGAATTAGGGTTCTTATTCATCAAGATCAGAGCTTTTACAAAGATTTTTCCATCCATCACAAGTGAGGGGGTACATGCTTATTTATAGAGAAAATAGGTCGGTTCGGATGAACAGTAATATAGGCCGTTGATGGGCCTAAAGTAAACCTTCATCTTCTGGGCTTGATTACTGGGCCGATTAACGTTTTCTTAGTCGATTTAGGCTTATCGATTCTTCCAGGGGAGATTTGACCCCTACACTCATCAGTCTACTAAGCTCATTTTTAACAACGGATGCAAGTCCAGGAAAACATGGAAGCAAGTCCAGGATAACAATTTGGACATGATCAAGATTGCAACTGAGCGTTCTTTTCCGTTTATGATTTAGAAATCTATGTTTTAAAATGTTTTTGATTTTTTAAATTTTATATTTTATTGAAAATACTATGTTTTCAATTTGGAGAAAATAAACTTTACTTACAAAAAAATTTAAATTCATCAATCTTTTTTAGAACCCCTTTATATTTACTACCTATAATCATTAAAAAAAAACAAAACTAAATTAGAGTAAATATGATAATCCCAATACAACTAATAGTATAAAATTCTTACAGTAGCTCACTATCTTACCTATCTATATTGATGTTTTTAGATTAAAAGAGTGAAAAATTATGGATATAGTAAATGAGAATATTTTGATCCGAAAAAAAGCAAATGAGAATATATTAAAAAATTGAAAAAATTTAGTGATGGTGGACTATGGTTTCAACTGAAAGAATAATTGTCTTGTGAATTTAAGTCATGGTTTAATTATATTCAAGCGTTACATCCATTTGGCCACTTAAAGTAGTGTCACATATTAAATTTATTTGAAAATTCGGTGAATACACTACTCGATAGTTATACTCACGTTGAAAGATTAGACAGGTGATAAAACTCCGGATTAATAGCCCTAATACATATTTTGTTTTGCAAGATTTAAGTATTTTATAATAACCAAAAAATTTAAACTAATTTTCGAAGTATGTATTAAAACCAGATATTCTCGCTATTTACCTCTACGAGACAATCCAAATCTTAATCCCTCAACTAACATGGTTAATCATCTAATCTTATGTTAGCGTCTTCTTACGTGTTTGTGATGAGTCAGCTCATGGTTTTAACTCTAAACCGAACATCAAACCGGTCAAGGAAATCATATCCCAAAAATCAGTAATTGTTTCTTAGTTTCTTAATTTCATATGTTGCAAATAATTGAGTCAAATATGTTTCCTAGAATATAGGAGCAGAGTAACTCATTTTCTCTTCCACGTTTGTTGTGGATCCATGATCCCACTTTTGCTTCATGTATTGTTTTCCTATTTAAAGAAATGAAAAAGACAAAAAGAGGTAATTACCCAAAAAAAACCAATGTTCTAAGTGTTTATATCTTTAACTTGCTTGTTTGATCAACAAATTGGTTTGTTCTAATATTGGGACCTACCAGTTTGATAGAAATTGGTTTGGACAATCTTTTATTTTACTAACAAACTAATTATTTTTACAAAAAAAAAAAGGGTATTCCAAACAAAACATATTCAATCCTCTCACTATTAAATGCAAAGTTGTTTTAGTTATAAGAGATTAAGTGTTTTAATTTTATTGGTTGATTCTTAAATAAATGATGACATGGAATGATGACATGTAAAAATGACTTGGCTTTAAGCTAATTAAAAAGATAGATTTTTTTAATTGAATCATTTATTTGAAATACTCTCAACAATATATCTATATAATAAATTGTTACATAATTTAAAATTTTCAATTAATATAATTTTTTTAAAAATAATCTTCAATAATAAATATGAACATTTGGGATTATTAAAAAATCACGACAATTATTCTTTACTTAAATTTGTTTTTTTGAATTAGAAGTAAATTTATTTCAGTAACATCCACCGAGAATATCTATTAATTTCAAAGATTTTCTGTTTTGGAAATAAAACACTAATAACTAAAAAATTCTATATTGGTCTTCAATATCCTTTTAAATTTGACAAAATAGTTACTCTCAAACATTATTATTCATTCGATATATGAGAGAATAATTAACAAAAAAATGTGTAAATGAATACCCTATATTAACTCCAAATATTTCAAACATTCGTGTGTTACAAGTGTTAAGCAAGTTTTCTTAAGTTAAAAATTTTCTTTTAAATGTAGATATAATAAGAATTTATATAAATGTACATAGTGAAAAAATATAGAGAAGAAAAATAAACAAAGATCGTAAGAAAAACAAAATATACATAGACCACTATAACATTGATTAAAAGTGTTTATATAAATGAAAAAAACAAAAACAAAAATATGAATGAATGATAACAAAGCATAGAAAATTATGTATTATAGAGTTTTAAAAAGTTTCATGTATGTACATGGCATAGATGAATCACCTAGGAAGAAAACTAAAAATTATTTGTTTTGTTTTGTGCTTTTTTCTTGAAGTTTTGTTTTCATGTATGTCCTTAATTTCTCGCTATATCTAATTCTTTATTTACATATTGTTATTCATCGTTTGTATTTTGTTTCAACACAAATACAAAAAAGTTACAAATCTAAAAATTTGTACTATTAGAAGAACATTAAAATATTTTTTTCTACTTATATATAAGTTTAACAAATTAATAAATACTAATGAAAAACTAAAAATTACGTAATCATCTAAATGATTTCATACCCGCACTTGGTGCGGGCAATCATCTAGTTGATGTTAAAAGGATAAAACATATTCATTTTAATCAATTATTTCGAAACCACAGGGTATGTCTACTACTTCATACAAAAAACTATTTTGTTCTCTTTCCAAACAAAACGCCGGGATTTCTATCCCTCCTCTTTATTTTCCCCTCTCCTTCAGTTTTTTCCATATTTGCCTCCATATCATCTCTCACCACACTCCTCTCTCTCTTCTTCACCTATCTTTTCTTGTTCTAGTTCAAATAGAAGTACGAGAAGGAGAAGACTTTTGTCTATGGAAAAAGATAGAGGACAAGTACTCAAAGAAGTAGATGGGAACTCCTGAGAATGCCGTAGCCTAGGAAGGAATGGCTGGTTCTTTTACAACACACCCAAGTACCCCAACACACTACAAAAAAACAAGGTGATTTTTTACGACGAAATTGATCACTAATGGGTCAAAAATAGCCATTTTTGATGTTTTTTTTTACCAAATCTCGGTCGTCAAGAAACGCTGGTTGGAAATAATTTTTTCGTCAAAAATTGATCAACATATTTTGACCACACGAGGTTGGTTTAAACATGGTTATTATTTTCTGACCAAATAAACAGCAAATAATTTTTGACAAGAAATAATGGTCAAAATACTTTTGATGCAATAATTGATCGAAAAGTTTGAAATTTTTGACGAAATTAATGGTCAATAATTTTTTATCAAAAATAAAAATCGGAATATTTTTAATTAATATTATAAAAATTTAAAAATTGGACTAAGATGGTCTAGCGACTCAAATTTTAAATAATCGATTTAATTATGCGGCCAATACTAAATTATTAGCCAAATTTAATTTAAATGGGCCAATATTGTTAATTCACCTCTTAAATACTTGAAAACCTTAGCTAAGGACACTAAAGCAAGTGTCTATTAAAAAAAAAAAAAGTGTCTATTAATATCACGTGTGAATTTATATCTTTTGCAACAAAACTAGATATAGTTTGGGTAGGCAACAATTTTTGTGAGATTAGTCTTGGTGTCTTACCTATTTCCATCGTTTTGTTATCCTCTTCCATGGAAATCATTTGATGGGCAGATTAAAAACAGACCATCAAGATTAAAATGGCTCATCTCCTCTCAAACGGTAATACGATCAATTCTTTTTATTTAAAAATTTTCCCGGTTAATATGATCAATTCTAAGGAGTGTCATGCATGTATTTCAGTTGAAATCGATGCTAACGGCTTAAAGTAATCCGAATTTCAGTTGGATGGTGTTTTAAGTTTCCAATATAGGCGACACAGTGTTTCATATAGTTTGAGCTATTGGATCTTCCACGCTACTCAATTTTTTTCTTCTAAAGGCAGATTTTACATATTGTATTGATTTTTCAGAATCGTAGACTTCTTCGATCACGGGTTTTATTTATTAGGGAATTTTGTAAATGAGTGTAGATTGAAAAATGTGAGTAGAAATACAATATATTTTCACAAGTGGTTTAATTAAGCTACCGAAATCGTATTGTTTTTACTATGTCAGTTTATACAACAACAATATAGATTTTTACACAGTAGTTTATTTTCTAACACCTTTAACGTACATAAATAAACGAATATTAAAAAATAAAAACGTATTAAACTATCCATCCATTGGAAGGCCAAACTATGTTTTCTCAAAAGATCCATTAATGCATAGAATAAAGGTTCTTAGCATGTCTAAATTCATATAAATACTTTTGTAATGCACTAAGAGATGTAACTGTGAGAGTGCTTAAAACAAAACTCTTCCATTATTCCTGTATGATATCAATCTAAAATCATAATGTTTTTGGTGACAAGTTGTAACATCCCGAAACCAAATTCTAGGAATTTGGAGAGGGTGTCGATCGACACCATGTTTTATTTGCGGTTCGGTTTTAAAATTTAAACGTCGGTTTTGCGTGTTGGTTTAGGAGAGCCTAGGGCTCGGGTATATAAACCATTCACGATCGTGATGGCCGCATTTTCCAGAGGAAAATTGGAGAGAAATCATTTGTGAGATTGAACTGAGAGAATTTGAGGTTCGATTGTGTTCGTGAGCGGTTCTTCGTATTGTTTCTCCTCCGTTAAAGCTCGGTTACGTGCGGTTCATTGTTGTTGGTGTTCCTCGAGATTTCGAGAGAAGGAGATTTTCTGTCCGTGCCTATTCGTCGCCGTGTTCGTCGTTCTTCGCCGTTTCTCGTCGTTTTTCACCGGTTCGATCAAATATCGAGGTGAGTGCGCGATCGTAGGCTCGTATAGGCTTGGAATTTGGCGAATGATTGTTTTAGGTATTTATCGGATTGATCACTGGTTGTTATTGTGTTTGATGTGTTGAAATCATGGATTGTTGAGTTGTTAATTGTGTTCTCTGTTCTAATTTTTCGGATGAAGAACAGGGTATCGATCGACACCTAGAGGTTGTGTCAATCAACACCAGTGTTGTTCAAGCGTCGTGCAACACTGTGAGGATATGTTGCTCGACGCCTGTTTTGTTGTTGTGTCGATCGACACCTAGTGGTAGTGTCGATCGACACCAGTTGATTTAAATGTTAAACTTTTAAAATGATTTATTTGTTTAATTTCATGTTTGTGCATACTTAGCCTGTAGACGGGAGGACTATCTCACTAAGTATTTATGAAATACTTATGCATCTCTTTTTCCCATGTGATGCAGGTAAAGATAAAGTGTGATCGCGGAATCGTGGCCAGAGAAGAGGATGATAAGGTGTTAGGTTGTTAGCACTTTGATTTGTTTCTATTAGTCTAGCGAACCGGTTAGGTTGCTAGAAATACATTGAATAATTGTTGGTTATTTATTTGAATAATTGTTATTGAAATTTGGTTATGAATTATTGTTTGATGAGTTTTATTTCAACAGTAGAATTAATTAAAAAAAAAGAACCGAGTGTTACATTTTGGTATCAGAGCCTATACGGTTTTAGGACTGTTAGGTTTGGATGAAACTGAGACTATGTGCTTTAATTGTTTATGTGAGCTTAGACAATTAGTAGTCTAGAATCATCCTCTTCGGCGTTCAATGAGATTCCGCGGTGAGTTTTGTATGTGTTTTGATTGTGACTTCTGGAGTTCTTATCTATTGATCTGTGTTGCAGTGAGATGGATACAAGAGGTAGAGGTCGTGGTAGAGCTGGTGCCCATGGGGGCAGAGCAGTTACCCTTGGTGGCAGAGTTGGTGGCCGTAGAGGCCGGGGTCATGGTCAAGGACCAGTTTCTGAGTCAGTGGAGAGTACGGCGCAGAGTGTATCTCAGAGTGCGGCTACCGCGTTAGAGTCCCAGATGCATTTTGCAGGGTCTATGAGTAAGACCAGTGTGGATCCTAGTGCCAGTGTGTTGGTTGGTGCCGTTATGGGTCGGGGAGTTCCAGTGGGCCCAGGAGGGGGTGCTGCTATAACTCCGGGTCGTGATGACCATGTTGTGGGATTGCTGACGCAGTTGTTGGCATGTTTTCCGCCAGTGGCTCCAGAGCAGGCTCTGAGTGTTCCTCCAGTGGCCGAGATGCAGCTGAGGGCTGCAGTTGCTGAGCAGCCAAGGGTTCCAGTTGCAGTGCATGTCCCGCAGCAGCAGCAGCAGCAACAGCACATAAGTTTGAGTTCTGGTTCTGGTTCCGGCAAAGGCGGTAAGCGTGCGCAGGGCCAGAAGAGGAGGTGGGATGATCCTTCTAGGATGAGTTCAGGTAGCCACGACCCTCATGGTTGTTTTGGGTACGGTAGTTCAGAGCATCGAGTGGTGAACTGTCCTAAGGTCTCCCGTGAGGCTAAGGTCTGCTTCCATTGCAGAGAGCCAGGGCATATGAGGCCGATGTGTCCCAAGTTGCTACACCTGGCGATTGTAGCGATTCAGCCAGCAGGTGTGCAGCTTATGGGTCAGATTGCGGTAGTGTAGCAGCCGATTTGTCTGATTGGACCTGCACTGTGTGTGTATTCTCGGGCAGAGTTCGGTCAGCATAGTGGCGCCGGGAAAATTACAGGTAAAATTCTAGACTCAAATTTCATAAATTCCTAGTGGTAGAATTTTTGTCGTTGTTGTTGTTTGTTGTTCTTTTATTTTACTGTGGTCGGGTTATCAGGGTTCTCAATGCATGTAAATTGTGTAGGGACCTTGTTAGTGGGCGGTTTTGAGTCCCACGTGCTATTTGATTCTGGAGCATCAAAATGCTACATTACTCCAGAGCGTGCCGAGAGCAGAGCAGCGCTGGTGAGCCCACATGCATGGGCAAGGTGGTTAGAGGTGGTTTCCTGGCAACTTCGGGCCGTGCCAGAGCAGTAGATGTTCAGATTGCTGGGCATTCGATGCCAGCGGACTTGGTGATTAGTCCAGTGGCACTGTATGACGTGATTCAGGGGATGGACTGGTTATCGTTTTATCGGGTTCATCTGGATTATTTCAGAGGCATAGTGAGCTTCGAGAGTGATGTTGGGAGGTTGATGTTTCAGGGATTGAGACCGACTTCCAGTAATCTAGTGATTTTGCCTATTCAGACAGAGCAGATGATAGAGCGAGGTTGCGAGGCCTACTTAGCGACGATTGTGATGTCTGATTCTGGTAGTGAGGTTGCTTTTAAGGATATTTGAGTTGTTCAGGAGTTTGAGGATTTTTTTGGTCATTGAAGGGATTACCACCATCTCGGTCCGATCCTTTCACGATTGAGCTAGAACCTGGGACAGCTCTAATATCTAAGGCTCCTTACAGGATGGCTCTAGTAGAGTTAGCAGAGCTGAAGAAGCAGCTAGAGGACCTTCTGAGTAAGGGTTTTATTTGGCCGAGTGTTTCACCGTGGGGAGCACCGGTGTTATTCGTGAAGAAGAAGGATGGGAGTTTTTGGTTGTGTATCGATTACCAGGGACTCAACCAAGTCACTGTGAAGAACAACTACCCTCTCCCGAGGATTAATGAGTTACTGGATCAGCTGAGGGGTGCTACCTAGTTCTCCAAGATTGACTTGGCTTCAGGATATCATCCGATTCCGATTGATGAGGCCGATGTTCACAAGACAGCATTCAGGACGCGTTATGGGCATTTTGAGTTCGTAAGCGTGCCTTTTGGGTTGACGAATGCGCCTGCGACATTCATGAGATTGATGAACAACGTGTTCAAGGAGTTTTTAGACGTGTTCGTTATCATATTTATCGATGATATCTTTGTTTATTTGAGGAGTTCCGAAGAGCATGAGGTTCATCTGCGTTTGGTTCTGGAGAGGCTTCGGGAGCAGAAGCTGTATGCTAAGTTGATCAAGTGCAGTTTTTGGCAGCGGGAGATGGGATTTCTTGGCCATATTGTATCTGCAGAGGGAGTTTATGTGGATCCGGCTAAGATTGAGGCTATTCAAGATTGACCTAGACCGAGTAGTACTACCGAGATCAGGAGTTTCTTGGGTTTAGCAGGATACTATCGGAGGTTCGTCAAGGGTTTTGCGAGTATGGCTCAGCCAATGACGAGATTGACCGGTAAGGAGGTTCTGTTTGTTTGGTCACCGGAGTGTGAGGAGAGCTTTGCGAAGCTCAAGGAGATGTTGACTAGTACGCCAGTGTTGAAATTACCGAAGCCAAAGAAGCCATACACTTTGTATACTGATGCTTCAGGAGTTGGTATGGGTTGTATTTCTATGCAGGATGGTCGAGTTATCGCGTATGCTTCGAGGCAGTTGCAGGGTAGCGAGCGTAATTGGCCTACGCATGATCTACAGTTGGGAGCAGTAGTATTCGCTCTGAAGATTTGGAGGTCGTATCTCTATGGAGGGAGAGTGCAGATTTTTACGGGTCATAAGAATCTGCAGCACATCTTTACTCAGTAGTTGTTGAATATGAGACAGAGGCGTTGGGTTGAGTTGCTGGCGGATTATGATCTTGAGATCATCTATCATCCATGGAAGGCTAATCAGGTAGCAGATGCCTTGAGTCGGCGGAGGTTCGATTCAGCCCGTGAGAAGCTCGTCAAGGGTCTTCTGCAAGATACTCTTGATCTCCCTGTTTGAAATCTCCACTTGGCCACTCGTCTAAGGATGATAAGGGGTTGCGACCTTGTGTTTAACTCCATTGGGTTTTAACAAGTTGGCGAACACCTTATTGATGAAGTGAGAGCCTCCATCGCTGATGACCACTCGAGGAACGCCAAACCTTGGAAAGATGATAGATTTAAACATTTTCAGAACTACCCTGGCGTCATTTGTTGGGGAAGCCAGTGCCTCAACCCACTTAGATACGTAATCGACAACCACTAAGATGTACTGGTTCCCATAGGAAGAAGGGAATGGTCCCATGAAGTCAATTCCCCATACGTCGAACACCTCTACTTCCAATACGAAGTTTTGTGGCATTTCGTGGCGCTTGCTAATGTTACCCTGTCTCTGGCAAGAATCACACTTAGAAACAAAATCATTAGCGTCTTTAAACAGGGTAGGCCACCAGAAGCCTGCCTGCAATACCTTAGAAACCATTTTAAAAGTAGCAAAGTGTCCTGCGTAGTTAGAACTGTGACAGTGGAAGAGTATACCTGGGATTTCCTTATCAGATACACACCTTCTAAAGATGCCGTCTGAGAATTGCTTGAAGAGTTAAGACTCATCCCAGAAGTATCTTCGCACGTCTCGTAGGAACTTCTTCTTTTTGTACTTGACAAAATCTCCCGGTTCTTGTCCCACAGCTAGGTAATTGGCAAAATCAGCAAACCAGGGTCGATCAGGAGAGCGAGTGACTTGGACATAGGCGACGCTTATGGAGTAGACTTGTTCTTCAGGGATTCCAGCATCGAGTGGGACTTGCTCAATTTGCAACCTAGATAGGTGATCTGCCACTCCATTTTCAATGCTCTTCTTATCACGAATCTCTAGATCATACTCCTGGAGTAAAAGGATCCAGCGAAGGAGTCTTGGCTTCGCATCTTTCTTCATTAGGAGGTATCTCAAAGCTGCATGATCCGTATGAACTATTACCTTAGAACCCACCAAGTATGTCTTGAATTTCTCAAAAGCAAACACGATGGCATGTAGCTCTTTCTCAGTCGTGGCATACTTGCATTGTGCATCATCAAGGGTTCTACTAGCGTAGTAGATCACGTGGAGTTTCTTGTCCTTTCGCTGTCCCAAAACGGCTCCCACCGCATAGTCGCTCGCATCCGTCATGAACTCAAAGGGGAGGTCCCAATCAGGAGGTTGAATAATTGGTGCAGTCATAAGTGCTCTTTTGATTGTGTGAAATGCCTC
Organism: Draba incana; assembly: GCA_963576765.1. NCBI lineage: Eukaryota > Viridiplantae > Streptophyta > Magnoliopsida > Brassicales > Brassicaceae > Draba > Draba incana. The sequence goes on along the minus strand of OY755204.1, from coordinate 10,083,659 downwards.
AAGACAAGGACCATCGAAATCAAATTTCACATCCTTGCAGAGCAGTTGAGTCAAAGGTCTTGCAATCTTGGAGATGTCCTTGATGAATCTCCTGTAAAAACCAGCATGTCCAAGGAAACTCCGTATTCCTTTGACTAAGTTAGGTGGCTGCAGACTAGCCATTACTTCTATCTTCACCTTATCCACCTCAATTCCATTCTCTGAAATCTTGTGCCCCAAGACTATCCCGTTTCTGACCATGAAATGGCATTTTTCCCAGTTGAGCACTAAGTGTTTCTCCTCACATCGCTGCAGAACTCTGCAAAGATTTGCCAAACAAACAGAAAACGATGAGCAATAAACAGAAAAATCGTCCATGAATACCTCCATGATGTCTTCAATAAGATCTGTGAAGGTGGACATCATGCATCTCTTGAATGTGGCTGGGGCATTACACAAGCCAAATGGCATTCTGCGATACATAAGTGCCATATGGACAAGTGAATGTGGTCTTCTCTTGATCATCTGGATGGATGGGAATCTGGAAAAAACCTGAATATCCATCTAAGAAACAATAGTAGGGGTGATTAGCAAGCCTTTCAAGCATCTGATCAATAAAAGGCAATGGAAAATGATCTTTTCTAGTTGCAGCATTCAATTTCCTGTAATCGATGCACATTCTATGACCAGTTACAGTTCGAGTTGGAATCAATTCGTTCCTGTCATTTTTCACTACTGTGACTCCACCTTTCTTAGGAACTACATGCACAGGACTAACCCAAGTACTATCAGAGATAGCATATATAATTCCAGCCTCTAAAAGTTTAATAATTTCCTTCTTAACAACATCTTTTAGATTTGGGTTTAACCTTCTCTGATGTTCTATAGAAGTCATTGATTCGTCTTCTAGATGGATCCTATGCATGCACAAAGTGGGTGAAATTCCAGTAATGTCATCTAGTGAATATCCTAATGCTCTACGATATTTCCTAAGTTCACACAACAGCAAAGCAGTTTCAGCATTGTTTAATTCAGCATTGATGATGACTGGATAGGTAAAATTAGGGCCAAGAAAAGCGTACCGTAACCCAGCTAGGAGGGTTTTAACTTCTACCTTGGGAGCTTTCAGCTCGCTCCACGGATTGTCGATATGAGTGGTAGACTTACCTTGGGGATTTGGAGTCTCAGATAGCTTTGGCGTATCTGCCCTGATATCCAAAGAAGCTACTAACTTCTCATATAAGCAATTCTGGTCCAGCTTCTTGGTATATTCATCCGCCTCATCGTTTAGAAATCTGTCTTCCGTTTTGGCTTTGGTTAAGGCAATCTCTAGTGGATCATCCATCAGAATTTCCTCTGCGACTTTGTTAGCGACGTCCTCTGGATCATTGATGGAGAAGGTTTGTCCATCTATCACAGGTCTCTTTAGCAGCTTATCCATCTCGAATTGCATCTCAATGTCTCTTAGTTGGAGATTGATACGTGCACGCTTGACATCAATCATTGCACTAGCTGTGCAAAGGAATGGTCTGCCCAGAATGAGAGCATCTCTTGGTTCTTCGTCCAGTTCAAGCACCAATAAATCTACAGGGACAAAGACATCACCAATTTTTCGCTGTAAGTCCTCTAAAACACCTATAGGAAGTTTAACAGAACGATCAGCAAAAATTAAAGAAATTTTAGTAGGGCTAAAATCCTTAAAACCCAGTCGTTTGGCAACAGAGTATGGCATGAGATTGACACTAGAGTCCAAGTCGCATAAGGAACAAGCAAAAACTGTAGAGTTGATCTGAACTGAAAACACAAAATGACCAAGATCTTCAAGCTTTTTTACTGTCTTGTTCTGTAACACAGCGCTACATTCCTTAGTTACCCTTAGATAGTCCTCCTCCTCGGTCACATTAAAAGTCAAGATCTTATTAAAATAACGTTTAAGCGAAGGGCATAAGTGGATAGCATCGACCAAAGGGATCTTGACTGTAAGATCGCTAACCATTTCTCTGCACTTTGCTTCTTCTAAGTCCTTCTGAGACTTCCTATGACAAACCGGGTAAGGTGCCATGGGAACATAGGCATTGGCCGGAGTACTGTTCACCAGACCGACCGGTCTGATAGTGGGACCGGTCGGTCCCACGTCCGATGGATCCTTGTCTTTTGCTAGAAAATCATCATTTTTGGATGCATTTGAACCATTAGCAGAGACAACCTTCTCCTTTACTGACCTGGAGATTGGCTCAAGAACCTTGCCACTCCTAGTGGTGATGGCTTTTACTTCCATTGCAGAAATGGCATGGCAGCCCTCTTTGGGTTTTGTTCCCCTTTCGCTGGAAGAGTCCCTTGCTGTCTCTTAACAACTTCTGCATTCTGAGCCATTTGAGTATCAAGCATCTTCAGGTGAGTTATCACAGCTTCTAAACGCCCATTAATTTTTGTAATGTCGGTGGAAACCCTCTGCTGATTAGTTAGCATGAGCTGCATCATAGCCTTCAACTCGTCATTGGGATTAGCAGCTTGAGGTGGAGGAGCTTGTTGTCTAGGCTGGAACTGATTCTGATTTTGGTATCCGGAACCTGAACCTTGTCCATACTGCTTCTGATACCCTGCATTGTAGCATGTATATCCCTGAGCTGGTGGAGCTGTTCCTGATGAATTGAGAAAGAGTTTATGAGCCTGAACAGACACTTGCTGAGGGTATACCTGATCCTGATGGTTTGCAACGTTGGTGCTCCTGTATGATAGATTGGGATGGTTGCGGTAATTGTTGTTGAAGCCTCTGCTCTGCCCAATCCCTTAACCATTCACATAGTTGACTTCCTGAGTATCCCCTGGGGCTAGCGTTGCATCCTCGGAATAGCAGATTGCATCTGAAACATCCCCAACCATATTGACGCCCTGATGGCTTCCTTGCAGAAAGTCTCGGAGTTTAGCAGCTGTCAGCTCTGCTATCGCGTCTGCAGATGGCGTGTCAACACTGCAGACTCTCTTTGATCTTTCATATTCAGCACACTGATTGCTGGAACTCTGTGCCATATTGTCAATCAATTGGTAAACACCTTCTATGCTCTGGGTCATTAAGTCACCATTGCTGGAGGAATTAAGACTGGTTCTGTATTCCCAGGTGACTCCATCGTAGAAGGTCCTGAGTATCTGCTCCTCAGTAAATCCATGGTGGGGGCATTCCCTACGGTACTCCTTAAACCTATCCCAGGTTTCAGCAAATGACTCTCCACCTTTCTGCGAAAAGTTGATAATTCTGCCTCTGAGCTGAGCTGTCTTGGTCTTGGTGTAGAAATAATCCAAGAAGGCGGCTCTAGCTTCTTCCCAGCCGTTAAGAGAATTAGGAGGAAGTGACTTGAGCCACCTCAGAGCTTTGTCAGCGAGAGAGTGCTTAAATAACTTGCACTTGAGGTAATCAGCTGGTACCCCATTAGCCTTGGTCGTCTCACAGACCTCTTCAAAGTTCTCTATGTGATCCATGGGGTTCTCAGCAGCCAAACCATGGAACACATGTCTTTCTACCAGATTAATCAGTTGTGCCTTAATCTCGAAGTCATTTCTCTGAATCTCAGGGACACGAATGGTTGATCTGTTCTGGTAGAAATCGTGCACATTGTCCCCTTCTCCAATCCCTCTCTGCGGCGGAGGATTCTGTCCTTGTGGCGGCACCTGTTGTGCTTGTGGCGGTACCTGTTGTCCTTGTGGCTGCACCTGTTGTGCCATCATCATGGCAAACTGCGGCTGCATTGTCTGCATCTGTTGTTGCGCCGCGAGTGTGCTAGCAGTAGTTGCAGCACGAATCTGCTCTATCTGGTCGAACAAGGTAGCCTGAAGAGCCTGGTTATCAGCTTGATTCCCTTGGTCTATAACTGGCAAGAGGTTTCTTTGAGCTCTGTTAGATCTTTCTAGCTTGGCTAATTCTTGGTTAGATATCAGAGGTTCAATGCGATTACTTCTCCTCTACATACACCTAGAATCACAAGCAAAGACAAAAACAAAAAGAAAAACGAAATTAGAAAGTACTTAGACCAAATTTGCAAGTCAAATTCGATGGCAAACACAATTGGTCCCCGGCAACGGCGCCAAAAACTTAATATGGTCAGGTTTTAACCCAAAATAAACACTGCAAGTGCACATGCACGCAATAGTAAATTAAGGGATCGAATCCACAGAGACCAAAGGCTTACTCAACGAAATATAGAAAATTGAATTAAGCTAAGCAGGAAATAATGATTTTGGGTGTGATATTATCAAGCTTAAAAGACAAGATGCAAATAAAACGATTTAAATTCAGATGATTAAAAATGCTAGGTACTAGGGAATTTTCAGGGAGCCACATTCATAAACCAGACAACTATTCAAATTCTAATATGCATGCATCTTAAACTCAAAACTCTGATATAAATTGCTCCACTTCCGTGATAACAATTACTTTCCCTAGAGATCCGAGTGCCTAAACTTCCGTTTGGTCACGGCTATCCTAGATAAGCATTAATGTTCAGGTTTGATCAGTTCACAATTGACTCTAATTCACTTCCGAGATTAAAGACTAATTGCTCATCAACAACAGTTCCAATGATACACAAGCTTTCGGAATGTGTATCAACCTAAGATCTAGAGATTAAGTTATCAATTAAATCCTAGTATTATGCCTAGCAGTGATGAAGATGATAATTAATAAACAACCTATTTGTGTCTGATTTATTCTGTGAAATCCATCGAAACCCTAAAACCTAACAAGATAACTACTCAGATATAATGGAAAGAATAGCAAACTTAGATAACGAAAAGTGCATAATCAATAAAAGAGAAATCAATAAGGTTCAGAAATTCTTCTCCGAAAAGTAGAGGAATCTTTCTCCTTGCATACAATTGCTCAAAAGTTCTAAAAGTCTCCGTAAAAACGTCGTGAGAAAGAGAGTCTCAACCTAATAGGTATTTATAAGATAAAACGGAGAAATAAGAGTTTTCTAAAAATCAGGGGTATGGACCGGTCGGTCCATTATGTGGATCCGCGGATCGATCGGTCCTTGTTCCGGGTCAGTCTTGAGGTACCAAATATGGAACGGTCGATCTACAACCAGACCGGTCGGTCCGGTCATCAAAAACTCCGATTCCCGTTCAAATACTCAAATCTCCTTCCCAAACGCGTGCTGTTCCAAATCTCCGAGTATGAACCTGGATATTAACTCAAAACAACTCAAAAGACTCTAAAAACTTGTGACAATCATAGTTAGGAAAACCCAAATTCACGTTATATTACTAACCGAGGCTGAGCGTCTTGAGTTTGAAGAATATGCCATTGATTTGAAGCTCATGCGGCTAGAATCTCCTTATACGAAGTGGGCAGAGCTTGGATTTGATAGGATAGCACGGTTACTCGGAATTATCAAGGATTTAATTGTGGCTCATGGGGCGAATGATGATGAGTTCATTGATCCTAAAATCGATATTATGTTTCTTTGAGTATTAAACTATTGTCGTGTTTGTAATGTTGTTATAATTGTTACTATAGATTTGTAATAATCATCGTTATGGATTTCAATAATAGTTAATTATTTAGCGTACATTGGTGAAATATTAATATTAGTTAAAATGTAGTGTATCAGGTTCATACGATGTTCATACATTATTTGATAACTATATCAGTCTTGGTATGTTTCAATTATCACGTGTGTTAACCTTAACAAAATATAAAACATATCAAACTCAATGAAATAGAAAGTTCCAACATTAGATAAATTGTATCAATAAGTATTCAAAAATATTAAAACTAAAATATTTATAACGGTGACATGAAAGTGTTTCAATAGTCACTCCTCTAGCTCATCCATTGTCTAATAAGCCATTATGCTGTTTTTGACGGTTCGGCATCAAATCAGTATAAAGACAATAAACTCGGTTAGTCGAGTGAGCATAATGAAAAAATTATATGGATTAATTTTGTCATATGGTGCTCTATTGTTACTTACAAGTCTGCAAACCTATCTACTTTTTTAATATCAAGTTTTTAATGATTAATCATGAATCAGCCCTTACCGTCAATGGTGCGAATCTATGGGCCTTAAACAAATCAAACGTTTTTATGTTGTTAAATTTACATGCATATAGTTATAAAAAGTTACTAACACGATATACTTCACATACCTGAATAAGTGCCAAGTTTTTACCATCGGAGGATAATGAGCACACTGTTACTATCGATGACATTATTAATACCGTCTTTGATTTGTTGCGTTATTTCACCCCATGCCATACAAGTTATTATTGTGCTCTTGTTTTTTTTTAATTTAAATCAGTCAGTTTATTAAACGAAATTGACACATAACAAATCGGACATACCTTTCATCGTGGATCCTGAATGTAATTTTTTTGTATTGGGTCTAGTGATAAGAGAATGCACCATGCTAATTTCACCGGTTTCAATAACATAACCGATCATATCTGTAGATAATAAAAACGTTTAGTCCTCGAGTAGTGACAAATATTTATAAGGACAATGTCCTCTTACCCAGTGAATAATTTCTTGCAGGTGATCCTCTCATTAATGATCCATAGTTCGCAAACGAAAAGAAGAATCATTTGTTAACGTAATTTGTTGGATTAACGTTAGTATCATCAGTGAACACAATCCTTTGGTTGTTGGGAACCACGTCCGATACACCGACTGCATTGACAACTCTTAAATTGTTAACAATTCGCCATTGATTTTCCGCAAACATATCGTTGTACCTCTCTCCTAATTGCTGAGGTACACTAACATAAATCTTGGTTTCCTATGGATCATATATTATAAAGTAAAAACATCAGTATACAAATTGAAAAAATCATTAAATCATGATAACTTTGTAGAGGCAAAATTAACATATATATGTCTCTCCTCTAATGGAATTATAAACTAAATTTTATTATTTACACCAAATTTGTGTAGATTAATTATTTGTTGTCCACAGCTACAACGTCTTGGTATTCCTCTTACGCAGCTACCACGACTTGAACCGGAAGATACGTTACTCATCTCTACAAAAGAATTAAAATTTGAAGAGACTATAAGCCACTCAATTCTCCACCATTAACCCCAAATTCAAAATACTTGTCAATTGATTGACCTAGACATAGAATCGAATGTTGTTTATCAAAGGGTTTGTAGATCTGCAAAATTGAGATCATAATTGATATACCTTCGCTTATCGAGGGACTTAGAGATACAAGAAAGAGCCGAAGACACCGTAGGCTTGAGACTATTAATTTAGGGTCTCTTCAAATTAAGCAAAGATACAAGACAAAGCCTTCATATTTCTATAGCAAATCTTGATTGGCCATAAGTTTATGGATTTTAGAAACACTATGTATATAAGAATTGGAATACCACATTAGACAGATTAATACACACAACAAAATTGGTTACAATTCATATACACTCCATACATTCTACTTCCAGTGTGGGTGTTCGAGGACGTAACCACACTTTTGCTGTTTTCAGAAATATTTAAAAAATCATTCGTAAAGATGTGTCTTTATATAAAATTTTTAATATCATTAAACATATAATCACAACCAGCAACACCAATCACTATCCCTATGATTCACACCACCAAGATTCACTCATTAAATAAGTTTCAAACACTAAAATGATGAAAATGTGATTTCATATCCAAACAAATGTATGGTTTTTTACTCATACTTTTCGGTTGTATACATTGTAAGAGACATATATATCTTTGTTAGTTATCAATTTTGACACACTAAAAAAAAATAAAAAAGATTTTTCATTAGTCTGAAAAAGTTATAGTTGTATATAGAGTATAGGGTTTCATCCATTCTAAAAGATACCAAAAATAACCAAAATTAGTCTTTTGTTTAAATTTATCTTTGAAACCCTATCACATATGCTAATATTGTTATTAGCCTTCACAAATGTTTTAGATTAGGGTTCAAAGTTTAGGGTTTCGATTTTGGGGTTTCAACAAGTGGTAATAACGTATTAGTAAATTTTTGTTACATATCTAACATGAAATTACCTCCAGTATTACTGGTTAAACTTCTACACACAATGCATACCATAACAATCAGGTCGCGGTTTCAATTTTTAGTAGTGACAATTTTTTTAAAACAATTTTTGCCTAAATACAAGACATATTACCTTCATTACTTCATCACTTAGGACATATATACAACTGTATAGGATTTAGGCAACATTTACTAACACAAAAAAAGCAGAATTTACCATACAAAACCATTTGAAAGTTTCAACAAAATAAGATAAAATAGTAGTTGCAAGAAAAGATGAAAACATCATAAAATCCTACCATATATGATACATATCCGAAAATAAAAATGAAATGAACCAAGAACAGTAATGGACACAACGTACACCATCTTAGGCTATGTCCACAATATTTGGATCTGAATGCATAATAGGTTGTACATACTTCGCCATTCGCTCAATAAAAATTGGATCATTTACGGCTATGAACATATCTGTCACCATCTTATGTCGAGCCCACCTGATGTTTTCATCGTTAAGCAGTGAGAAGTCCATTCCAAGCATGTCACACTCAATGTATTTCAACGCATACGGACCGCAATGACAGTGATTGCCATTCAGTCGTTGAGGCAATAGATTATACTTAATTTTATATGTTGCGAGCTTCATCTGTTTGATGTCTTCTTCTGACTGAACAACTATGACAATGCGCGGAATGATGAGTAGGAATGCGTTTAACTCCCTGCTACGTGTCTCGTTCTAACAGTCGAAGACCCAAACTTCCCTATCTCTGAAATTGATGCTTAGTGAGATCCAATGGTTGTTATGGACATTGAAAGGTACATATATACGATTAACATCCACATCCCACACTTTCTTGGTCCGTCCATGAGCTGGTAGTTCTCCTTTTCCGTAATCCACAAGCAAAGAACTCAACTCATACTTTTTCTTCTCTGCCAGAAATCTTTTGTATTCAGCAGTGATATGTGTATTGAAATTGCAAGACATCATACCAACACGACCTACATTCAAATGACCCTGAGATATCTTCTCATGTAGAGAAGACCATGAATGCATCCATATCCTGCAAATAGATTTTATAGTAAATCAGTACATATTTACATACTAGTCTATAACTAACCTGGGTTCTTAGCCATTCGATGTGGCACATAAACCTGTTAGCTAAGTCATAGCTGAATATGGTTGGCCCAAATGGGAGTTCAGGCTTGGTTCAGCATAAATATTAAGCTAGTTAGATTATGTGTTTGCAAGGAAGTTAAAGGCTTAAAACTACACAAATAACTGGACTTACTTGTAGACCTGCCCCCATTCTAATAATAAGTCATTCTCCTTTGTTTGACCAACACCAATGGAGCATCAGATTCATTGTAGGACGCCTCTTCACTGTCATCTAGAGATAAACCCTTCCATTCTTCTTCAACTTTTTTGGTTGATCTGGTTTTAACAGCTAATTCTGTAGCTGATCCTGCTCGTACCACTGACTTTGCAGTTGAACTTGGATTTTTCATTGATTTGGCTGCTGAAGAGGGTTCCACCACTAACTTTGCTGCTGGAGAGGGAGTTGGATTAAAACCATTTACAATTGATCTTTTTGAGAGATTTAGCAAGGTTTTGTCAAGAAACTCATATGGGCTTAAATCTAGGTCAAGGTCCGAAGTTTGAGTTACATTTACGTCCCTAAGATTCTCTAACATCACTGAAGGCATGCCAGATTTTTTGCCCTGTTTGTCAAACGAAGACAAGACAATATAAATCAGAGCACAATAGAGTACTTAACCATGGTTAAAAAGACACCAAATAACATGTTACCTCATTCTTTTGTGACTGAGATTGCCTCTTCGTAGTTACAATGGGGGCTTTAGTGCTTGTAGATGCTTCAACTCGGCTTGTGAACAACTTATTAGTTCTGGACAAATCTTTAAGCTCTCTTAACTCGCTGTGAACTACGTCAAATCGGTTAGCAACCTCTTCCTGTATAGTCTTCTGAATCTTCTTCTCCAAATCAGCAAAAGATGCTTGAAACATACCTTTGATGGAGGACTTATACTCATCATTAATAGCTGCATTTGTAGCATCTGCTCTTTCACACAACACCTTCTGCTTCCTTTCCTCTACACCATAATCACGTATTTTGCTCTTCCCCTTCCTTGAAGTAGAGGTAGAGCTGACCTCTGGAATAGTAGTACACACATCAGGAACCTCATGGACCTTCTCATTCTCCATCTCTGCATCATCAACATGCTCGTGATCAGACTCATTCACTCTCTCTGCATCATCTACAACTTCCCAAGATGGCTTTGGTACAACAACTTTTCAGAGTTGATTACTCCAGTCTTTGTTGTTGTTGTAGAGTTGATAAATAAGCTCTAAACGTTCGTCTCTCATTTCTGACCTCCTTGTATACTCAACAGCGTGGACAGTGTCAAAATTTCCTCTAAAAGAAATGAATGGATGAAGGACAGCCTGTGATAAAAATTTACTAAACATTATAAGTATCTACAAATGGAAAAGCATAAGATATAATGTAAATAATACAAAGAACAAAAACTTACTGATTTAAAAGTTGACTCTAGACGTCTGAGTTCAGGATATTTCAAGACACGAGAACCTCTCCAGTTAGAACATCTAGGAAACACAATCCTATCCTCTGTTTTCTTTGTAGCCAACATAGTCCCAATGTCAGGAATAGCTTCCATGATCCATATTTGCAATGCGTAAGTAAAACCATGCAGTGAATAGCTTGATGGCTGATCCAGTTTGGGATGCACAGTCTTGATTGCTTTTAGTAGATGATCAAATGAATCTAGACCCCAATGACACTCTCTGAGCTTAGCGACATCCATCACCAGACGGATATACTTGTGTGAGATAACTGTTTTCTCATCAGTTGGTACCAATAAGCCGGCAATGACACACACATAAACCAAACGTATTCTATACGCACGCATCCATTGGTTACACTTCACAAGATGCTCTTTCCTTATGGTTTTAATGGAAATGGTGTTTTTCTCATCCTTTAGAAACTGACTCCTGAAACTTTATCATCAACCCATTTAGCAAAATTTTTATCACATACTTCCTCAAACTTCAAACCAGTCACGACGTGAAATTCTTGCATCGAAAAGCAAAGCGGCCTCCTAGCGAAAACAAACCATAGCTCATGCAACTTACATGTATCAAGCTGCCTAATCAGAAAGCTATGGATGAGTCTTGCTGAGTATTATAACTCATTATCACTGATTTCCATTATAGGACAAAACACAGGATCTCTTCTAACTACTTCATATTTAGAATATATATTCTGCAACAATTGTTGATTTTATCAACTTCTGGTTCCTTTCCTTCGGCAAAAATCATTTCTGGTAACTCTACTTCTTCCATACCTATTAAACCAAAACAATAGAAGAAACAGAATTATATCTCTAATATTATGAAAACAACATAAGAAATATAAACATTACAATGTCTGTTTTGATGATTATATAGATTCATTTTATGAATAAGAATTTTCGCAATCATAGATTCAATTTACAAACGTAGATTAAGTTTACAAACTATAAACAAAATCATAGACTATTCGCAGTAGAATTTATTGAATCTGACTACAATGATACACAAATGCACAAAACCGAACAAGAAATCGATCAAAACAAGTAGAGATTCTCAACAAAATGTGAAAGAGAAAGACACATCAACTGAAATTGCAAAATCTGATTTTAGGTTAATTGCGAAATTGCAAAATCTAAAATTTTAGGTTAATGCACAAACTGGAATCATGGATTTCTGATTACCTTAAGAGGAGATAGTCTCTGGAATTAAAAACCTTCGCCGTCAAGTATTCGTGTCGCCAGAGATTTATAGATTAAGCTTCGGCGGAGATTACGAAGGGGAAGAACGAGATAACAGAGACAGCGCGAGAAGAGAAGGTGAAACTTTTTAAACTCGCCGGAGATGAAAGAGACGGTAACTCCCCCAAAGAGATCGGATTTTATGGAATTGATTTCGCCGGAGAAGATAGATGCTGGAGTAGAGGAAGGGGAAGAGTCAAAATCGTAAAACGATTTCTTTTTATTCTCTGTTTTTAATAATTAGTAAAATTATTTTTTTATTTTTTATTTTGCCGTGAAAAAATACAAGATATGGTAAAAGATTTTATTTCCTTTTCTAATTTACAAATATTGTAAAATCCCTAATAATTAAAATTTAATGATTAAATTGGAATTTTGAAAGTGCAAAATCCTATTGGGACATTTTTAGTTTCATAAAATCTTAATGGGACATTTTGCAAAAAAAAGTGGCTTGATTTGGCAATTTCCCCTAATAATTACCCTTTTTGGGTTTCGGTTCCATATTTATTGCTTTTATTACCATTGTTTTAATTCAAATTTTTTTAATAATCTGTAAATATTCTATTATTTAAATAAGATAAATACAAATATTCATTTATGTGTATATTCTTATCTATCAGTATTGGGATATTCTGTATGTGAAGATGATAATTACGAAGAAGGCGATGATTTAATCAATTCTGATTAATACATTTGGTTTTTTGCATTTTATCTATTTTTTTAATAGTTTTAATTTAATTTAATTTCCTGATTGATGGTATTATATTTAATAATAATATATATATATATATACTGTTGATAAAATATATATATATATATATATATATATATATATATACACTAAGAGTATGGTATTTTAACATCATAAATTAGTGATCTTCTAATTTACCAAGAACATTAGCACGATTATAACTAGGGGTGGGCATTCGGTTATGTGGTTCGGTTTCAGTTCGGTTTTTCGGTTTTTCGGTTTTTTGGTTCTTGGTAAAATGAGTCCATATATAAACCGAATGAATTATGGATCGATTCGGTTTGGTTTTAGTCGGTTTCGGTTCGGTTCGGTGTCATATTTTGAAGTCCATAATAGAACCAAAAAAATTCGGTTTCGGTTCGGTTTCGGTAAAACCTATAAAAATTAATTGCACAATTTAAAATCAAACACAAGAACACCACATTGGAACTGTTTTGAGTCTAACATCAATAATTAAGCACCAAAATGAAACATAAAATCCATAACCATAAAATGAAACAAAAAATGTCTTAAAACCAAAGCACAAAGGCGTAAATAAAACACAAAGTATCGATTATTTGTCCATAAAACACAAAAACTCACAACTTTTCAAAGCTTTTTCCCCTCACAATCCTAGCTCTGCAAATAAAACAGAAAGTAAAACAAAATATCAAGTTCACATATATATAACAAGAAAGTAGAGTAGAATGAATTATACAAATGAAGAAGTGGAAGATCTATTACCTCTTTGTAGCTTGTCTTGTAGTTCAATGTCTGCAATCAAGTCTTTAATGGTGATTGCTCCTTTTTCAGTGAGTTGTACCTCGCATTTCAACCACTGCTCAGTACACATCAAAGCCTCTATTGAACTATGTGTAAGAGCACTTCTAAAAGGGTCTAGGATACGGCGAGAAGTGCTAAAAGCACTCTCTGAAGCAACAGAAGAAACTTGCATAGCAAGAACATCTCTAGCCATCTCGGATAAGATAGGAAACTTTGGAGAATTAACTTTCCAAAAACTAAGAACATCATACGGTATACCCTGTAGCAGCACTGGATTTTCCACTTCCTCTTTCAAATAAGGACGTAACTCATTACTTACTTCTTGAAGTCCTTTTTTATTGATCATCTCCATATAAATTCTATCCATTCTTTCATAATCACCAAAATCATCATTAATATCAACTGCAATCTGATCTTGATGTCCACTTTGAGACTGAGATGTCTGAGAAGAACCAACTGTAGATTGAGATTGATATCAATATCAACTGCAATCTGATCATCAATGCATAATCATTCGTCACCATCAACAACAATCATTATCACTTTACACACTCACATGTTAATCAAGAAAACCATTTTTACGTGTATATCAAGAAACCAATTTCCTTAACCCATTAAAGATAAAATCCCTTCATAGTTAATATTTAATAAGATAATCTTCATCACAACTTTCCCGACCATATAATCTTTCAAAAATCAACAAAACAAGAATGGAAGAATGTTCTTGTTCTTCCACATTCGTAGCAAAATAAAACCAATGTTCCATAACATACCAAACAAAAAAAAATTAACAAGTTGATTAATCTATAGAATAAACGTACCTAGCAAACTAACACTTTCTTTTGCCGGATTGCTTTTGAAGGAATCTAGCAAAAAGGAAGCTATATTACAACACTGGTCTTGTAATGAGTCAGAGTCGATAAATTGCCCCACAAGATTGAATATATAGCTACAAGAGACCACAACTAAAACTGTAAGTTACTCCCACCAAAAATAAACACTATGCAAAGCCACTGATCAGGGAATTATGAATAATTAGTGTCTTACTTTGTAAATCTAACGAAGAAACAGAACAACTCAATCGGCGTTGATAAACAAATAACAAGCCCTATTTCTATATTTCCAACGATTTTAAAGATAGATCAAAGAGAAACAATAGAATCAAAGTAAATTTATCTACCTGAGAACGAATTATGGAGGTGAATTACAGAGGATGTGGAATTGAGGATTTGGAGATTAAGGTTTCTGCAACATAAAAGTGGAAGAACAAAACTTTTGTGTTGGGTTAGGGTTTGTATAGTCGAGTTGTGTAGTGACTTATAGCCAGCCCTATATGCAAATAAGTTAATAACTCAAAACTAATGTTCGGTTTATTTCGGTTTATGGGTATAAACTGAAACCGAACCCGAAACCTATGGACTATAAAATGAAGGAACCAATATGTATGTTTAGTAGATCCGAAACCGAACCAATACCCCTATTTTCGGTTCGGTTCGGTTCGGTTTTTTGGTTATAGGATTTTTTGCCCACCCCTAATTATAACTATTGTCGTCTAAAATTGCTCACTTATTATTTTCAGTTTTTAAAAATAAACTCATAGCATTTCTAAATGTATAGTTAATATGGGCCTAGACACAATCAGTTGGGGTTTAACATTCACCATGCTCTAGAATATTCTAAGATGGTATTTATCATGATGAAATTTCTATTTACAATGGTTTGATGTAAATTAACTGTTTTTAATAATTTTGAAATTTTTACTTTAAAATAATACCAAAATTACCGTCTTTTGTGTGTAATCTTAAATATAATATGTATATATACGGTTTCTTTCTTTGATAAATTGTTCTGTCCTATTGATTTGTTATAAAGCAATAATCGTATATACTAGGTTAGGAAAGCATGTCTTCCTCCAACAACATTGTTAAATCATTGATCTTTTACATTTATAAAGATTTTTGTGTTTTGGATAGTGTATTTCAATAATAATTCTATGATTGTATAGGTGATTTGCTTAGTCTAGATACCTTAACAATTTCTGACTACACTGCTCTTCCTTTTACCAACTCGTACGTCAGACCTTCCATATGATACTATTTAGTGCTACCGGTATTGCTGAGGGGGTCCGTTTGGTACTCTCCACTGGTAGGAATACTGATGGTCGTACCCATAATCTCCCAACTGAGAATGACGTTGCTGCTCTGATTCCCGGTGATTTTGAAATGGCTAGGAATCCACGTGATATCGTTGTCGAGGCACGTACCAGAAAATTCTACCGAGTAGATGAATTACATCCTGCTTATATCTCATTACAGTATCCATTACTATTTCCATACATCAAAGATGGTTTTCGATTGGGTATCGATATAGGATTTATAGATCTTGCCGGTAGGAAGAAAACAAAGATAACCATGCGTGAATTTTTTGCTTTCCGTATACATGAGAGCTACAGGGAATCAATAGTTCTCATGTCTAGAAGGTTTTACCAACAATTTCTTGTGGATGTTTTTCCAATTACTGAATCAAATAGGCTTCGTTATGTCTGGCATAATCAGAAGAAGTTACGTTCCGAAAGTTATGAACAAATTACCAAGCATGCCCAAAACACAGATGCTAATTTGGCTGACACGGGTAAACGGATCAATATACCATCCTCTTTCATTGGCGGGAAGCATTATATGAGCAGCATTATTTGGATGCTATGAGCACTTGCAAGTACTACGGTTATCCTGATTTTTTCATAACAATCACTTGTAATCCGAAGTGGCCAGAGATCATCCGATACATAGCAAATCATAATATGAAGATTGAGGATCGGCCGGATGTATGTAGTAGGGTATTCAAGAGGAAGCTCGATAGTCTAATAAAGACTATTACAGATGGTGATGTTTTCGGCAAAATTAATTCTGGTAAATTTGTAATTTTAATATATTGTCAACTTTATTATGTAATATGATTATGATATATTTTTATTAACCTCTTATTTATTATCAGCCATGTACATTATCGAGTTTCAGAAGAGTGGACTACCCCATGCACATATGGTTATCTTTTTGCATCCAGATGCAAAATTGCCCACCGGTGTCGATATTGATAAACACATATCACCCAAGCTTCTAGACAAGGATCTTCAGCTGTTTTTGTATGAGACAATAGGTGATATATTGATGCATGGTCCTTGTAGTAATATTAACAAGCACAGTGTATGTATGGTGGATGGTAAATGCAGTAAGTTCTTTCCAAAGGAATACACTGCAACTACTAAGATTGATGATGATGGTTTCCCAATCTACAGACGGCGTAAGGATGGTATATATGTTTTGAAGAATGGTATTAGAAGTTGTAATGAATTTGTGAACCCTTACAATAAGAAATTGTTGATCAGGTTTTGTGCTAACATAAACGTTGAATGGTGTAATCAAATCCGTTCTATCAAATATTTGTTCAAGTATATAACTAAAGGTCATGATTACATAAAGGCTACTATTGTGAATGATCCTCCACCGGATGGTTCTGTCAAAGAGATTAACGTAGATGACGAGGTTGAGAAGTATTTTAGTTGCAGGTATATTATAATTTAATTCTAAATATAATTACTCGTTTATTGCTTCAAACTTTCGTTCCATCTACTGAATCAACAGTTGGTCATTTAGAATGAGGATGATCTTGTTGAAAATGTTGTGAATCGTCCTTCCATTGAAACTTCTAAATTTATAGCTTGGATGGAAGCGGATGCTATATATGAAGAAGCTAAGACTCTCACATATTCAAATTTTCCAACAAAATTTGTGTGGGATTCAATAACACGATCATGGAAATTGCGTGAGCGAGGCTTCTCTATTCGTAGGATCACTTACGTACCACCTTCATGCGGTGAGGCGTATTATCTATGGGTTTTATTGAATGTTGTGGAGGGATCTATATCTTGTGAGGCTACCAGGACTGTTGGTGAAGTTGTGCATGGGACGTTTAAAGAGGCATGTTATGCTTTAGGGTTACTTGATGATGATACAGGGTATATCGAGGCAATCAATGAAGCAAGTTTATGGGGTTCTGGCTACTTTTTACGTAAAATTTTCATTGTTATGTTGATTTCTGATAGTGTTGTGATGCCTCTCGATGTTTGGAATGCTACATGAGAGTATTTATTGGAAGATATTTTGCATGAGCGTATAAGGTTGGAAAAGAATCCAGGTAATAATTAACTAATTTATAGTTTGTAATGACACCATGTCTCTTTTGTGTTAGTACCTGATTGTTAATATGTGTTTGTGTTTTAGGTCTTAAACTAAATGAGGAATAGTTAAAAAAATTCACGTTGCTTAAGATCGATGAGATGTTACGAAAACATAGGCGTTCCTTGTCAGATTTTACCGATATGCCTAAATTGGATGAAGATTTCATTATATGGGATAGCAACCCTCTGATCACAAAGGAACGGAGTTATAATATTGATGAGATGCGTCTTGAGTATGCACAGTTAATATATACCATAACACCTGAGCAGTCTGCAATTTATGATGAGATATTGACCGCTGTGAATACCAAATCTGGTGGGATGTTTTTCTTTTATGGGTTTGGTGGAACTGGTAAAACGTATTTATGGAGTTTACTGGGTTCTGCTATCAGAATCGACGGTGGGATTGTTCTTAATGTTGCATTGAGTGGGATAGCTGCTTTATTGTTGCAAGGTGATCGAACTGCTCATTCGAGATTTGGAATTCCTCTTGTGGTGAACGATAGTACTGTGTGTGCTTTCAAAGTTGGATCACATATAGCTGATTTGGTCAAAGAAGCAAGTCTTATTATCTGGGACGAGGCCCCAATGATGAGCAGGCATTGTTTTGAGACCTTGGATAGGACTCTTCGAGACATACTCAAATATGATAAACCTTTTGGTGGTAAAGTCATTGTTTTCGGTGGAGACTTTAGACAAATTTTACCTATCGTCGTTGACGGAGGTAGAGAGGAGACAATTATGGTTGCTTTGACGTCGTCTTACTTATGGCCTCATTGTAAGGTTTTATAATTAACGCAAAATATGAGACTTTTGTGAGGCCATTCGGAGCAGGAGATTGCCGATTTTACAAACTAGATCATGGCTATAGGTGATAGAAAGTTAGGTAATTCAAAAGAGGATGAGGTTGAGATCGATATTCCAGAGGATTTGTTTATAAAATCGTGTGACAAACCTTTAGAAGAGATGGTACGGTATACGTATGGGTCGTACATCAAGGAGCGTGACCCCAAATTCTTTAAAGGTCGTGCTATATTAAGTCCAAGAAACGTTGATGTCAATGCTATTAATGACTTCATGTTATCTCAACTGGATGGTAAGTTTCTACTGTCTTATATCATATTTGTTGATCGTTATTATATGATAGTAATTTGTGTATATTTCTCTTGTATTTTTAGGTGATTCTCATCGCTATTTGAGTTCTGATAGTATCGATAAGTCGGATACAAAAGTGACCGACGATATAGTGTATACTTAAGAGTTTTTGAATAGCATCAAATTGTCTAACCTACCTAATCATGAGCTTACGTTAAAGGTTGGTGCTCCGATCATGTTGTTACGTAACATTGATCCAAAGAATGGTTTGTGTAATGGTACCAGATTGATCGTTACCCAAATGGCTCCTCATGTTATAGAAGCTGAGCTTATAAGTAAAGATTTCATGGGTGATAAGGTGTTCATTCCTCAGATGTTTATAACTCCTCCAGAGACTAAATTTCCATTCAGAATGAGGCGTCGACAATTACCCGTTTCCGTTGCTTTCGCCATGACAATTAATAAGAGCCAAGGCCAGACTTTGAACACTGTGAAAATATACTTGCCAAAACTGGTTTTTACTCATGGTCAGTTGTATGTTGCTGTATCAAGAATTACTTTCCGAGGTGGTTTAATGATATTAGCACTCGATGATGCCGGTCAACCGACCTCCAAGACTCTTAACGTGGTCTACAAGAAAATTTTCCAAAATATTTGATTTTATTTTTATGGGGGTTTTTAATATACATTAAATCGTTATATTTACGTTTGGGTTTTTACTTATGTTTTCCATGGTTAATATTTTTATTATTATTGAAATTCTATCTTATATTCAAATTTATGGTTTTTATGGGATCTTTTTTACGTATTTTGGTTCCTTATGATTGTAGGTAATTACCAAAATAAACAATACTGTCACTAGGTTATATAGATCTTTGAATCTGACTCTAATTCTTTTCGATGGATTATGGAAGTGTAAATAAACATATTTTATAAGGAAACACGATTACTTTTTGTACATGGATTTATGTGAATAATTAGAGTAAATATTCTATCAGGTTCGAATCATCTATAAGAGAGTATAAAGACCATAAATAATTTATGAGTATCACGTTGTATTTTTAGACTCACATGTTTGTCACAGAAGATCATGCCAACTGAGAGACCAGAATAGAGCGAATACTCGACCCATTTGCGCAGACACTTCACTCTTATTTGCCAACCAACAATGTGGCGATTCAGTTCTGCAACCGTATGTCTCGTTTCAATAGCCATTAATAGATTTTGGGAACTCTGTGTGTTTAAAATTTTTTCTGTTTTGATTTTTTTTAGATTAATCTGGAAGAAGTTTAGTTTTACATGAGAAATAAGCAGAAATGATGATTCTTTTTGCCGTGAAACAGTTTACTTTATTACACAATATATATTTCCTTTTATTATCTTTTTTTGTGCTATAATTAATTAATTAATAGATTATTGAGAATCTTAAAAGTTTAATTTATGAAACTTTTTATTTGAATTTTGGGAAATTGTATTTATTTGATTGAACGTATTTTGTTACTTTTATTTTTATTAGTAAAATCTTGATTATGGGTTTAGTATTGCTAACATGTTATTAGTGGGTTTATATAATGGGCCGTGTCTAAGTCGGTAATTGGAATATTTAGGTATTTAGGTTTGTGTAGTGTATATAAATATTACATGGTCAATGTTCAAATTTGAATGATCTCTCAACATGTCAAATTCAAATTCTAAAGTTCTTTGTTTCTTGACTCTTAAGAAGATGCAGCAAGGGATATTAGGTTATATCCTCTGTGTTCGTATCATTAGGTTATGGGAGATTGTTGATAGTTTTGGTTCTAAAACAGTTGCAATGATTTTGGTTGACAAAAAGGTTCGATGATAGTTTGATTTGTGTCGTGTTGTATTAATACTTAATATGTTTTGAATACATGGATACATAATATATCTTGGTAAGTTTATATTTTATTTTATTTTTGTAGGGTACAAGACTTCAAGCTGACGTTGAATCGATTTCTTTACAAGATCATTCTTCTCTGGTCGTTGAAGGAAATTGCATGATAATTAAAAATTTCGTTCTTATGTATTATGATTATGGTTATAGACCAAGTTCTCTAAAATATAAGATAAAAATTGTATGAGATATTCTCATTAGACAATATAAGGTTCTCGTTGATGCATCACCTCGGAGGTACCTCGGATCCTCGACACATCTTTCCTCGGATAATTTCGATAAAAAACCTTATTTGGTGAGAATAGATATATGTCAGTATATGGTTAGTTATTGAAAATCTTTCAATATAAATTCCATTTATGTATTATATATGTAGATGTGTATGGTCAGTTGATGCATATCAAAAGATTAAAGGTCTTGTTACAATATTAAAGATGGTAGACCTAAGTTCCCTAATTAACTTCTTCTTTATCAGTGTTCATCTTCTCCATTGCTTCTTCAATGATTTTGGCTTTCTCCAGTAACTCTTTTGCATCTCTCTTGATTATATCACATCTTATCGAGTGTTTAAGATAGTGTGATTTGAGGCATGTGTCGTTCCATTTGATATCATTTAACAATCATCTTTTCCCCGCTTCATCAATTTTTTTACCAGAATACATCTCCTCGTGTAGACTTATCATTTTTTCCAGTGAAGATTAAACTCTTCAGAATTTATGCGTTCATATCTATCCGTCTTCTTTGAGAATTCTCTACCTTCTTTAAGAAAATCTTCTTGCAACGTTTGTAACGTGATTGCATCCATTAATGTAGAGTAGAAATTGAAGAATCAGTTTTTGAGTTTGTGAGTTGTTAAAGTATAAGTTATTATGGGAGACCTTTGTAGATGATGTCTTCTTAAATAGATGACTATTTTACATTCCCAGTACAATAAAGGATAAGGTATTAGAGATCTCATGTACCGGAATGTATATTTTTTATTTTTAATTAGAATACAAAATATATGATTAACGAAAATAAAGAAGAAATTATACTTTTTTATTTAAAACTGATTCCTGTTTTAAAATTTTTAAAAGATCATGTCGATATTTTAATACTTACTCTCTTGATAACAATATTAATTCACTCTCAAAGTTATTTAAGTTACTCGATTGTATCACAGGCTTTATCAAACATGGATATGACCGTTTGTTACATTTTTTTAAAAAGAATGAATCTTTGTTTTGGAACTATCAATCTTGGTACTTATTCATGCATCAATCATGCATCTCGGGAATTTTGTATCCACTGAATGGTCATATCGTATTGTTCCTTTAATAGTCATGTCGTTGTTTACAATGTCACGACTTCTTTATAAATATATACCATTCCAGTGTTTATCATCTATTATCATCAGTTTCTCATTTTCTCAACTCTTATAGTATATCCATTCTCTATAGTTACAATGTCTGAGTGTTCTCATGATTCTTCGAATAATGAGATTGTTTATTTTAGACCTACCGGTTTAAATATACCAATGTTTTTAACGATGGATGCTCAACGTTGTGATCACCATCAGTCGTTTTTAACAAATGTATCAATATTCTAACATATGTTTCTAGGTATCGCAAATGTTATGGATCTATATATTATGATTTTATTAAGGATTATTATGTTGAGATTTATAAACAGTACTTATGATTTATTGGATCAGTGTATTCGTGTTTCGTACAATGCTATTTTGATTATTGGATTTATATGTTCATGGTAAACTCTCATGTACTGATTGGATATTCTTGTGTCGTTTGTTCTAACCCTCTTAGTTGATAAAAAAGTACTGAAAAGCATGTAAGGCGTACGAAAGTGTGTTACATACCATGGCGAGAAATCCGGCTAAGAGAGAATGTCTTGAGTTCAAACGGCTTATTTTTTAGAATAAAATAAGACGTCTCGAGGCTCATTACACGGAATGAGAAATACTCGGATTTGAGAAGATAGCACTGTTACCATTTGTTATCAGGATTCTCATACACATCTCTTCAAACGGATCGAGTTTCGAGCCTAAAATCATCACTATGTTTTAATTTATATTGGTTTAATAAGTATCTAAATGCGAATGGTAAGATTTATATTTTTATGTAATGGGATTTATGTATTGTAACAATAATGTTTTCCTATATTATTTATAATTACCATATTGTTAATTTTCACATTAAGTATCTATAAATTTTGTTCTTCTAACAATATTGATTACAATACATAGTGTTGTGGTCACCATTTATTTATATCTTCGAAACTATATATATATATATATATATATATATTCAAATATACATATTTTTTATAACAAGAAGTTCAACTCAAATTTGCTGATAAGGTATATTTGTTTTTTGGTTTTGGTTTCATAGTTAATAACATTTGATGAAGGAAAACAAAAGTTAACAACAAGACCGAAAACATGTTCAGAATGTTTTATTTTAAAACAAAGGTCAAAATGATTCATATGACAAAAAGCAGAACCATTAATTAAATTTGACTTTATAGTTTCACTTTTCTTTTCTACATTACATTTGTGGAATTATTAACAAAGACCCAAAACAAAGGTCAAAATAGTCGCATATCTCAAAACCTTCCTCAATCTCTTCTTCTCCTTCTTCTCCTTCTTCTTCACTCTCTCTCTCTCGTCACCAGCACTGATTCTTCTTCTGCTTACCAAAAAAAGATTTCTCTTTGATTGGCTTCTTCAAAGTTCTCTCCTTTGGACTCTCTACCGTCTCAATCCGAAAGAATGGGAAGTAAATGGAGGAAAATGAAACTTGCTTTGGGTCTGAATCTCTGAACTGACCTCCCAAGAACCCTAGATGAATCTCCAGATTCTGCTTTGAATTCCACAGAGAGATTATCTGATGTTTCTTCTCTTAATTGGCCTATGACCCCAACACCTTCCTCGCATGGTCTCAAATTACCCAAAAACAGCTCTAAATCTTCAAAGGTTTGATTTTTACAATACCCATTACTCCTAAATCTTGGTTTTGTGTATAAGAGTTAACTTTGGATGTGTGTGTAAATGGAATCTTGAATTTGATTTTTGTCTTAGAAGTGCTAATTTCGATTATACGTGGGGTAGTTTGTTACTTAAAGCAGTAAAGTTGAGTACTTTGTTCAGAAATTTTGTCTCTTTCGTTTTCTCAGTGATCTTATAATGGGTTCTCACATTTTGCGTATTGGTTGACTTTTGTTTGATGAGCAGACATGTTCTATATGCTTGACTAAGATGAAAGAAAGAGGAGGACACACGATTTTCACAGCGGAATGCTCGCATTCGTTTCATTTTCACTGTACTGCTTCAAATGTGAAACACGGAAACCAAGTTTGTCCGGTGTGTCGTGCGAAATGGAAAGAAATCCCAATGCAGCACTCAAGTTTTGATCTTGCTTATCCGTTTACTCGACCTTATAACAACGATACAGCTACACCTCGCCGAGTTATGAATCAAGGACGAGTTCTTGCTCCTGAACCGTCTACGTTTGATGATGATGAACGGTTAGAGCAGCAGCTTGGATTTCCTAGCAAGAGAGAGCTATAGTAATGCTTTGGACTTGAAAATATATCCTGAGGTATCCTCTGTGGCACGAGCTGAGTCATGTGAGAAGTTTTCTGTTTTGGTGCATCTCAAAGCAGCTAATGCAAACTCCGTGAACAATCAGATTTCTCGGTATCCTCGAGCTCGGATTGATCTTGTCACGGTGCTTGACATTAGTGGTAGTATGGCAGGTACTAAGCTCGCTCTGTTAAAACGAGCGATGGGTTTTGTGATTCAGAACCTCGGGTCAAATGATAGGCTTTCGGTTATCGCTTTCTCTTCTACTGCTCGTCGTCCATTCCCTTAACTAAGATGTCTGATGCTGGAAGGAAGCGAGCCCTTCAAGGCGTAAACTCATTGGTTGCAAATGGTGGGACGAATATCGCGGAAGGGCTTAAGAAAGGTGTTAAGGTGATGGAAGATATAGAATGTAATAGAATGATATATTACTTGAATGAGATTACAATGTTTATATACTAGTACAGATAAGAATCAATAGACAATATTCACAATAACTACAACGAGATAATGAAGGAGATGATTGTGGAAATCACACATCATACGGCTCAATGTATGGGATGTGAATAATATCTTCTACACGCCCCCGCAAGATGGAGGGGCTGAAGCAACTCCAATCTTGGCAAACAAATCTTGAAAACGCTGCTTTGGTAACGGTTTAGTTAAAGCATCCGCTAGTTGATCTTTAGTAGAAACATGTGTGACCCGTAAAGCACCAGATTGTATGTTGTCACGAACAAAATGGAAGTCCAATGCCAAGTGTTTCATCCTAGAATGAAAAACCGGGTTCGCACAAAGATAGGTTGCACCAACATTATCACAATAAACAACCGGTGTGGTCTGGAGTTGGATACCAAGTTCAGTGAGGAGCGAACATACCCATCGAATTTCAGAAGCTGTATTGGCAACGGAGCGATACTCAGCTTCTGTCGAAGATCTCGCCACACCTTTTTGTTTCTTGGAGGACCAGGCAATAGGAGTAGTGCCCAAATATAAGATGTAAGCATTAGTGGACACATAGTCGTCGGCATCACCTGCCCAATCCGCGTCCGAATAGGCATGTAAAAGCAAAGGATTAGTTTTGCGGAGAAAGAGACCATGAGAAGGGGATCCAACGAGATAGCGAAGTACCCTTTTCGCCGCATTCCAGTGAACATCGGTGGGTTTGTGACCATGATATTAGAGAGTTGATCGGAAAAGAGACGAAGAGAAGAGGGGAGAAGAAAAAGGGGCGGCTGAGAGTTTGAAAAAAAAAAAAAAAAAAAAAAAAAATTTAGGTTTTAGAATCTTTGCTCTGATACCATATAGAATGTAATAGAATGATATATTACTTGAATGAGATTACAATGTTTATATACTAGTACAGATAAGAATCAATAGACAATATTCACAATAACTACAACGAGATAATGAAGGAGATGATTGTGGAAATCACACATCATACGGCTCAATGTATGGGATGTGAATAATATCTTCTACAGAAGATCGGATAGATAAAAACCCCGTTGCTAGTATTATTCTTTTGTCGGATGGGTGAGACACGTATACCATGAACCAACCTGATCCAAATTACAAGTTGTTACTTCCGTTGTCTATGCACGGTTGTGAAAGCGAAAGCAAGAAGTTTCATATTTCCGGTTCATTCTTTTGGTTTTGGATCAGATCATGATGCTTCACTGATGCATGCTGTTTCCGAAACCTCTGGAGGAACTTTCTCTTGCATTGAGAGTGAATCTGTGATCCAGGACGCTCTTGCACAGTGCATTGGTGTACTTTTAAGCGTTGCAGTGCAAGAGTTACGGTTAGAGATCGATGGTATGAGTTCAGATGTTCATCTTAGCTCGATAAAAGCTGGGAGTTACTCGAGCCGTGTTAGTGGTGATGGACGGTCAGGATTTGTCGATATTGGTGATCTTTACGCTGATGACGAGAGGGATTTCTTGCTTCTTTTTTTATCAATATCCCTATTCAGAGAGGTGGACACGAGACGCAGATTTTAAAAATGAGATGTGTTTACAAAGATCTTTTAACAAAGGAAACCGTGACGCTACAAAGTCATGTGCTTAACATTCAAAGACCAGAAACCTTTGGTGAAGAAATTGTTGCGTCTATTGAAGTGGACAGGCAAAGAAACAGATTTTTAGCCGCGGAGGCAAGGGTAAAGGCGAGAGGTTTAGCAGGGGCAGAGGATTTAGATGCAGCGGTTACGGTTATCCAGAGTTTTAGACAGGTTTTAGCAGCAATGGTTTCTACGAAATCGAGTGACGGGTTTTTTGTTGCGTTGGATAGAGAGTTAAAGGAAATGCAAGAAAGAATGACGAGTGGGCATGTCTACGAGGTATCGGGAAGAGCTTACATTCTCTCTGGACTTAGTTCACATTCGTGGCAAAGAGCTACACGGAGAGGAGAATCAGTGGACGGTTCAAGCTTTGTCCAAGCTTATTACCAAACACCATCAATGATTGAGATGCTACACTGATCTCAAGCCACGTCGCATCATAGACTCATCCAGCCATTGATACCATTTGCATCTCAACCAAAGCCAAGGTGAAAGACATGAAAAGCTAAAGTCACAATTTGGCGATTTTTCTGGTTTTGTACGTTGTTCTTATGTAACGTGTATAAATGTATGAGTTTGGGTTAAAAGCTTTGTTCATAAGTTGGATTATCACATTTTGCTTATTGGTTAACATGGAAATATTTTGATAAAGCAACTAATTTCATAAAACATACAATTCAAAAATTGCAAAAAAAGTCTACATTTTTGACAGAGGAGTATTAAGAACTGAACGTTCATATAGCAGTCAACCCATCAAGAAGTCCTTCGTCTGTCACGTCTCCCACCCCTCTTGCTAGAGCCTTCTCCTCCTCCGTCTCTTGCTAGAGCCCGGGCTCAGGCTTCTCCTTGTATTTTTGTACCTCGACTCGAGAAACTTATGATGTAATTCTTCTTCCCAATCGTTGTCTTGGGGGGCTTTAGGGTTGGAAACAACAATTTTCAAAGGATCTGATAAGCTGCTTCCGCTTTGGTTGATATCTTCTCTTCTATCCGATAGGATTCGCGAAACCCATTCGGTGGTTAGAGTTCGAACACGATAACCTCTTGCCTTCAAAATGGAAAGAATTTCGGAGAGTTTTGTCTCCTCCGATACAACAATCAAACGTCCACCATAGTGCACAGGATTGTCCGCAGCCCATATAAGAACATCATGGACCATCCTCCTAACTCGGGAATCTTCATCCCCAAGAACTATATCAACAGAAGATTAGATTACCGACAAGTGTTAAAACAGAAGTCAAGAGTTTCAGACAAGGCGGTTGCGGCAGGGAGCAATTTACTATCGCTTTCGACATAAGCCGAAATAGACATCATCTTTTTTTCGCCACAATAATTTTCCTTTGCAAGAGCATATTTGATATGCTGACATATCGAACCAAGATCGCTGGCGAGGTCATCAGGGATTGAGTAATCCTTCACGTCCCAGAAAAGGCCTGTCAAAGACGACTCTTCAGAATCGCTCGCTGCAAAACCGAGATCAGATCAAAAGATTTACAAAACAGAATTACAATTTGATGACTGGATCGATGCAAAATCGAATGATGAATCTTACAAGAGGACATGAGAGAGACTTTGTTTTTCGGCTGCGCAGATGCGACGCTTAGGGTTTAATTTTTTCTTTTTATTCTTCTTACTCATGATCGGATTAAAGCTTTTCGGGCTTCCCTTCTTGGGCTTTATTAACTTTCCGGATGTCGAACAAATGGTTAGGAGCGAACCAATTTTATAATCCGGTTCTCGAACAAATGGTTCGTCTTCTCAACAATCGGAGCTAACCAATTGGTTTAAAACCGGAAAAGAAGAAGCTCCTTTTGATACGTGCACAACACAATAACAATGTTCCTAAAACCGGATTAGTATGGGCTAAAAATAAGAACATTAGTTTAAATTTAGAAAATATTAGAGTCTGGTTTAATACGGTTCAATTAGTTCGCCGGTTTCTTAGTTTTTTTGCCTGATCGATTTGTTTTTATCACCGGTTTCAATATGCTTGTTTTTTTTTTGCTCAAATGTAGTTCGTCGGTTGTACTGTATGTAATTTATATCCGGTTATCGAACAATTGAGCTTTCAACCCAACTCAAATATATATATATATATATATATATATATATATATATATATATATATATATCTCATTCACGGTTCAACCTGGTTTGATCACCGGTTCGGTTTTAAAAACACTACAATAATTGGTTATTCTACGTTTTGCTATTGCTATTACAAAATTTTAGCCATAGATATAAATGAAAACATGTTAATACAACCAGCAAACATATTGGTTTGTATTAGCATTGTTCAAAATCAAGCCAAGTTTTGTGCATGCATCAATTGCACAACCCAAAAAAAAAAAAAAAATGCACAAAACCAAAAATAGAGAAGGTAAGCCAAATCATATTCTTGAAAGCTCACATTATTCTTGAACTTGAGAGTGAGTAATAATACTAAAGTTCCAAAAGCATATAAATTCACAGTTTCTTAATAATGCTAAAGCGTATAATAGTAGGCATGACCACAGTTACGGTTATTGCGGTTACGGTTTTTTAACCACCCGTTACGGTTACTAGATTTTTCTAACCTTAACTTTAACTATTTAATATACGGTTAGATACGGTACGGTTAGATACGGTTACGGTTAATATGGTTATAAATTAGATACGACTAATATTACGGTTATAAATGTATAATTATATAATTTTTTTAAATGAAACAATAAAAAACAGAGATTTCTTATGGAAATATATTTTTTAATTTTTTAACGCATATTAAAAGTCATGGTCATCACTAAAATCATACTAACACCAAACGAATGTTTTTCTTCTTATTTGAGGATAATTGTTATATTAAATACTTAAGTTTTATATTTTTGTTGGCTCCTGGTTAGTTTCTTATTTGTATTTTTAAATTTCATATTGGAAATATTCTTTGCCTCCAAATATTTTGTGTAGGCGCAACAATTTGTTGTCATAACTGTGGTTACCTAAAATTTAGCATACACACACGATTTTCTCACAAAATTAGTTAGAGGTTAACTTTTTTTTTTTTTTTGGTTTGCAACCGTATGACTAGAGCTGTCAGAGTGGGTCAAAACCCACGGGTCCGACCCAACCCATCCCACCATGGGATGGGTATGGGTTCGATAATGTAAACCCAAAAAAAAATGGGTCTCATGGGTTCACCCATGACGGGTCACGGGTTTCGCGGGTAAAACCCATAAAAAAACCACGGGTTAATGGGTTACCCATCAATTTTTATATACATTATATATTTATATATAGTTTTAAGTTTATATATATATATAATTATATAAGCTAATGTATATCTAAAATATAATAATAGTTTAACAAAAGTATTATATATAATAGAATTGTCTAGAAGAACCACCATTGGACATGAGGAACTTTGGGAGTTTGGACATTTTAAAATATTGGAAAGATAATTCTGAACGCTTTGGAGAATTGGCTTATATGGTTGCTGATCTTATTAGTATTCATATCACTACGGTAGCTTTGGAGTCGTCATTCAGTATTGGAGCTCGAGTTTTGAATAAATGCAGAACTTTTCTTCTTCCAAAAAATGTTCCAGCATTAATATGCAATAGAAACTGGTTGCGCGAATTTGAAGCTTATGAAGGTAAAGATTTATTTATTTTTCAAACTTGCAAAATCATATACTATATTTTGTTTATTATTTGTACTATTTGTTTGATCTATGTAGAGGATAATGGTGAACCTGAAAAAGAACCTACCACACCTCCCCAAGAACGTAGGCAAGAATGACCTTGATTCGTGTCAAGAAAGCCAGATGTTTTTTTTTTCAAATTATGGACTTCTATCATTTTTAGTATTATTTCTTATTTCAGTTTTTTCATTTGGTTTTTTGGTTTTTTGGTTTTCAGTTATACATTATGAATTTATAATGTCCGATTTTAATTTTTCTATGTTTCTTTGAATTTATTGGAATTTGTTGGTGTTTTTTCTTTAAACAAACCAATTTTTATTTTTATTTTACAGTAAATACTAAAACCCATGGGCCGCCCAAAAAACCCATGGTATTTAATGGGTTGGGTTTGGGTCTATAGGTATTGACCCGCGGGTCTCATGGGTCGGCCCACCGTAGGCAAAAAGAAAAATGAACCTGTGGCGGGTTGGGTCAAATGGGTTGGGTTGGCCCATCTGACAGCTCTACGTATGACCTATTTGCATTCATGTAAGAAGTTTCTTTTAAACTTATTTGTATCTTGTTTGAAAGTTTGACTAAATTAATAATACTTTTATTTTTCAAAATATTTTAAGATAAGAAACTAATTTGTCGATGTCATTAAAGACTTAATCATGCATATAACTAATTAGAAGGGGTAAATTATGGGTACGTTTTAATTTTAATTTAAATATGGTTACGGTTAAAAAATTAGGGTTTTAACCTTATGGTTAACCGACGGTTATATACGGTTACGGTTAACTAATGGCTATGGTTAAAAAATTTGTTAACCATAACTAATATATTTTCCGGTTAACGGTTACCGTTATTAACCATTTTATACGATTATGGTTTTGGTTACGGTTTAAAACAATACGGTTACGGTCCGAAACACGGTTACGGTTACATTTTGGTCATGTCTATATAACAGAAATTCCAAAAGAATAGAATTTTACAGTTTTTTCACAGTTACTTAATAATAATAAAGAGAAATTCACAGTTTTTTACGGATACTAAAGAGAAATTCACAGTTTTTAATAATTCCAAAAGTGTTATAAATCATAGTGGATTGTCATAACTAGTTCTGGTCCGTTTACGGCCCATTAACACTTAGTCTTTAGGCCGGTTTAATGAATCCTAGTTGAATTAGGATTTTCCTTTTATGTACTTTCCTTTTCCCATTAGGAAAAGGAATTTTCCTTTTCTCTCTTGTAATAATCCTATATAAAGGATCTTATGATTAATGAATAAACACAATCTTCCCCATTCGTTCTCTTGATTCACAACACGTTATCAGCACGAGTTGCTCCCTAAACCCTAAAAACACAAAAAACGCGATTACTGTTCATCGTTACTATTCATCGTACTGTTCATCACGTACTGTTCATCGCGCACTATTCATCGCGCACTGTTCATCGACGATTACTGTTCATCCGGCGTTACTGTTCAAATCATAGTTCATACAGCCTTTAAGGTTACGGCGAACTAGAAGAAAGTTCATACAGCCTATCAACGGTTACGGCGAACTAGAAGACTCACGGAGGTTAAGGTAAACAATAAGAAACCCTAATCTAAAGAACCTAGATTCATGATAATCTTAGAAACCCTAATCTAAATCATGCTTGTTATTGTTATTGCTTGCTTGATTGTGTTTATTGATTCATGATTCGTAATCACTTGAAACCCTAACTTGAAACCCTAACCTAATTCAATTAAAATCCAAACCGATTGCATGATTTGTACCCGTGTCGATCGACACTAGTTTTATGTCGATCGACACGTAAACTTCTGCCTGAATTTGTTATTTGAATTAAACTGTGTCGATCGACACAAATCACCCGTCGATCGACAGTAAACACTCTGTCCAAATTTGGTTGCATATTTATTTGAACTCGTTTGTTTGTTTGCTTGTTTGGATTGATTCGTTGATTGATAAACATGAAACTGAAACTGATTGCATCATATAGACATAACATGCTTGATTAAAATCCGGTCATATCATCATACGGTTTAGAATTTGAATACTAGGCTTGCATCATGAGCATATAAAAACATTATGTTAGGTTGTTAAACATAAAAATCTGGTTTCATAAGCATCATGCATCCGTACCCGTTTATATAAGCACCCATGACCTATTTTGCATCATATGCATAAACTTTAAAATCTTATAGTTCTTAGAGAATAGGATGAATGTTTTCAGATGTCGAAAATCAACAATTTGGATTATGCTGCCCTCAATCTCTCTGGAGACAATTACTTACAGTGGGCGTTGGATACTAAGATAAATCTAAAGTCTAAAGGACTTGGCGAATGTATCATTGAGGATAATAATGAGAATGAAAGGAATCGATACAGAACGATATCGATCATTCGTCATCATCTTGTTGAGGGTCTCAAGGATCAATACCTAACCATTGAGAACCCTTTGGACCTTTGGAAAGAATTAAAGATAAGATATGACCACCATAGAACGGTGTTGTTACCAAAGGCCAATTATGATTGGAGGAATCTCAGGTTCCAGGACTTCAAGTCCGTGGAAGAATATAACTCGGCTATGTTCAGAATAGTTTCTCAATTGAGACTATGTGGTGAGAAGGTAACTGAGAAAGACATGTTGGAAAAGACCTTCTCCACCTTTCACACTAATAACGTGTTGCTTCAACAGCAATACCGTGAAAGAGGTTTTGAGACATACTCAAAGCTTATAGCATGTCTATTACTAGCCGAGGAGAATAATACACTGCTAATGAGAAACAGTGAGATGAGACCTCCTGGATCAGCCCCACTTCCTGAAGCGAATGTGGCCACAGATGAAAAGAAAGAAATTAACCACGTCCAAAGTGATTATAGACATCGTGGTCGTGGACGTGGGGGTAGATGGCAAGGACGTGGCCGTGGCCATTTTAATCCATACGGCCGAGGTCAGGGCCGAGGCCACGGATTCCATAACGATCATTCTAACCGCGGGCGAGGACGAGGACGCGGATACCGAACTGACTATGATCGTAATAACCGTGGTATTACTTCTCAACCACGAGAATCAAAACCAAAATCAGTTTGCCATCGATGTGGAATGAGTAATCATTGGGCTAAGACATGTAGGACTCCCAAGCATCTGGTTAAACTCTATCAAGAGAGCCTTAAAGGGAAGAATCCAGAAACTCATATGATCCAGCATGATAATGAAGGAGATTTCGATCATGAGCAAGATGACTTGATGAATTTTGAAACCTCAGATATACTTAAGTGATTGATTTTGATTTTCTGTTTTGGTGTTTTGTGTTTTGCTTGTTTTACGTTTTACACTTTATACTTTGGTTTTGTGTTATTGCTTTCTATTAAACTTTATAGAATGAAAGAGTGTTATTTAAAAGTATCTATTGTTATCTCTTTTGAAGTATGAACGATATGGATGTGTTCATTGTGGATAGTGGATCAAGCCACTCGATATTAAGAGATAAGAGATACTTCATTGATCTTACACTTAAAAAGGCAAATGTAACCACAATTGCGGGTATAGCAAATTTAATTGAAGGCCACGGTCAAGCCCATATTTTATTACCTAAGGGCACGCATCTAGAAATTTCTAATGCGTTATATTCACCTAGTTCAAAGAGAAGTCTATTGAGCTTTAAAGACATTCGAATGAATGGTCTTCATGTTGAAACTAAGGACGAGAATAACAAAGAATTCCTTCAAATCTTTGAAACCGTCCATGGCTATAAGAAAGTCCTAGAGACTATACCTGCCATTTCTGTGGGCCTTTATTGTGCTAAGATCGGAATGATAGAAGCAAATGCTATGGTAAACAAAGAGTTTACTGAGAATTTCACTTTTTGGCATAACCGGCTTGGCCATCCCGGTGCTAACATGATGCGAAAGATATTAACAAGTACTAATGGGCACACCTTGAAAGAAAGGAGAGTTATCCCAAAGAATCTCACGTGTGAAGCATGTTCACTAGGGAAACTCATTACTAGGCCATCACCAATCAAAGTAACTAAGGAAACGATAAATTTTCTGGAAAGAATTCAAGGAGACATATGCGGACCAATACACCCACCTTGTGGGACGTTTAGATATTTTATGGTCCTTATTGATGCATCCACGAGATGGTCACATATCTGCCTATTATCAACTAGAAATGTGGCATTTGCAAGATTGCTTGCCCAGCTCATACGTTTAAGAGCACACTTTCCAGATTTTCCTTTAAAGACTATACGTCTTGACAATGCTGGTGAATTTACGTCCCAAGCGTTTAACGATTATTGTATGTCCATGGGGGTAAGTGTTGAATATTCTGTGGCACATGTACATACACAAAACGGTTTGGCTGAATCGTTTATTAAACGCATACAGTTGATTGCTAGACCGTTGCTAATGAGATCAAAACTCCCGGTCTCAGCTTGGGGACATGCAGTTTTACATGCAGCAGAGCTAATTCGTATCAGGCCATCTAGTGAACATAAATATTCCCCATCACAGTTAATAACGGGTCAAGAGCCAGACATATCCCATCTTAAAACATTTGGATGTTCCGTTTATGTGCCTATTGCACCACCACAGAGAACAAAGATGGGACCTCAAAGGAGGATGGGGATATATGTTGGATATGATTCTCCTACTATCATTAAGTATCTTGAGCCAACCACGAGTGATTTGTTTAAGGCCAGGTACGCAGATTGTCATTTTGACGAATCTGTCTATCCAACATTAGGAGGAGATAACAGACTGGTAAAGGAAATTATATGGAATCAAACGTCCTTAAAATGGCAAGATCCTCGGACTCAAGAATGTGAATTAGAAGTCCAAAAGATTATACATTTACAAAAGCTAGCTAATCAATTGCCAGATTCCTTTGCTGACCCGAAAAGAGTAACTAAGTCTTACATACCAGCTGTTAATGCACCGATTAGAATTGATGTTCAAGAGGGACACAATCAAGTTGCTACAGAATCTAAACCACACTCAAAACGTGGCCGGCCAATAGGTTCCAAAGATAAGAATCCTCGGAAAAGAAAGAAAGGTGCTGAAATCGTGGTTGAGGAATCTGATGGAACCCCAGACATAACTGAACCGATAGTTCCAAGCAATGAGACTCGGGACGCCGAGTTTCATGGTTCTGACGTTCCTGAAAATAATGAGATCTCAATGAATTATGTTATGTCTGGAATACAATGGAATAGAAAG